>CM014082.1:2362627-2425127 GCA_004119915.2 Collichthys lucidus | reverse complement strand
AGACCCTGGTTAGAGGGAAGAAGATGACCGGCTGAGCTGAAAAAGACAGAAATATTAAAGATCTTCCAGATTTGATACCTCAGTGTGCTTGATATTATGGATGAGAAAAACATCTGCATAATTTCTATGGCAGGGCTTTTTATGGCTTGATGGAGCCGCTGTGGTGACCCCTTCAGGGAGCACAGCAGTGCACTGAAATCACCAAATGTTCAATATCTAGACAAAATATCATCACTGAAAACACTGCTGTTGCTGGATCAGAAAATGTTTCAATATTTGTGAATATGACTGCACATGTTTAGCAGAAGTTGTACATTTTGATGACAGGCCTGCACCAGCAGCTGAGATGCAGCCTGACATATTGCCGTTTAGAAATTGCTAATTTGTTCAGATGGAGATGCTATTCAGCATGTCCAACAGTGGTGTGATCTACTCCAGAACCACTTGCAAACAGTTCATGGGAGGTTTGGACTGACTAACAGTGAGTGCCTTCTTTCTGTCACAGCCAAATGCTTGGAAGTGGCACCGTCCTGTGGGAAGTTTAAATATACTGTATTGTGTGTAAAGTTTGTTCCGGATTAATTAGGGTGCCTTAGAGAAATATGAAAATGGTCTGCTTTGTGGTCTGCTGTACTGGGCTAGTTACTTAAAGATGTAATTTGTTATGTTTATTTGAACGTTAGTCAAAAGTAATACGATTACTTGACTTGATTACTACCTGCCAGCAGTAATGTTAGACCTCTTTTGGTAGACTCTTCATTACATTCTGTTTCACCAAGGGATCCTCTGTTGCTTGTTATTTTTTCAAACCTCGTCACAGATTCAACACTGACTCCATTACTTCTTTGTCTCCTGTAACCCGCTGTGCAAAACGAAAATCCAGTTTTGGTTGTTAAGCTTCCAACGTCCTCTGTGACTGTAGAGTGCTCATCTTTGGTAAGGTGTATTTTCATGGCATGTCCTGTTGCAGTAGGATTTCAGGGGGAGTCTTACTACAACTTACAACCCCCTCAAACACATTCTGCACTCTAATGCACGTCATCCAAACTTGTAAATACAAACAGAGCAGACATGTCACTGATTAAACACAACCACTCAAAATTGATTTCACTTGTTTCAAATGATGTGACACCACTAATATGAGCCAGTTCAGAGAGCAAACAGGTTGTTGAAGGTGAGAATGAGAGTCTGAGAATGAATAGAAGAAAATATGTGAGAGGACGAATGCGTATGCAAGGTGGAGGACGAGGAGGAGGACAAGAAAGAAGAATAGGGAGACAAAGAAAAAGAGGAAGACAAAGAGTGGAAATATCCAGTGAAATTCAAGCAACAATCATAGAGCATGTTCTTGTCCATGGACAATGAGGGAAGCAGGACTCAGAGTGCAACACAATCTGAGCTGATTTTCTGTGTCCACCATAGTAAGGACATTCAGAGAAGAGAACAGTTTCAGTATACTGCTGTATTTTTGTAATTGCAGATTTACTGTCCTACACTACATGCAGATGTTTCAACAGACATTTGTTAAGTTCATCACTGTATTTATTGTACTGCATGAATATTTTTTGTAACTGCACATCTACTTACTGTAATTCTTGTTTTTTGTTGATATGAACCTGCAACCAGTCAAAATCTACTGAGCAGTCAGTACTGGGCTGGCAGAATGTGTTTAGAGTTTTGCTGAAAGTGTAAGTGAGATCTGCACATTGTGTTTTTCCATGTGAAATGGTTTAAGGTGACAACAGACTGAACAGTTAGCTAATTGAGTTCAGGCAACTAAGAACTTTGTTCAGCCAATGGAGTTTAGTGTTTTAGCAAATGAGAAAAACTGTGATATATGAAAGTCTGTTCTGATCTGTTCTGTCTGGATATTTAAGTGTTCCTGTGTTCATGTTCACATTTACATTCTTTCACCATGACTTCTTTCCCTAACTTTTGAGTTTTTCCCCTTGTCTATATAGTTTAAGTTTACCTCCACCACAGTCTAGTAGGATATTGTAGAGGGTTTATTACACGGCCCTTGTAACTTAACTTTTGGTGATGTTCATGTTTTCAAATATGCTGAAGAGAGAATAGGCTGAGAGAATTCTATTCAACTCTTACGCTGATATAACAGTTCGCTAATCTGTGTTATTTCCCATTCCTGAAGACATGTGCCTGTTCTGCCAAACTTGATAGGACTCAGCCTCAGAGATGATGAATGAAATGAAGAAGCTAAAAAACACTGTGAGCTTTTTGCCAAAATGGGAACATTTAAAACCAATTCAAATAAGATCTGATTAAATAGTGCTGTGTGGGAAGGTAACAAAAAAAGAGTGAAAAGACAGTAGTGACTAGCGGCTTTGTTCCTCAGGCAGATTGTTCGGGTTTGGGAATTCTGCTGGTGCTCAATCACAAAACCTAAATTTAAAGAGAAAAAAAAGGGACACACCTGTGCCTCAGAAACTAGACTTCCTTGAGTTGTAGGAAGCGTCTCTCTGGAGGGGTGTCTGCATATATGTGATGAAAATGAAACATATTACAGTCTAGACAATCTGGCTAAGTCTTTCTCAATGTGCCTCCCCTCTGCAGACTGAATATTTTATCACCAGCAGATGGCGGATCCTCGGAGAGGAAATGACTTGGCTAACCTGAGCTGGGTTAAGATGCAAAGACAATAGGATCCACCAGCTGGTTAACACACCAGAGATTCCAATAACAACGTTTGTGTGCTAGCAGAGATTTCTAATTGATTTGTTTTTCCCCCGGCACACCAGCTGCTGGTGCCAGATTAGCTAAACTAAGTGTCAGCCTCCATCCAAAGAAGACTCTCAGGATAACACGGTCAGCTGCTCTCCTGGAGCTACACAAGAGGATACGTAAGGTCAGCTATGAACATTATTCTGAAGAAATCTTTGGGGATGCAGGAAATGTTCAAAACCTAGAAAAGTGAACAACGTTTTTTAAGTTTTAAAGCTGTTGAAAAGAAATCTGCTTGTGTCCTTACTGTGCAGAGGTAAATCCATAAAAGTTTATTGATGAGCTAAGGTGTGGCATTCATGGGAGGTATTTGAAGTAGGGTGTTCAGACCGAATGCAGCGCTGCACTGGTGTAGGCGTGTTTTTTCCACTGAGATGAAAAACTAACCAAGCAAACTGCTTGACTAATACATTTGAGTTTGAAGCTTCACCTGACAGCAAAACTTTGTTCATGAGACATGATTTTACATTAATAATTTTTTTTTCTCGGTCTGAAGAAATATGTACATGTTTGACTGGCCTTAGCAGTACATTATACGGCTGGTGAATTGTTGAGCTGTGATCACTTTTTTTGTTGGATGACCTGTGAATTTTTGCTGCATCACATCACATCCTTGAAATGAATGAGGAGATTTTTTTATTTTTTTTATTTTTGCCATTGTATAAAGTGTCTGTCAGAACACAGACTTATGACTCTTTGAAACATTAACCTTTTCTGTTTGGGCCCCTCAGCTTTGGAACACGCTGTAGGATCTGAGGCTAAATGAATTTGTTTCTTCTCAATAACGTCTAACTACCTTTAAAAACCAATACCTAGTTTTATTAAGTACTCTTCTGACTTTTCCTTTCTCAGTTTACTGTTTTATTATTTGTTCTCCTCCCTACTTTTCTTGTTGTATCATTCTTTTAACAAACTTTATTTTGAGGGTATTTTTTGCCATATAAATGAAGTTGCTTTACAAGTTATTTGTCTTGCAGACCTACACTATTTTAGATGCAATCATTTCAAATAAAAAATGTCCAAAGATTAAAGCCACTATATGCTTTATAGCTTTACGCTATATATATTTACATTTTGTGATGAGCTCATGACCTGAAAATGTATGCAGTCAACATATAATTGCTGAAACTGCTATGCATTGAGGCATTAAAACCTAAAATGAATTAGCATTGCATTCAAATTGATGTTACTGTACATTTATTGGCCAATATACCACAGGTTCCCGTTCCTCTACAGCTACCTGTTTTACTTACAGTCTCATATGCAATCACCGGCCACATTCAGTTGGGGGAGCATCCAATCAAATTACACCTGGACCTGCTGCCAAATGAGCTCAAGTGATGAGAGAAACAGTTTTCAGTGGTTCCCTCCACTGTAACTACATTTGACCCAGGTCTGTATCCTTCAGACTTCAGAAACAGCTACTTTCTGTTACCTTCAAAAAGAGGTGAATAAACAGCTAATATGGTCTTGAACTTCCTCTCTTCTCTCCACTGTGCCGTAGTTAAAACCCCATCAACACACCACGCAGCTTCCTTCCCCAACGTGCCCACCTTTGGCCCTCCACACTATACGTACCATAAATCAACACTGGCAACAAATAACATTACAATCATTCAGTAATGGATTGCACCTTTCACTGGGGGTATGCGCGATCCATTAAAATTCAATTTAGCCCCCACACTGATTTCTCCAAACAAGTAAAAGTGCCAGTCATCATTTTGTGATGCAGGGAGAGACTCAGGCACTTCTGGGCTGGTGAGATTGATGAGAAGAGAGATTAACACTTCATTTTCAATGCCACTGGAGATAGCCAGACCTTAATGAGATAAATGGACTGAAAAGAGAGTTAGAAGGAAAGAGAAAGAGAGAAAGAGCACAGACAGAGTGAGAAAATATAAAGATCCAGTAAAAGAGTGAAGCATGTTTAAGCACCGAGCAAGTCTGACAGGGTTTCATGCCCAGGGCAGGAGGTGTTCGAAGAGGGCGGGTGGGGATGGATGAGGCAGAACATAGATGCTACATCTATTACAAGACAAGCAGGCCAACAGTCAGTTGACCACTTACAAGGCCCACATTCACGCTGTCTACCTCATGACCCCACAAAGCCAGTTCAACTGTGATGAGCCTGGTTGAGACTCTTTTATATGCTTTTGAGATTTCACTGGGAAAAAAAATCCATCGGATAGAAACTCAGCTTGGCAGATACACAACACACCAAGAAGTGAACTATGAGCAATAACTCACTGCTTCTCTAGTGTCATGTGACAACTATTCAAAGTCGGTGTTGCAGACATTAAATTAAGAGGCTTACAGTATAGCTGAAACTGAGTTTGCACTCTATGTCTATGTAGACAGCTTATAGATTGAATTTCTTGACATGTTATCACCTTATAAAGTGGTTACGGTTATGTGTTATACAGTATAATAGTGTCAAATACAGAATAAACAGCAGGAGGTATGGTATGTATATAGTATATAGACTATATGTTAGATACATATAGAGGTTTATATGTAAAAGCATATATAGTGCAGGCAGGTGTGCAGTGAAGGAGTCCAAATAGTCACTGGAGGAGTGTGGACTCAGACACAGATATCAACAATTTGACATATGACAGATGAAGAAGAAACGCTGGTGAACCTTTTTGACCAGGGTCAAAGAGTTGAGGATCCAAGAGGTCCTCAAAGATGTGGACACCCATAAACCTAAAGCGAGCAATAGGTCTTACCTCTGTCCTGTTTATATGGGTGAGGGATAGATCTTTGACACTTGAGGACCAGGTTGTTGTTTTTGTGCCACCCCAGGTGCTCAGTGAAGCACTTACACTGGTGTTGGCGGGGTTTGTAGTCTGTGTTGATCTGAATACCTTACCACATGCATCAGGGACATTGCTGTCCCTCTTGGTGTACCCCTTTCAGGTAAGCTCTGAAAGATCTGTTACCCCGAAAATACACTGCATGCGGAACAGCTCTGCTCCGGAACGACAGCGTACTATGCCATTCGCCAACTCACACAGTAATCCGTTTGTGTTGCACAGAGTGCGGCTCCGCCGGACACCGAGTGTCCGCAGATCTCGTGTGTTCTCGCGACGCTTGCATAATCCTGTGGTATTGCCAGCTGTAGTCTCTTTGACCCCTCTGATGGCATTCCACACCGCATCTTTTTTCTGGTGTCCTCATAAAAAGGATGTGAGGTGTCATAAATGATGGTTGATTTTGGACCTCCAGAATCAACTTCTCCTCATCCATGGTGTCGACAGGGTGAAAAGACGCCTGAAAACCCCTCACCTGTTGAATTCAGGTCGGCCCTGCGCATTATGACGTGTTCTTGTAATCAAACGCGATCCGCGGTGAACATGGAGTATTTTATTTTGAAAATAAACCAGGGTTTTATTTTGTGTTTTGTAGCCGATTTCCTTCCCTGCACAATCTGCTCTGTGCCGAATTTATATGCCGTGTTCCGGTGTCCGCGGCTGCCGGTTGCCGCAGTCATTCCGGAGCCGTGACGCAGTGGAGGCGGAGAGTGTGACACAGTCTGTGACCTGAGCTGACACACTGACTAGAATTTAAATGTATCAGCTCTGTTGCCGTGGCGGAGTCGTTCCGCATGCATTGTATTTTAGGGGTTAGCATGCGTATCACGTGATTTGCAAGCAGTGTTGCATATCAGCAGTAGGTCAACCTCTCTGTTTTTCCACTGCTTCGAAATTTTGGAACACACTTTTAAGGTGGATTTGGTTCACAGTGGACCAGGCATAAGTGCCAATGTCCATGTGGGAGTCCAGGGTGACTTGAGTGACAAACCAATGCTGTAGTCTGGAGTCTGCTCCCTCCGACCACACTTTAACGGTTATCACTGAGGGTTTCACACATTAAGTGGTGTGTACGTAGAGAAAAGGAACAGAGGTGGTCAGACTGCTCTAAGAGGTGAAGTTGATGGCTTTGTATGCCAGATTAGCTATGTCCGTGTAAATATGTTTCCTCTAGTCAGACAGGAGACATGTTGATGACATTTTGGGAGTACAGTCTTCAGGTTAATAGTTAAAGTCATCTGCCTTCATCTCAACTCCTCTGCAACAGCACACGGTACTGTAGGTGTAAACTGAGAACGCAGTGACATAGCAGTGTTCATGAACCAAGCATGCTACATCCTTTTACCCTGATAGATGGCCATGAGAAATGAGACAGTCCAAGCAATTCAAATGTATGTCTGTATGTTTAACATATCTAATAATCACTGAGTTTACATTTCTGAAATGATTTTCCTGTTGTTTGCACTTAATGCTTGCAGTAAAGCAGTCATCCAGCAGAGCACTTTAAAACATACTCGTGCTTCAGTGATGTACACAGAGCCGCATGCTCAGTTCACATCTCAAATTGCAAAGCTATTAGCCACAAAGTGCCCAATGTTTATAGCCTCAGCTCGTTAGAGCCCTGCTTCCCTTATGCTACTTTATGCATTTTGTACAGCTTTTATCATCTTAAGTTATTAATGTGTGTGTTCTTCTTTACTGTTTAATGTGTAACCTTTCATATGCTGTCATCTTGGCTTAAAAAAGAGATGTTAATCTCAGTGTGGTTTAAGTAAAGGTCAAATGAAAATAAAATCTAAATCTAAATACAGCCAGCAGGTCACAAGTTCAAATTAAGCCTTTAAATTTAGTAAGCTGGAAGTAGCAGGGGTAGCAGTGCACAGTGGGGGGTTAAGTAGGGGTGTCACATGTCTCATACACCCCTCTTTCATCTCACTGCAGCCATGCATTAAAAGTGGGTTTCCCACCTCCCCCAGCTGAGGAGGCTGCATGTTGTTCCTTCAAGATCAATATTCACCACTGGATGGAACACAGCACCTTGTTATTACACTAGTAAATTAAAATACACTCTACATGGGGAGTCCCAGAAGCTCGCCTGATGTGTGTGTGTGCACCGCATGTGTTAAGGCTTAGCCATTACCACAGTGCCTGGGCCTTTTGCTGCACACCATCCCCCCTCCTGCTCTCACTGTCTATGTAAAATAATATGTACACATCTTTTTTTCTATTCATTTTCCATAACCACTTATCTGCATGAAGGTTGCAGGGGGTTGAGTCAGTCCCAGCTGACACTGGGCGAGGGTACACCCTGGACAGGGCACCAGTTCATCAAAGGGCTGACACATAGACTGACAGCCATTCACACTCACATTCACACCTACGGGCAAGTTACAGTCTCTAATTGACCTGCATGTATTTGGACTGTGGAAGGAAGCCGGAGTACATGTAACTTTTTAATTGAACATGAATAAACATTGACGTGTGACATGTGAAGTATGAATACATGATAGATTTTTTTTCTTTTTTCTTTTTTACAGTCTTAGTCTTGGCCATCTATTCTGATAATTCCTCACCGCTTTCTAACATATGGAGATATACAGTGATATCACTCTTGAATGAGTTGATAAGGGCAGTCAGACAGTTTTAAAATTAAAACCTTGCACCTGACATGTGCCTCAAAATATAATCAACTTTATTGTAAAATGTTGTATGCACAAATGCAGGAGGTCAAATACAACACGTTTACAACAGCTGCTGCACCTCTCTGCTACTTTTATTCCCCGTCAAAGAAAACACCCTGGAACACCATTTCTATGTGTGCAACGTCTGATGTATTTCATAGATATAACAACATGCTCCTTTTGTCTGACAGACTGACAGTGGGCTAAATCTTTAGCAGTAATGAAGCTCTGTGAAGATTAAGAGTGATTATACGTTCATGAGACATGGAGTGACATTTAGTGAGCGGTGCTATAGAATATGTGGTGTTGCGTGTTAAATAGTCCTTCCCACTAATTAACTGTTCTATTGTCTTTGTCAACCACGGTCATTTTCTTTGCCGAGAGCAAACTAAGATTCACTAACATTATCATCCAGCCTGTGAGGACTGCTAATTCATGCACGCATGCATAACATTAGGGAACGCGTTGGCTTCTAGCACAGTCAGTCCTGTGCATGTCACTTTTTGTCTTTACACAAGGGCACAACATAAACCTAACCGTAGCACACAATCATAGTCAGCCTGCTATACAACACATTTTATATGTGATGTACTGCAAAACATGACGACTAGACATAATTCTTCAATCAACAATAATAAAAATTAATAAATAAATCGCATTAATGCAGATTCAAACAGTCTTAAACAAATACTTTCTAAAATTTGATTCTGTTCATACGGTTTGTATTGACGTTAATGATATAGATGATGTGGTTTGTACTGATGAATGATATGCATCATTCCATAAGCAGATATAGAAAAGTGTGTCTTCTGAACTGAACACTGGGCATCAGAAATGAGGACAAACTCAAAGTGAAAAAGCCGAGCTGAGGATTACTCTTTAAATCCTTGTCCTTGACCGTTCTTGAGGCTTAACTGCAAGCCTTCAACTTCTCCTAGCCGACTTTCCAACACACTTTGCATGTCTTGCATGTGCTTTGAGAAGCAATAACACAGTCAATTGTGGAGATCCTTTTCTACACTTGAAGTACAGGTTGTTGTGAGGCAGAAGGTTTCCACAGTAAGCTCACATGATATTCTGACAGTTCATATGCAGCACAGAATGTTAATAAAAATGTGTTTTCTTCCTGTTAATCACATTGCGATTTAACACTTAGACTGAACAAAACTAGACATAATGTTGCCAGTGAACACAATCCAGACAGCTATTACACTCTCTAAAAAGCATTTGTTAGTGAATATAAATTAATTTCTTAAATCTAAATAATTTTTGTTCTAGCATGAACAATGTTTTTTCTGTATTTAATAGACGGCTGTGACACACTGTGAGCCTTATTAAACCTGAACAAAGCACTTTGGTTGAATGTTTTAGAGGAATGTTCTATATTGTTTTGTTAGAATCTAAGTCAGAGAAGTCCACCTTCATTTAGCTCATGAGTCACATACAGCCCAGTTTAATCCCAATAAGGCTGGAGCAGTGAAACCATTACACAATACACCTCCACATCAAGCATACTCAAACATTCACAACTGATAATAAATCAATTTGAATGATTGAATGATTTTTTTTTACTGTACATCACTGAATGCACTGCGTGTCATCTTTAACATGTTATAGGCTGCACTCATTTTTGAGTTTCCTCCTGCTTCCACACTCTGTGCTAAGCTAGGCTATATATTATAGTGGACCCAACTGATATTGATCTCCTTTGAGTTACAGTTTTTCTCCATTGGTTTGACTCATTTCTTGAAACTGAGATGACATTCTCTAACTATAAAGCAATTTGGCCAAACAGACTTGCAGTTCTGCACAACACTTCAACCAGCAAAATGTAATTTGTCTCCCAAAACTACTCATCCATGCTTCAAAATGAAATCCCTTTCCCCTGTAAATAGTCAGTACCATAAAAATGGCATGAATCCTTCTCAATTGCTTTGGCACATTTTGATTCATTCAGTACTTCTGTCAAAATAACTTGGATGGTACTGCACAACTACATGGATCACCTGGCAATGTTTGTACAGCTCCCAAAACAGTTTACCCTTCAGTCAAAACTACATTCCCTTCTCATATAACTAGTCAGTGCCTCCAAAATGCATTGTCCCTTTGGTATTGTCTAAGTACTGCAAGTCAAAATGCTTAGACGCTTTGTCATGGCATATTTCTAACTATAGGCATAACATTTTCACACCACACACACTGCACTCATTCTGCCGAATTTTCATTTTTATTCTCAACTAACATAAATTGTACACATTACAGTAGGTAGGGAACCGTAAAAAAGGAAAAATATACTGTGTACACAAAATACAAAAACCCACAAAAAAGATAAAAATCAACAAATCAGCACTGTAAATACAAAGAGTCACAAATGAAGACATTTTGTTTAGTCACGGTCACTCCCCTCTCTCTCCTGGTCACCATCCTCATCTTCCTGGCCATCCATTCTCTGTGCTCTGTTCGGCCACAGATTCTTATCCACATCGCATCTGATGTTGTCTCTTGAGATACAGCGCGGGAAGAAGCGTCGTGCATGCCTGAGCCATCCTCTACACTGATCCCCTGTTATGTCCTCACAGGCAGCGTCCATTGCAGTCATGAGAGCCCTCTGGTTTCCACATGGTGTTCATACACTCTCCATCTCCAAGCAGAGAAAAACTCCTCGATAGGATTGAGGAATGGAGAGTATGGTGGCAAGAACACATTGTGCATTCTTGGATGCATGTTGAACCATCCCCGGATACGTGGACCCCGATGGAAACTAACGTTGTCCCATATAATTACAAACTGGGGTAGCTGGGGCCCTTCGAGACCCCTCTCATATTCTGGGACCAGATCAAGATACAGTTGATCCATACAACTGTATTCTATTCCAATTTCCTAACACTATTTTGACAATTGAGCAGACTATTCTGCATATGATGACTTATACGGTGAAAATGTGCTGAGATGTTTTGAGGACAATAACCATGACACTGAAAACCAACCAATTGGGATAGATCAGCAAGATACATTCATTTGAAAAATGTACTAAATGTTGGCTGATTGTGTTAACTGTAGGATACTTGTACATAGCTATTTGCAAGGATGTACTAAAGGCTTGACACATGTACAAAGCATTTGGAAATGTGATGAAAGCAATGATAAATGCCATTCTGTTGTGAGAAACTGCAAGATAGTTTGGGGATTTGTCCATGTTGTTATGAGAATGTCATCTCAGTTTCAAGAAATGAGCCAAACCAATGGAGAAAAACTGTAAGAGAGAAAACGTTTGGTTATCTAACATAACCTCAGTTCTTATAATAATATGAGCGAGGTGTCTCGCTATGGGATGCAGCCTCCTGCAGCCCTGATAGAAGCATTTATCTCAATCCGCCAATCCTGATTGGCCGGTGAATGTGTTCATCCGCGCCGCACCCAGTAGCCCCATCAACTATATATCGTGTGCGCGGATAACATTCCCCTAATTCAATAAGCAAACCTCTTCTCACCGCCCAGCAAGAAGGGTCGGCTGGCGAGACACCTCGCTCATATTATTCTAAGAACTGAGGTTATGTTAGATAACCAAACGTTCTTCTTCATAATATTCACTCGGTGTCTCGCTATGGGATATGGTAGCTCCCGTACTGCCAGACAGCTTATCGAACAAGTACCAGCCAGTGGGGGGGGGGTCCATGGGTTCTAGTTAGACACTCCAGACAGACACTCCCCTAAATAAAGCCCAGGATGCGGTCATCCCGTGGGTAGAGTGCGCACGCACACCCACCGGCGGCTGCAGTCCCCTGCTCGTATACGCCAAAGCTATAGCCTCCACCCACCAGTGGGCAAGGCGCTGCTTTGTGACCGGCTGTCCCTTTCGGGGTTCAGCCCAGGAGACGAACAGCTGATCGCTCCTCCTGATGTTCTGTGTTCCGTCCATATAAGAGCGCACAGCTCGAACCGGACACAGCATGTGTGCCCGCTGCTCTCCAGGAGAAGTGGCGAGCGCTGCGAGCTCAATCGGGGGACATGAGCCCACCACCTTAGGTACAAAGACCGGGTTGGGCTTCAGAACCATACGTGTGTTCCCTGGGGCGAACTGAGCGCATGCCCGGCTCACAGAGAACGCATGGATATCACTCACTCGCTTCGCAGAGGCGAGAGCCAGTAACAGCACCGTCTTAAGGGACAGGTGTTTGAGACTCGCTCCCAGCAATGGCTCAAATGGGGGGCCTTTAAGCCCCTCCAGAAACACCGCTAAATCCCACAGAGGTATTAGTGGTCTGGAGAAAGTGAGAAGCCTACGCGCGCCCCTCATAAACGGGCACACCAAAGGGTGTTGGCCCGCTGTTTTGTCCCCAAATCCTATATGGCAGGCTACTATAGCCGCCAGATAAATCTTAACCGTGGAAAAGGTTTTTCCTTTATCAATCAGGTCCTGTAAAAACGACAGTATCCAGTATCGAGACACCACCGCTCAAACACTCCCCACTTAGAGTCGTACAGAGACCTAGTAGATGGAGCTCTGGCGTTTTGTATAGTGTTAACCACACTCTGCGGAAGACCAGCAGTGGTCAAATTGAACCACTTACGGGCCAGGCCCGCAGTTGCAGTCGCTCCGGGTGCGGGTGGAACCCCGTCCCCGCGCCCTGCGATAGCAAGTCCCTGCGCACCGACAGCTGCCAAGGCTGGGCGCACAGCATCTGATGTATCTCCGCTAGCCAGTGCAGCGCTGGCCAGTGTGGAGCTATCAGGATCAGCCTGTGATTGTGCCCCCTCACCCTGGCGAGAGTGGGGGTATCAGGGCCAGTGGAGGAAACGCGTAGAGCAGCTCGTGCGGCCAAGTGTGCGCTAGTGCGTCTACGCCCAGGAGCGTCCAGAGTGCGTAGAGAGAAGAACAGCTCGCACTGAGCGTCTTCTCTGGACACGAACAGATCTACTCTGGCGCGGCTGTAGCGCGCCCATATCCGCTCCATGACCTGCGGGTGCAGCATCCATTCCCCGTACATCGGCGCGCCCCTGGACAGCAGGTTGGCACCTGCGTTCAGGGTCCCTGAGGGCGACTCATGTCCCAGGGAGAAAGTGCAAACTGCTCCAGAGGATCAGTTTGCGTGCCAGAGTGTGCAACACACGAGAGCGCAACCCCCCTTGACGGTTTATATACGCTACTGTCGTTGTGTTGTCCGTCCTCACCAGGACGTGGAGGCCCGAGAGGAACGGAAGGAAGTGTTTCAGAGACAGAAACACAGCTGAGAGCTCGAGAAAGTTTATATGAAGACGTTGGAGAGCCTGGCTCCAGTGTCCTCTCACAGACCTGCCCTCGTAAATGCCACCCCAGCCGGATAGGCATCTGTGGTGACCACCTTTCTGGACGAGACAGTGCCCATGGACACCCCCTGAGTCAGGAAGTGTTGGCTCTCCTCCATATATTCACAAAACCCAAATTTATTAGGTGTTCCGTGACAATGTGCGTGTGAACCCTGGCCTCCTGTTCTGACTCCGCCAGCAGGAGCCAGTCGTCCAAATATGTGGCCAGCCATATGCCCCGGCATCTGAGCGGGGCCACAGTGGCCTCTGTGCACCGTATGAAAACCCTCGGGCTGAGAGACAGGCCGAATGGGAGCACACGGTATTCATAGCACACCCCCTGAAAGGCGAATCGGAGATATTGTCTGTGAGGGGGGTAAATGGGAATGTGGAAATACAGTAGTAGCGACTTAAAATTTCCCCTTCAAGCTGAACGCCAGCTGAATGGCAGCCGTCTTCCAGCGGAGTTCCAGCCGGCTGCCTGCTAAGTACCGTGAAAGGAGATACCCCCCTCCTTCTCCTGGGCATGTCTATTTTTTACTGTAACTCCACCCATTCATGTAATTACAGGGTATGACCAGGTGATGGCGCTTCTCGCACAGACCACTAGTGGTCCGCGAGCGACCTCAAGTGGTCCGTGAGAGGATCTCTTAAAATATTCGAATTTCCCACACAGGTTTGTGGAGTCCTACCTAGGAATACTCGATATATCGCGGCTTGTTCTACGTGAGATGTATGAAATGACTATATCGCGACCATCGAGTACTTGTCACGTAAATGTTTTAAGCCGTCTGCATTTAATTCTCCGGGGATTCGCCTGTCACTCGCTCCTGCTGCTCACAGCACGCAGCACACTGCCCCGCCCACCCAGAAACATCCCCTGCGCGCATGCGTACTTTCTGTATCAAGTGAGGAGAGGTGAAGCCAAGAGGTGAGGTAATTGAAGATGGAGACGGACGACTTGGTTCTGAAGAAAAACAGCTGCGGTCACGCCGTCTCTCGTTTTCGCGTGGTCACGTCAGCTGCTCCAATATTTTCAAGTGCGCCCTTATTGCCGATTTTATGGCAAACACTTTTAAAAAACTGGAAAGTCAGCGCTAGCTTACTGCAGCGTGTGGACACTTTCGGTTTTCAAAATAAAACGTGGGTGTTAAATGTATTAAACGTTTATTTATAAAATATGAAGAATGGTTAAAATTTGATTTAAAAAAGTGTCTCATATGCCAAGTATGATTCTGTACTGCTTCAATGCTCATATGTACATTATGAAATATATTAAAAATTCATAAAAAATATGACATGTGTTAAAATGCTATAAAAAAGAGTGTGTGTCGTATAGCAGGTGTAGCTCGACTGTTCTACACTGATTTTGAGCCAATAGGTCACAGGACCTGGAAGCTATTGAGCTTTAAAGCTCATATTTACATCATGAAATGTATTAAAAATTCATAAAAAATACGACAAGTGTTAAAATGCTATAAAAGAGGTGTGTCTCACACCAAGTGTAAATCTACTGTTCTACGTTGATTCTGAGCAATTACAATGCTATCATGGAAATAATGACAATATTTATTAGAAATAAACAATACAAAACAACAACAAAAATATCTAAATATATATCGTGTATCGCGATATAGCTTAAAAATATCGAGATATTGGTTACAGGCCATATCAGCCCTAGTCCTACCTAACATTATTTGAAGTGTAAAGCGAATTTGTTCTCTGAACAAAAATGCAGACAAATATTTTTTTTAAATATGTATAATGGATATATGAAGATAAATCTGAATTAGCAGTGCCCAAATTGTTGCCTAAGCAACCACGGCGTCTCCTATAGACAAAATCATTCCGCTGTCACGTCAGTAAGTAAGGAAAAGAAAGCAAGGAAAAGAGCAGCAAAAGCTGTGAACTTTAACTAAAACAAGGCACGGAGAGGATGGGAAACAATGATGGATAGGTGGCTGAAGACGGGGTCAGGTGGTCCCTGAAAATTTTTTTTTTGACAAAGTGGTCCTTGGTCTGAAAAAGTTTGAGAAACACTGGTTTAGACAGACTAAGGTGAGAGCGGAACATCACTACTCCTCCCCGTGGACAAATGAGGCATTGCAGCTGGTTTTCACACAGACTGCTTAGGGGCGTTCCCAGTCAGGACCTCACTGACTACGTCATCGCGGGGGATTACATTTCGGTCACGAACCAGCCAAGGACCGTTCAAGGACCTGTGAAGGACCAGTCACGGCCCTGTCACGGTCCTGTCACGGAAACACGGGAAATTTTAAGTCGCTACATCTGTACGCGTCTTCCAGATCCACGGACGAAAACCAATCGTTCGGTCTTACTAGACGCAGCAGTGCCGCATGTGTCAGCATCCTGAATTTGTATTTCCGCAGAAATTTGTTCAGGGCCCGCAGGTCCAGAATAGGGCGGATTCCTCTTCCCCCCCGTTTGGGAACGAGGAAATATCTGGAGTAAAAACCTGACAGACTCTGTTCGGGAGATACGACAGAAATGGCTCTTTTTTCTAACAGAGAGAGGATTTCCTCCTGTAAGAGAAACGGGGAGGGACAGCGGCGAATTGGAGCCTGTATCCCAGAGAAATTGTAACACCCACGGTGAAGCTGCGGTTGCTTTCCAATTCTCCCACTTGAGAGAAAGAGGAGAAGCGCATTGCAGCCGCTGCTCTATCACGGGAGGTCCCGACAGCGGTGCTGTGGCGCCCCCTTGCGGTAGAGTGGGGAAATAACCCCTGAGCATGGCTGCAGGAGCGGCGGGGCCTGTCGCTCTGCTCCCCGGGGATGGAGATGCCCATCCCGCGGGCAGAGATATGACCATAGACAGGGTATTTTTGTTCATTTTGGCTTTTTTTGCTATCTGCACCCTCGGTTATTTTCACACGTTTGGGGACACGTATGTATGTGTGTGCTTGCGGACATTTTGCTCGGGGCGCAACAGCGCAAACCTCCGAGGCGATGTCTCTCTTCCCGCGGACCGGCTCTGGGGTGGGCAGCGGTGGCGTGGGACGCACACAAAAAAGCCAGAACGGTGGACCTGCATAACGGGGAACGGCAGGACGCTTCACTCGAAGAGAGGAAGGCTGTCAGGCCGCTCTCTTCTTCTTCCTCTTCCGCTTTTCGAGGGAGACAAAGTTTCAGGGCTTCATTGTCCTTCTTTGCCTCACATCGCTGCTGCATCGTGGCCAATGCAGAGCCGAAGAAACCCCCCTGGACAATTGGCATATCTAGTATGTCATCCCGCTCCCTGTCAGTCAAGTTAGCGAAGCTGAGCCATCTCGCTCGCTCCTGAATGACGAGGATCGCCATCACCCTGCACGTGGCCTGGACTGAGACGCGCTGTATGCGGAGGGACAAATCGGCGGTGACCGCCATTTCCTCCCACGCGTCGGGGTCCTGCTCGTCAGCGGATGCCCCAAACAGCTCTGCCTGATAGGCAGTGAGGACGGAGAGAGCGCTGAGAGTCTTAGCCAAAAGGGCGGCTGCCTTATACGCCCTCTCGGCCAGTGCAGACTGGAACTGCTCGGGCTTGGTTGGCAACGTCGGGCGCCTGGAGGAGGCCGCAGATAGCTGGCTCGTGCTGCCCTGGCAGAGATGCGCAGCTACGGGGGCTTCCACCGGAGGCATCGAGAGGAGACCCTGGGCTTCCATCCTCGCAGTTGAGGGATGCTGCACCCGGGATGGGGCTCCTGTTGCTGTACGGGCAGTTATTCCAAGTTTTGGACAGCTCGGCCAGCAACTCGGGGAAGAAGCTGTTTTACCGCACTACGAGCCAGGGGGAGCCGCTTGCCTTCATAGCGGGACCGATTGGGCTCTGCTACTACAACCGGCCAGGGGACCTCCAGCTTCTGTGCCGCACGTTTGCACATGCTGAGCAGGTCCACATGGAGGGAGGGAGCTGGAGAGCTCACCCTGCCTTCCTCCCTGTTGGTAGACTCGGGCAGCTTCGGCTTCACAGCCAGGGCTGGGGCCACGAAGGTGTCGTCTTCCTCCTCGTCCTCTGATATGAGGAACGAGGCGTCATCGTCATCCTCTGAGATCCTCAAAGGTCTGTCTGGTGAACAGTTAAGCTAGTGAAAAGCTCTGACGTGAGATAAGTTCTCAGGTGAGAAGAGGTTTTGAATTAGGGGAATGTTATCCGCGCACACTATATATAGTAGATGGGACTACTGGGTGCGGCGCGGATGAACACATTCACCGGCCAATCAGGATTGGCGGATTGAGATAAATGCTTCTATCAGGGCTGCAGGAGGCTGCATCCTATAGCGAGACACAGAGTGAATATTATGAAGAAGAACAAGTATTTCCCAAAATGTTGGAGTGTTCTTTTAACATGGCCTCCCTGACTCTGACTCAACCACTTGGTGGCCCATAACCTCCTCTCTGCTAGAGTCGGAGCGCTGTTAAATGGACTGCTCGCTGTGTCTGTGCGACCCTGGCTGGGGATCCCATAGAAAGAGTCCGACTCAGCTAACTGAACAGCAGACACCTTCATTATGCTGCTGTCAGGAGCACACAGGCTGGGATCAGCCTCAGCTGGCCCCTCACACACACACATGCAAACACACACACACACACACAGGAAAACAAACATGCCCATATACTACAGAAGCTCTGCCTTAGTTAATCTTAGTATTTCTCAAGCAGTGATGACATGAACACCGTGAATACATGCATACTCAGCACACACTTATTAACACTCACACACACACACACACACACACACACACACACACACACACACACACACACACACACACACATACACACACACATAAAGGCAGCTCACTGCACCGGAAGTAGTAATATAATTATGTGTACACACACAGAAGAGAGAAGAGATTACAGAAAGAAATCAGATGGTCATTATATGTCATCATAATTTTCATCACATTCAACAGGTGAGAGATCAGATTTTAGCTGAGGTAACTAATCTGTTTTGACTTATTAGCATTATTATTATTATATTATTATTATTAGACTTACTGATTTGTGTCAGTTTCAAATTGAATCATTTTGAACATGTCACTACGTGAACAAATCTTTCCTTCTATTGCACTGCATGAGGTCAGATAGAGATACAGAAAGGGAGCTACTTAAGGGAGCGCAGGGACAGTAAATGTAGCACACGGTAACCTGCTGAACTCCATAACATCATCATACTGTCAAGAAGGAGAGATGGCTGAAAAACAGCCAGAGGTGGTCAGAAGAACAAAACCTGAAAACGAAGCGCTGCTATCAGGAAAGAGATCACAGTGCTTGCCTCAGATGTGAAGGCAGATGTGAAGCTTGCTCTGTTTCTACTAACATAAGCGTTGTTGTTCTGCAAATGATTCAATATACTACTACTACTACTACTAATTATAATAATAATAATGAAAAAAATATGTTAATTTGTGTTGGAAACCTTTAAAGACCTCACCACACTGGAAGATCCTTTGTTGCTTTTGAGAAATTGAATTTGAGATTTCAGGACTCAGTATTCTCAACTGTACACACTGTCTGTGCATATTTTCTATTACATTTAAGTCTTGCAAATGGATCTGTTGAATTGTCAGGTGACACACTGGCAGACTGTAGGTCTATGAACAGTGAAATGCAGAGCCTTATGAATGCAGGCTCACTAACCACCTGATGTGACTGTCTCATTAGCATTTTCGAGCTGTAACCACGTTAAGCATAAAAAAGACTCTTTCTTTCTGGCATTTATGGTCTTTTTAATTACAGTTTAAAACGTCTTAAGAGTGGGAGGGGGAAAAGTGGCATTTGAAATAACAATGTGGAAGACAGAGCAGGTGAGCTGGCTGATGAAGGGTTAACCTCCATTCCTGGGGCCTTCACCTGGAAAGCCAGAGGAAGTGACAAGAACATTTGAGCTATATAATTCCTACGAATGGTGACAGTCTAAGCTTGTCTCGTCAACGTCATGCTGTGTGAGAGAGCTGTCATGATCTGTGTGTGTGTGTGTGGTAATGTGTGTGAGTGTGTGTGGAAATGTGTGTTGTGTGGAAATTAAAGTGGGAGGGAGTTGCAGTGGCAGCAGAGGTGAGTCTGATGAGAATTGGCAGGCAGATTATGGATGTGGCATTTGGGGTCTCTGCATCAATGGAGTGCAGCTCATCTACAAATGAGGCTCCCCATGGTTTGCCCCAATACTCAAGGGTGGTTAGATGTGTGGAGACATCACCAGTGACAGGAAAACCTTCTGGACATGATTCTTTTACACCTTTAGAATCAACCCGACCGTTTGTTTCTCTTCCACATTTTTCTCTGGGTTCTCCACACAGACAAGGTCTTCAAAGATTTGTTAGAATGAAAGCTGTTAAACAATTGTCATCGTATAGTCATTAAGAAAATTAAATCTTAAATCTCTGACTCCTCAGATCTTAAAATAAAAAGAAAGTATGTACAAAGTTGAGATATTTAAAATGAATTCAACTGCAAATCAAACTGTGATATTACGTTTCTTGTTAAAGGCACTTAAATATTCTAATTTTCTGGAGTTCGGAAGATAATACATTTTTTTGCACTTATAGCAAAAATAATTATTGTTGTTTTCCAGTGTGCTTGTACAGATGATCCCAAACAGAACAATGGACCATAAGAGCATTGCTCATGATGCTACAGACAGCCCATCTATAGTGTTCTTCATAGCACTGTTTTCAGTTTTTTCTAACCTAGCTTTCAGTAGCTTACTGATTAACCATTATTATGGTCATGAGTGGTATGCATTTCTGAGTGAAGTGTATGAAACCACTGTATGCTGCACTTGTCCCAGAAACGGGCTAATTAATTGAATTACGCCTCAAAGAAATGAGTGCATTAGTTTATAATCAGTGGAGAAATAAAAGTGTAAGTACATTTATATATACTTAAATAAATATATACTGTATAGGGTGATTTTGATAAACTAAGTGTTCCTTAATAGTCTGAGAAGACTCTCCTGCTTCTAAAGCTAAATAGATTGTTAAGGTTAATATTAGCTTCAAACTACATTGTCTTCATGACTTCCCAAACAATGTCACTTTGTTTCCATTTCAATTCAAGTAATGTGTCCGACTGAGCAGGAGCACATCAGCAACACTGTTGCAAATTGTAACAAATGATGAACCATTGAACTGAGCAGGTAAAAACTTAACTTCAGTATTCAAACAGTATAGAGGATGTCTGTATTTTTAAATATTGTTTCATTGAAGTCTAATTTTGGTACTCAGATTTGAATATTTATCTCTCGGTCCAAAAGAACATTTCACCTTGACACCACAGACACAACTACATCCCCAGCTTACAGTTTTGTTAGAAGTGTACTTCCCTTTCCACCTATTCAATTCATTCTGTAATTCTCTTCCTTTCAGGTTTTTCTTTCTTTCTTTCTTTCTCTTACTCCTTATTCCTTCAGGGACTCCTAACCTGCTTTTGGCAGGTAACCCAGTTTAGTGGTCTTGAATCTCTAATGACTACTACATTTAAAACACACAAGAAAGGCTGGAATTGTCTTTTATGGTACAATCTTCTGCATAAAAACAGCAAGAGAGCATGTTTCACACTGCGATTTTTTTAAGAAACTACATTTTATGAAGCCAATATGTATGTATACACATTTTATACATTCTATTATTTCCTTTCTTCCCACCTGGGTCTGTCATCCTTCTGCTCTCTCTCCATGAATTTCCTAAGAAGGTTAAAAAAAAAACAAAAAAAAAAACACTGCCTGTATCTATCTGGAAAGATTACTCAGAAAAGTAGTGCAAGGACATTTCTTTGTTTCTGCAAGAACACAAATTGAGACTTGACTGATAATAACAGGCACATTGTGCTGTCATTTTTATAACACAGTCATCTTCATTTCTCAAAGGCCTTACACCAGCGCTTCTGTAAAATGCACAGCGCTTGTGCAGCATACAAGCTCTGGCACACTAGATCAAAGGGCAGAGCAGGAATTGATTTGGATGCGTCTTTGCTGCCTGAAAATAAAAGACCTTGTAATGAAACGTGTTTTACTACCAGAGACCTGCACAAATGTCCCCTAGGGACCATGCAGTGTATAGAGAAGACGGGAGGGGTTGGTGTTTATTGTGATGTGCTGCCCACCCATAACAGCTGCTTGAATCTGACAATGTAGCAGTGTTTCCACATAGCCTACTTCAGATTCAACTCGCAAAGGGGAAGCATCGACTGAAGACAGAACTGTCATGTGCATCCCAGAGCAAGTTCAGTACAACTTCTGAAGAACTACCTCTGAAGATCTGTAGAGACGCCCTCGTGTTAGGGATGAGGAGACAAGGACTGGCCATGTATGAAATATGATGGCATTGACAAGGGGCCTAACACATGAACGCTGATCTGTTTTAGCTCTGCAAGTCTTAGGACTGTCAGCCGATCTGATTGCCTGTCCGTCCATGACCTTGATCATGACTGTGACAATGTATGTAAAAAAAACTAATTGCCAGGTTCCCAAGATATCAGGTGAACTTTCATGTAGGACACCACAGTGTGTTTCCCATCAGAATCCAACAATTCATTTTATATTTATATAATTTGTTTAATTGTTTTTGGAGAGAAGGCTGGGAGTCTGACATACTGCACAGCCATTCTCCATGTACTCAGTATATAGTAGTAACATATGATATTTGTCAAACAGAATATTGTGAAAAATTTGACCATTAAAAACATTGTTGTATGTTCAAAAACTCAATCTTGAATCAAGATTTGAAGTTACACATTACTTCAAATTCACAATATTCTAAAAAAAAAAGGTTGCTGACTACAATGAAGTTTGCTAAACCTCATAGCCAACTAAATTTCCTTTCTTGTAACAATGTTTAAATGTTTTGCTGTCACAAATGCAAATGGTAATAGCACACAGCTACAAGAATTGTTGCTCATTGTGTGCTACGAAAGAAGTAGTGATCAATCTCTGACCACCTGGATTAAATGTTACCACTGAGCATCTTCTTGCTTGCCTGCTCACCTGAGAAAAAGTACAAACTGGGGAGTTAAGCAGAGGATGTATGCCAGCCCGGACAGTATCATGGCCAATTAGGCCAGCTGATAATGTGACTTAATTAACAATGCTTTGGTGCTCTAAGGAGCTCTGCTGGACTCTGGAGAGCAGAAGGAGCAGAGGAGGACAGAGAGAATGATTATTGTTATTTACTGCCAGAACTGAAAAAGCCAACCTACTGTATGTTTCCTACATGAAACAATTAAATTACAATTAAAATGTCTTAATGGTGACATAGGGCCATACCTTACTGGAGACATACAGAGGAACCCTGGTACAGTAGATGTAAAAGGCTGTAGTAGCAACAGCCTTCAACATCTAATCAATCGTTTTTATCTGGAAGGTAACCCTCTGCTGGGAATCAACATTAGCTCCCTAAATAGCTAAACCTAAGCCAAGCTAATCCCCATAAGCATTTGCAAAGACTGGCATTATCTGAAACCCCACACACTGCATTTATTCAAGCTGTTAGCTCCGGTCCCCTGAAGCCTGCTTCCGATCGGTAGATGCAGACTCTCACTGTGGATAGGGTATTGACTGAAATCAATTATAGGCCCATTTACTTAATGAGCTTGGTCAACATCTGTGTCGGTGTGGCGACCATGCGCCACGCTTGACCGGCTGGCTTCTGACGATGGCTGAGGCCAGCACTGATGGTGATAGAACACAAAAGCATCCAAACTGCCATCTATTCGGAGAGCAAAGTCTGTTCTTTTCACTTTAGACCAGTGACACCCTGAGCAACAGAAACCTGGCTACCACACTGAAGCTATAGTTACTGATGGGCATTTTATCTGGTTGGGTTGTACACGTAAGGCAACATAAACCTGACAACAGTGACAAGAAGACTTATACTATGGCAGACTACTGCGCTGACACATTTTTGGTATCCTTGCAAAGGACTCACGGACCAGAGGGACCAAAAGATCCGACTTTAGCTACTCAGTCATTGATTACAAGTGAGCACAAGTAATAGGCAGTGTGTGATGTTTTGGATCTGTCACGATCAAGACTTGTAATCTGTCTGTTGTGGAAGACAGAAAGAAGAAAAGAAAGCAGTGCTGTCTCCATTTTGTCCAATGCCACATCACCCAGCTTTTAGATAGAGCCTGTAGCAGTGTGCCGATTTGAAGTTCATATAACCAGGGGTGGAAAGTAACGAAGTACATTACTCGCGTTACTGTAATTGAGTAGCTTTTTTGTGTACTTGTGCTTTTTCAAATACTTTTTGAAAAGTGTAATTTTACTTTTACTTAAGTATGTTTTCTTTTAAGTAATGTACTTTTGTACATTTTTCAAGCGTTACTGAGTAAAAAAAAAAATGAAAGGAAAAAAACAGAATCGGGGAGCCGCATTCTGGAAGTGAATAACGGAAAGCATGCGTGATAGTCTCACGCCTCACAGACGATGACGGGCATGGAGGAGGCAGAGGAGCGTGTGGACGACCCTTCGGAGAATTCAAGAAATGAAGTACACCACTTCGGCTTTGTTGAGAAAAGGGGTGACAGCTTTGTTATGCAATGTAAATTGTGTGCACCCAAGACGGCAACCATTTCTGCGTACAAAAATTCGACATCTAATCTGCGCAAGCATGTTGAGGTAAATCACGTTCCCTTTCCGCAGTTAAACCAGAGAAATTCTGCGGCTATGGTTAAACTTACTGACGACAGGCTGGCTATAGTTCTATCTAAAATACTGGATGGCATTGCCTAATATTGAAGTAGCAAACTGTTGATCAGTACCGACAGATAACCAACAGCAACTAGCTATTCTGTTATTCGGCTGGCTAATCATGCCAGCAAGTTAGCTTTCCAACCTAGCGTCATCAAGTTAGCTTTCCAACCTCAGCTTATGTCCTCCTCTGTAAGTCGCTTTGGATAAAAGCGTCTGCTGAATGTAATGTAATGTAATCATCAGTCCTACGTCTTTATACTGTCATTGGACCTACCATAGGCTACATCCAATCCAATGTTTTTGTCACCAACTTTTGTATTCTAATGCACAAAATGTATTGTGTTTAGAAAACATCTATGAATATAATATATGTACAAATATATAATAATATTTATCTATGAATAGTTAAAATGCTGAGTATTTAATGAAGTTCGTGATTTGCATACTAATGACAATATTTGTATATTTATATGTTTTCAGAGGAGGCATCCATCAAGGTTGAAGGCTTTTAGTGATGGCGTGGCAACACGGAAGCGAAAACTGGAGCCTCCAGAAACCCCAACCAAACAAGCTAAACTAGGTGACATGATGGCAGCTGGTGGAGGCCAAAGTCGACAAGCTTGTGATCAGCTTCATTTGTGATGGTCTTCATCCATTTTCTGTGGTTAAACAACCAGCGTTCAAAGATCTCATAGTCACACAATCCTCAATGCCACCTGATTGTTGGACAGCGCACCAACAAAGTTTCCTTGGCATCACAGTGCATTGGATAAATGAGGAAACTTTGGAGAGGCAGTCTGCTGCACTTGCTTGTAAGAGGTTGAAAGGTTCCCACACCTTCGATGTCTTGGCCGCTGCAATTGATGACATTCATTGCCAGTACAAAATTAGGGGCAAAGTGGTGAGAACAACAACCGACAGTGGATCAAACTTCATTAAAGCCTTCACTGTGTTTGGGGAACACAGCCAGGATCCTGAGGAGTCAGAATCCGACCAAGATTCATCTGAAGAACCTGACACCAACCACCTGGTGCACACATTCACGATTCTGGAAGAAGACAACGGCCTTGAGTTCCAACTTTCTCCACACCAAAGGTGTGCATGCCATCTGTTAAACCTCATTGCCACAACAGATGCAGCAATGGCAGAGGAAAAGAATGACACGTACAAAAGGTTAACACGTTCATCTTTTGCAAAATGCCAAGGTATGTGGAACAAATCAGGCCGGTCATACGTGGCAGCAGAAATTGTGCAAGATCAGTGCCAGCTTCAACTTATTCGACCAAATCAAACTCGGTGGAACTCTACATACATGGCCGTAGAACGGATTCTGCGAATCATTGAAGACAAGGGGGAGGAGGCAATCAGAAATGTCTGTGAGGAGTTCAGAGTGAAAATGTGAGTTTTTAAATTCAATTCTCATTTTAGGCACTAACCTCTGATGCCCTATGCTCATATGTACTAAAACCTGCTCCTAAGCACGTAAATGCACTACCCTGCTTGGCCATTATACTCTGCACTTCTATACGTATTGTATGCCATTATGTCCTCTTGTAAGTAGCTTTAGATAAAAGCATTTGCTAAATGTAATGTGATATAATTTCATTTTAAAGAAATTGCCTGAAGCTATGTTATTGATTTGTTTTCCATAGTACATTTCCCAACTAAAATGGTATTCATTTGCTCTGATTTCATACAGGTTGAGTTCTGCAGAAATAGCTTTCCTGACAGAGTACCGAAACATGATGACACTTTTGGTAAAAGCTTTGAATATCCTGCAGTCTGAAACCAACACACACAACCTCCTCCAAGATATGTCTGCCACTCATCAGAGCAATTCAGGATGGTGTCTCAAAACGATTTGGTCAGATGATGGAGGATCCTGAGCTGATTGCTGCTGCCATCCTCCTCCCCAAGTTCAAGACCAACTGGACTGAGAAGGCAGATGTCATTGAAGCAGGTATGATTTCATCTTTTGGCACCATGTCATAATTATGCCAACACAATCTTTTGACATGATGTTTCTACACAATTTGTGGATATTCCAATTGCCCTTGCATTCCAGACACTTCAAGACTGTCTGCTACATTTTAATATTGTTAAGTATGGCTTCTAACTGAAAGCATCCATGCAAAAGAGTTAAATAGTTTTAACATGGAAATGTGCAATAACAAAAATCAGACAAAACTAAGGGAATGTACAAAAAAATAATATATGTATAATAATAATAATAATAATAATAATAATAATAATAATAATAATAATAATAATAATAATAATATACGTCTACACAAGTTGTAGTTGTAATTTTTGCCTAATTATTCAGAGTATGTCAGAAATACTGAAACTGGGCATGTGGTGTGTGTTTGGCTCTCAACAGGCCTGACTTATGTGAGACAGCAAGCAGACAGGATGGCAGAGGTGGCAGAGCACGTTAAGCAAAACTCATCAGATGAAGAAGACTTCTTTACATCAATGAAGGCAAGAAAGTCACAAGGTACTGGGGAGTTGGACGGGTACCTTGCTTGCATTTCAAACAAGATGGATCTGCTCAACTCGTTTCCGCACATAAAAAAATGCCTGCGAGCGGCTGTTCAGTTGTGCTGGCCTGCTGTTTACTCCCAAGCGAGCGAGGATAGACTCAAATAACTTTGAAAACCAACTGCTGCTGAGACTCAACAGGAAGTTTAGAGAATGAGAGAAGTGTGTGTGAAGATTCTGTTTGAATTTATTTTGTGTTCTTAAAGGTATGAGGAAGGTGTCTTTGTGGTGTACTGCCAGTTAATTTCGTTTTATGTGACATCTAGTACTGTTTGAATTATGTCACCTCCTTTTAGGCATTGCCATGTTTTGATCTTTGTTTGAATGTTAGTAAGACGCGAATCCCTACCTTTTTTGCAAATAGGTGAATAAATAAATATCAGTTTTCAAGCAGTTCATTTGTCATCCAAATAGTGATATTAAGCACACCTGATATTTCACTCACACACTTACAGTTAAGTGTCTTAAATTGTATGTGAAATTTAAAAAGGTCCAAAGATCTCACTTCCTGCTGAGCTTGGCCATAGAATTGTATTAAACGATTTTTTTGTTCTGGTGGAATAGTAGTTTTAACGCAGCGTTATCCTAGCCTGGGTAAAGCCACCCCCTTTCTGCTTCTTTTCATTCACAGTATAGGGTCTGGGGACGCTGTGCCCTGTAGTGTGTTGGTGGGAGGAGTAAATTGCTCTGGTTTGAAACGATTGGACCTGCTCTCATTCAAACGCTAACCGTTGCACGTGACGTATGTTATGTTACGCATCATCATTTGGCATCATCGTCATTTGTGCCCTCCCCCAAATCTGCCCCGTTTGCTTATTGGCCTGGCAAATTTTCAATGTGAAAATTCACTCCCAGTATAGCGTCCCCAGACCCTATACTGCGAATGAAAAGAAGCAGAACTGGGATGGCTTTGGCCAGGCTAACATTATCCTGTATAGCACTTTAATTTGCTGCAATAAAAAGATCTTGGTTGAGATATGCAAATGTCCTTGTCTCCTTTTTTCCCACAACACAATAGAGGCAAAAAGCACCCATGGTTAAAAAGTAACTTTTTACTTTTACTCAAAGTACATTTTAAATGACTTACTTTTTACTTTTACTTGAGTAGATTTTTTGACTGGTAATTTTACTTGTACTTAAGTAAAATTTCATCAGAGTAACAGTACTTGTACTTGAGTATAATATTTTAGTACTCTTTCCACCTCTGCATATAACAAGAATCCAGAGGGGGGCTAAGTTGATACTATCACATTTCCAGCGACATATTTTCACCTGAGATTCTCAAATAAGTGGAAGCACAAACCTGGACTTGCTTTTTACCTGTACCCTACAGGCAACATGCCTGCCCCAACACAGGACCTTGCGTTATTTTGCTGTAGTGCTATTGATGGTGTGAAAGATCCCTAGGGCTTGTACAGTAAACCAGAAAGGAGTTACAAACACAGAGCACAAGAGTAGCAAGGTCACTGCAGGCCACATTCTGAAGGTACAGTCAAGGATTACTGGGAAATACTTATGAGAGCTAATGGCATTAGAACAAGAACAAGATGTTCTTTCTGATTTACTCAGCTTTAAGTAGAATAACTGCTTCTAGTGCAGCTGAAATGGCAATTGAAAATTTGTACAAAAGGGAGGTAAAAATAAAGAGCAAGGAAAGGAAAGGTGAGAAAGAAAGAGAGAGAGAGAGAGAGAGAGAGAGAGAGAGAGAGAGAGAGAGAGAGAGAGAGAGAGAGAGAGAGAATGGAGGGCTGACTAAGTGCTAAATGGTGTGAATAATTGAGTTGGAGGTGGCAACTTAATGAGGTGAGCAAGAGAGTGATCATGAAGAAGGCCAAGACTCCCAGTGTGGCCCTCCCAGCAGGACTGGCTAATACTGCCTGGCACATGCTAATAATGAGAGAACTCACACGTGCATAAGCACGGAGCAAGTGTTACAAACACTGGAAGGAGAAGGCTTTTCTCAAACTGATACTCTGCTGGTAGAGATTTGGTCATGCCTGAGGTACAGCTTTCACATTCAAGTAATATGCATAGGCGTATTCACACATTATGTAAAGATCCTATGTGTCTGTGGCGTAGCAGCGCCCTACAAGTAGTTTGGTTTAGTACCTTGCTTAATCCCAAGGGGTGAACTGACACTGTCTCTAGCTCGTCCACACTCCATACTGTGGTCCGTCGACCTGAACCAGCCACCCTTCATTTCTCAAGCCAAATCCCTAGAGACTGAGCTACTGCCTGCGCATAACATATATGTCTATGTGTCTATAAATTAAGAGCACTCACTCCCTCCCAGTGAACTAGCATCTACAGTGTAAAACCAAGATCAACATGATTGGGTAAAAAAATAAAAAAGATGGAGACAACAGGCACACGGTATGTTATGCCCTTTACATAAAGACTTCGGGCTGTCCAAGTATATGTGCGTTTGTTTATGTATTTGGTCCTGAGGTGTCTGTGCATAGATGCATAGTTATGTATTAATGCTGATGCTGTTATAAACATGTGCTTTATTTGAAGATACCTGTTTAGTCACAAATAGCCTCTGACCACTCCTAGGTCAGAGGCTATTTAACTGGGCGGCTAAAGGGCCCAGCCAGGTCAGAGCTGCTGCCAGATGTTCAGATGAAGCAAAGACTTCTTTAGATACATTGATAAGGAGTCAGGTCAAAGGTTAAGCCTTCAGGTGGTCTTTCCTGGCAAATGAATTTCTTTTGTTCATCTGTTTCTCTGACTCAAGGTACTTTATTGTATGGTATGGGGGCTTAAACGACCTATATAAGGGCCTGTCCTGCATAGGTCGGGAGAGTCTCTCATCATTCGACCAGGAGCTCTCCAAGTAGTTTTACTTGTCACAACACTGTGCTTGTTGTAATAAACTTGTTATACAGCTAAGATGGTGTCGGCGGAGTTTCTCTTTCTTTCTTCTTTCTTCTCAAACATCTTTAACTGCATCACCACTGAAGATACTACAGTCCACCAGCTTCAATCATAAGACTTGTCTTAACGGCTACAAGAACTGCAACATCCCTTTCTACCTTTAAAAAACTTATAAAAACCTTTCTGTTTCGAGAATGCTTCCCTGCCTAACAAAACTAACAAAACTAACAAACTACTCTGTGCTCCTGTACACCTTTTCAGCTTATGTCCTCCTCTGTAAGTCGCTTTGGATAAAAGCGTCTGCTAAATGCAATGTAATGTAAAAGGTGGACTCATGCTGTTGTCTGTGTCTGTCATAACGGCATTTGGTGTAGTAGATTGATGTATCGTTGCAGTATTCGTTGTGACATAATGGCTGGTATAACACCTACACAACACTAGCCTGATGTGTCATGTAGTATCATGCTGGTTTATGGGCTTCATGGGTTTATCACCAAATGCACAAGTGCTACACTGCACACAGTAAGACAATGATTTTCAATAGAGAGTCTGCCTGGATGAGTTGTATTCATATACCTGATGTTCAAAGGATATTGAACCTTGACCACATTACATTGACCTCAGGTCCAATAGCATTCAAACTATGCAAAAGGGTGCCAGTGTCACTGAAAAGAATTTAGTATGTAGTAACAGTCATATTTTGTGCATCTCTGAATTCCCACCCTTCAATCCTACTGGGACCTGAGTACAATGTTTGAAGCATGGCAGACAAAGAGAATGTTAATCTCAGGTTAAAAGATTAATGTTGTGTTTTACATATTCCACAGGCTGATCTCCATGTAGTTCATAGCATTGCAGTTGCCATATAGGATGGGTTGTGCTTTATGAAACGTTCTTCCTCTTTTCCATTATAATTGTGGGTTCTAGCACATTTGAAGGTGATAACAGTGTTGCAGAGATGACAGCACAACATACATTGTGCATTCGGTTATACCTTGAGCATTTATTTATTTATTTTACATTTTCTTGTTGAAATTGTGACAGTACTAGTTGTGACAGGGATGTTTATGGGGTTCAGAAAATGGCATTGCTACATCACAGCATACCACTACAAAAAGGAAATCAATTTTCCTTTAATGTTCATTGTTGCCTTAATTATAAAATAAGAAAGGTCTATTTCTTTATTTATTCATGCACATATTTGAAATCAAGATCTGTTTTTCAAGTAACACAAATTGGCCAATGCCCAATCACATTTAGCACATGAACGTAATCTTCCAAAAGCTTCAGGTAAGGTCAGAGAAAATATGATGCCAAGATGACCAATCACAGTTCCTGAGCTCTCCACTAATTTGGTGCATGTAACCATCACACATTGACTCAACAACTCATCAACGCAAGACTGTTGCAGTCTTGGCAAAGTGCATTTTATACTAAAATGAGCTTTATTCTAAAATGTAAAAACAAATGCTGCCGCCCAGGTTCATTTTCCACCCCTGAATCATTCAAGGTTGCACCTGATCATTGTAATAATATGGTCCTTTAACTTTATCAGCAGACTTAAGATGGAGGAGTGGTGCTATATTCAGTGGAAATATCATTCAGGCTGACAAAGGCACTTAGTTGACATTAAAGGCTAATTGGCTTCTCAGGTGGTGTAGCTACGAATGTTTAAGTCTAGAAACGCTGAGGTCCAGGGAGGCATACCAGCACAGAGAGTCAAGATAATAACAACAATAATTAAAACATACATACATAAAAAAAACAATAACATGTGTATTTGTGTGTGTATGCAAGGAGTGAAGTGTTTCATTAAAATATACTGAAAAAAAACAAGAGGAAAGAGGAACTAGTGTGTGTGTGTGTGTGTGTGTGTGTGTGTGTGTGTGTGTGTGTGTGTGTGTGTGTGTGCGTGTCTGGTTGTGGCCTATAATATCATTCCTTCTGCCTTGGAATGGTGCACATCTACAGTTTGGAAAGACAAATTAGACACAAACTGAGATTCAACATTGGGAAACTGAAGAGAGAGGAAAAAAACGTAAAAAAAAAAAAAAAAGTAAAAGCTATGACATCAGGATCCTTTCAGAGAGCTAAAAGTCTCGTCAACTTCTGTCAGCCTTGTCATTGTCAGTTGGCTCTCAGGAAACACTAAGCAGAGGTGGCATGTGAGTGTGTACAGGATCCAATGAGACACTGTTTGTCAATGGAGACTGCTGCTTAACAGATGCTTTACACTTGTTCATCATGCCATGGGACATGAACACCTCTTGAATCAAAACATTTCATTTTGAAGATTTTACTGTTACTAATCAAGTCTCATTTGAACTCATCAAGACTTCTGGATGAGACAATCACAAATGAGACACACTTAAAACCCCAAAGTCTGTGGATCAAGCCCAATCAGAACACTTGTCTCTGGAGGTAAAGGTACAGTAGATTAGTATTAGTATTAGATCAGTATTATTTCAGTCTAGTATTATTTCATTTAAGTCAGTACACTTTCATAAAACCCCAACTTCTGCTTATAGAAGACATTAAGTAAAATAAATACATCTTTTCTTCTTGTCAATAAATCACATTCTTAGGTTATGCAAAGATGTACAGTTAAACAAAATAATAATTTTTTGTCATTGGATCAAACCATGTTTGGTGATGCAGTGAGTATTTTCAGGAGCAGGACTAGCAGTTATATGTGGGATTTGTGTGTGTGTGTGTGTTTAACAGTTTTTTAATTTGTTTACTGTTCGGCTTAACACATTCAGTCATATACAAATATATGAAAAGCTCATTACCTGTTGTGGAAACAGCATCACAGCATATGCAAGAGAAAAAAAAACAAAACAGAAAATGAATTAAAAGATTATCATAATTTACATTTGCACGTCAACACGCAATTCTGCTGCAACATTGTGTTGAAATGCTGAATGAGTTTCCTGTTTGTTAATGTACAGAGCAGAAGAGAACAAACTGATTTGCACTCATTTCAGGTAGCTGGCAACAACATATCTGACAAGAGAACTGATCAGCTCCTTTTAGAGGCAAGTGACTGAAAATGATTCTCCAGTATCAAATCTAAAATAGGCAAAACAATTTAGAGAATTTAAGTAAAGAATCCAGGAAAAAGTCTGTTATTTTCTGATCAGATGTGTGCTTGTAACAGGAGCATCCAAAGAACTGCTGTACTCTTTAAAGAACAATCTGCAGCTTAAATTTCTTACTGAATTTCCACATTTGACTTCCAGGAAATGACCATTTGAGAAAAATAGATATGTATTTGTTATACAAGTCACAAGGACAGAGATGTGATGCAGCATCACTGATACTCTGAGCCATGCCTCCCAAATATATTTGCTAATGAAACAAGGACTAAATTAAATTTAGCAGACATTTATCAGCCGGTTTTAATGCAAAGTCATCCTAAAATACTGTTTAGAAAAAGATTTTATTACATCACTGGCAAATCACAAGACACATAAGATAACATATTTTTGCCAAATGTTGGATGGATCGGTTATTTGGTGCAGACAAACAAAGAAAAAATAAAATTCCAAAGACACTGCTGATCTCCAGACTTTCTGATTCATTTCTTCTCTATCTCTTTATCTCATCTATATTATTTGTTGCAAACCTGATTCGCGTTCCCATCAGCCTCAGCTGCATTCTATGTTTCATGCTAACTAGCAAATGTTAGAAAGCTAAAACCCTGAAGGGACCATGGTAAACGTTATACTTGTTATCAGTGTGAGTATGTTAAAGGCACATTTGTGCAGAATCTCAAAGGGTACAAAGGGTTAAACACAAAATGTTTTTAAAGGATTGCTATCATGTTTCTGGTTGTCGTTTTGTTGCTGTGGACATTGTAATAACACAGCCTGTCTGTCTGCCCTTGTCTTTGTCTACTTGTATCAAAGCTTCATATGATCATATCTTCATGTGATTATCAATATTTTATTATATACAAGCAGCCTACCTTTCATTTTCCTGCTTTTCCTAACTTTCCTTCAGGGTGTATGCGGACACTGTTTACCCGCCTGTCTGTTCTGAAATAGTGTTTCCACAGCTCCCGCTGAGCATGTGCACATTAACACCTTTAGTGCACATGGACTGGGTTCATTCTGATCCTTTGTTTATCATTGCATGTTAAGCATGGGATCAGTAATGTAACTCTGCTAGTACTTTTAAAAACTGTTTCATCATCCACTGCTAAAAAAGCAGATCAAAATAAAGACTGGCATGTTTCAGAGGAACATGTGGCAACAGGAAGATTGGCAGTCCTGCAGGCCTCAACACTGCCTTTTATATTTTACATTGCCACTGACGAGAAATCTACTGGATGGTACAAAACAGGAGAATAATGATCTCCACATATACTAACTGCACCATAAGTTGAACCCACAGTGGGCCCTTTTTCTATTAGAGGAATAAGTAAATGTTAACATATGGGCTTTGACTGGCACAGACCTGGAGCAGAAGTGGTTTACCGAGGTGCATCAAAACTCCTGCTGAGAAGAGGACATGCTCTCTGTGATAGGCAGCCCCCAGCCCACAGCTCGCTCTTTGCCGTCCTGAAATATGCAGGCGATGTGGAAGCCTTTCTCTGACTTCAGATGAGCTTGTCTTTTTTCCTCTCATCAGTGATTATTCAGAGGTGAGCGCAAGCTACAATATTCAAGAGGACTTGGAGGCAAGAGCTGCCCTGTAAAACAACTCTTTAAGAATGAGGTGTGGTATTGACAGCAGGATAACACATAGATAAGCCTCTGCTGGGATTCTGCTACAATGTTCATTACATATCAAAATACAAATGTCTTGGACATTTTAAACATGATGATTTTGCTTTTTGAGTCCTGCCAGTACTAAGGCTAAAATAGTTTCCCCCAGCTGGCACTTAAAGACAGGGAAAAGAGCCACCCAATCAAAGTCCATGCTGTTAAGTGAATGAATGTGCTCAGAAAATTGGCATGGCAACTTTAAAATCTATTTATATAAGAAACTGTGTTTTATAATAAGTAGATAACTTATTATAAAACACAGTTTCTTATGTGCAAAGCTAGCATTTTCACATGAAATAATGGAAAGTTAATAAGATGTCCGAAATAGGAAGGGTCCATCCACTGTGGAGTGTGTATTACAGATTTCAGTGCAATAGGAAATTTTAATAAATTTTTAACAAATGCAACCATAATTTGTGGAAATGCCTAAACTTAACCACAGATATGATGGATAAAAAATGTCTCATGAATATGAGCATTTTCTCATTTCTCATCTCAATGTTTGACTTTGATAAGAGGGAGCACTATCATATCCCATCACCAACAATCAACACTGGTTTCTTGTAACCATGACTACAACATTAACCTAGAGTTAACCAAATGCACTCAAAAAAAAATTTGGCCAAAATGCAGGACATGCATTTCAATTCCATAGAAACTTTCCATCTATTTAAATTACATAGGTTTAATATAAATGAACTAATAAACTTAATGTGAAGCAAGTAATATGATTTATGTAATAGTACTAATAAACTCAATATGCTTCCACTACACAGTTGTGTAGTAGTAGCAGGTTTATGCATTCAGTATTAATAAAGCCAATGTTTATCTAAACCCAACAGAGAAAATGAATGGAGTCATTTTGAGTTTATTAACTAAACTGTTATGGACATGGGGTTCTGACTGCAGCCACCAACCTCCGGAAAACAAGGGTTGCTATTTATTATCAATTTATCTATTGAATAAATTAATGTTCTTGCCAAGATAATTGGCATGGCTCTAAACAAAGAAAAAATCAGAAACAAACTATAAACATATCGTCTTAAAATATGTGCAAATTGAAATTGGGAACAGAAAGAGCAGGAGGTGCAGTCCACCTCTCTGTTCAGAAAGTGGCAAGAAGTACACTATAGCACCAGGGACTTCCTTGTAGAGAGGAGGAGAAATGCAGCTGCAGTTTCTAACACCAACCATAACAACAGTGGTGGCAGGTCAGAGAAGGCTTGGGTAGCAGTGCCATGTGTCATCTTGATCAGCTTGTGTGATTAAGGTTTAAAGACTTGTTGATCATCTGACTGGCTAACCAACTGACCACCATTGTTTGTCCTCCTGATAGCTGGTTCGAAATTCAAACAAATGACTGAAGTCCAACATTACAAGTGAGAATCCAAAGCCTCATCAAAGCAAATGAGCTTAGATAAGTGTAGGGTAGAGGAAGGACGGTGTGAGAGTGGTGGTTGTGGTGTTGGGGAGGAGGGGGTGGAAAAGAAAAAAAATCACTTCCATTCAGAGTCGGGAGGAGAGGCCTCTACAGAGAGACACAGACTGAGCCGAGTTGGCACAGGGAACAGGTAATTATTGGTATTTAGGCCAGCCTAGGTGGGAGATAAGTCCCTCTTATTGCACAGTTTCCCCAGGCCATCCCATTACCTGGACTAACATAATGACTGAGCACCTCAACACGCAGCTTAGCCTCGTCTCTCTCTCTCTCTCTCTCTCTCTCTCTCTCTCTCTCTCTCTCTCTCTCTCTCTCTCTCTCTCTCTCTCTCTCTCTGGTGTAAGGGAAATAGATGGGAAACATGAAAAACAAAATGGCCACCATCACCACTGCTGAGCATTTCAATGCTCTGTGGTAGTGTTAATTATTTCCATGTCATGTTTGTCCCCTCTCATAATGGATGTCATAATTATTTTTAAATTGGGTAATAACAGGAGGGAACAGCAGGGAGGGGATAAAGAGGGAGAAAATCAATATATACATATAGGGGGAATCTTTTTGTAGGTCAGTTTTTACATTGCACTACAAAAGAAATTATATGTGGCCCACTTCTCTCCTGACCAGGTGGAGTGCAGGTTTTTGACATATATTTGCAACATGAGCAACATTGCTGGGTAGGCCTGTAGAAACTCCCCAAATAGCATGGAGAACTATGACCTATTAAAACAGCTGAAGTCGACTCTGCAGACACAACTGAAGGGAGGGAGAGCTTTTGGAAGGCTGGCAGTAAATATATCACCAGATGAGGCTGGGGAAAGGTGGCCTGCATGCAGAGTGTGGTTCTGTTTGTGTGGACCTGAGGATGCTCGGAGTGTCCCTGGATTGAGATTTTTTGGTCTAAAAGACTCATGGATACAGGTTTTTATTTATGTTTGTCATTTTGTTTCAGGGTCTTTATGGATGTGTTTGTTGATCAAACAATGGTGGAAATGAGAGAAATGTCTGCTGAAGGCCATCGTAATGTAATGTTGTGGCCTGTCTGTCTGCCCTTGTCTTTGTCTACTTGTATCAAAGATTCATATGATCATATCTCCATGTGATTATCAATATTTTATTATATACAAGCAGCCAATATCTACCTTTCATTTTCCTGCTTTTCCTAACTTTCCTTCAGGGTGTATGTGGACACTGTTTACCCGCCTGTCTCTTCTGAAATAGTGTTTCCACAGCTCCCTCTGAGCGTCTGCACATTAACACCTTTAGTGCACATGGACTGGGTTCATTCTGATCCTCTCTCTTATAAGGACCAGGCAAACACTGTATCCTCAGCTGAGCACTGCTGAAACCATATATATATATATATATATATATATATATATATATATATATATATATATATATATATATATATATATATATATATATATGGTCATGGGAATTTAAGTGTAAATCAGCACACCTCTGTTCATTGTGGTGCATGATTAGCAGCTTACAGCAGTTGTATGCAGGATTATGTAAAAAGATTCCCGCTCTGTCTGTCTGCATTAATGCTACATGTTGTCATGTGATTATATCATTACATCTGCTCCATACTCTGCTTTAATTTATCTGCATCATCTCTTTGACATCTCTCCTCCTTCATTTGACTGCTGCCTACTCTCTCTGCGTCCTCCTTAAAATGAAAGAGGAGCTTCTTCTTGCTACTTGACATGTGTTTATTGTACGAAAGACTCCAATAAGTCAAGTGTCTAAAAAAAGACAGTGTTTTTTCCCCTGCTGTGTTTGTATGTCACACATTCCTGCTCATGTGAGTGTGGGTGTGCCAGCATATGACTGCAGCTCTGGGTTTTTGGTCTCACAATGAATGTGCTCCCATCCCTTGTGATGTTTGTATTTCAGAGATTTGTTTTTCTGAGTGTGTGTGTGTGTGTGTGTGTGTGTGTGTGTGTGTGTGTGTGTGTGTGTGTGTGTGTGTGTGTGTGTGTGTGTGTGCGTATAGATGTGTGTGTGTGTATAGATGTGTGTAGGTGTATGTGGAGGGGTGGCTAGCTGAAAGAAAATGGGTCATGGGTGGAACAATAACAATTTAGAGAAGAAAACAATGAATGTAAGTGTGACGGTTGAGGAAAATACATGGCTCTGCTTTTAACAAACTCCACTGGAAAAGAAAATGGACTGAAGAAAACAATGAAAAGCAGACAGCAGCACAGAGGTGGGATTCTGGATGACTCACTGCAGGGGGCAGAGCTGTTTTATACCATCTGAACAGAGCTTCACACTTTACTAATATAACATTTGCAGTAGTGAATATTTAGCCATGCCTTAAACTGAAAATGCATTAACATAGACTGGATGGAAACTGTAAGCTCCATGTTCTGTTCAGCTCACAAACAAAAACATTGTTTTATCACATTATGACATAACTACATTTATAAGAACTGATTATGAACATGACTGTGAGCTTATAACAATTATTGTCATTATCACTGCTTAGGAAATGGCTGTCATAATGGAGAAAAGATGTTTATGTTGGTTCTTAGAAAGGTAGTAGTCCAAGTGGGAGGGGCTACCACTATAAAAGGGGCTGCCTGGGCCCTAATCGAGGAGTGTGTGGTTGGTTGCAAAAGAGGTAGCAGTGGTGGATTTGTTGTTTAAAAGCTGAGTTATTGAAGAACTCGTTTTCTTGTTTGTTTTTCCCTTCTTTTGTTTTATGTTTTTGTTTTCTGAACTTGTATATAGAGCATTTTTGGTTCATTCACTTTTTTTGGTTTGTACATATTGGCACTGTACATATTGCACCTGGTGAGGTGAAGAATAAACACCCAAAACATCACCTTCCGACTTAGCCTGGATTTTTGGAACAAAAGAACGAGGTTAGCAGAAGAACCCCGCTACAGTTTCAATAAAACATTAAAATGTGTGTGGCCAGGTGGTTTTGTTTTATTTTTTTAAGGGAGATTCTGGACCAAATTCAGCATTCATTCTGCTGGTTGAGGTTTATACTGCACATCTGTCTGAGTTAAGTACAGAGAGAGTTAAGTTACCCGAGATTCTTAGATGGGTCCTCCCAGTATTACAAGTTAATCTATTGTAATGTTCAATAGTCAGCACCTGAATGTAACTCCAAATTTGATATGCAGATGTTCATCTGGATAAATTTGTTAAATGTTCATCACATTTATGCATTATGAGTTAATATGCATGGTCCGGCGTGCGAATGAACACACTGATTTATCACTTCTAACAAAACAAACATCACTTCATGTGCTCCAGAGGATTTTTTTTATATTCATTAAGTTAAAATCTTTGTTTAAGGTTTTCATAAATAGATTCTCCAAATGTGATTTACATGAAATAGAAAATAATGAGTTATTCATAAAAACATTTTAATATTCACATAGACACATTCCTCACAGTAAGCACCCAGGACAGCTGCTCTGCAATTTCTAAACTTTAATACTGTTACTTTCTCTCCTCCTCTGCGTCCTTCATGACTCTGAGAAGAGTGCAAAGGCGGAGCTCTGCCTCAACTGTCTTATTGCCTCGAAGAAGTGTGTTGGCAACTGCACCTCATTGATTCCTTTATTATTGCTCTTCTCATGATGACATTTCCCATTTTGTCAGTTCAGCTTTTTTCCTCCCTCTGATTTCAATTGCTGATTATTCCGCATCAGTCAGCTCTGATTTGATGAGGGAGCCAACAGAGTTATTGCTTCCCTCATTCGCAGTTATTGCTCTCTGCTCTCCCCCGGCCGGCCCCGCTCAGGCTGCACGCAGAGCGGCAAATAATATCGACAGAGGAGGTGACCGTCATTTTGACACATCAGCAAAAGGAAGTGACTGACAGAGGGCAATACAACCACGTCTGGATCCATGCAAGACACACACATACACACACACATGACATAATGTACATCACATATGTACATTGACTACGTTTCTATACTGAATACACTCAAGCATGCACGGCTCCAATTTTGATCACGTGGGTTTCTAAGAATTTGCATTAATATCTGTGCTGAACTTCATGCTTTTTATCTGAACCTGGTTGATCTGACTCCTGATCATGACCTCCTCCCATCACTTGAAGACACAGCAAATAGGGCCCAGATGAGATCTATTAAATGAACATCAAAATGTGGTATGGTGCATTGCCAATGAAAACACACTCAGAACACAGGGGTTGTTAAATGTTGACATATATAGCAGAACACATAAAGTATGCAGTACTGAACCTACAGGCTCAACTCGTATCACCAAATCTGTACCAAAAGTCCCTCCAGTAAATGGGTTACTTTCACTTTATGTTGTATGTTTACGAGCTCTGCTTTTCTTGTAACTGAACAGAGTGACCTTCAGCTGAATAAAAAGAAGCAGCACGGTAAACATAAAGTTTAAAAAGGAACCAGTTGCAGTGAGACTGGACGGTAATAATGGTAAATGATGACAGGTTAGCTCAGATTAGATCCATCTGTTCACTAAATCTGCTCAGACCAGACACTGCCCTGTGTTATGCTCCTCCATGCATTCTCATGACGGATTATACATCGTTTAAACAACATTATGCATTGTTATGTTAAAACAAGGAATTTCTGCACACAAATCTGTTTTCCTCTGAAGACTTTGTTTAGTACATTCGCAAAGAAATATGTGTGAGAAACTTCTCTCTGCCTCAAACTCAAAATGACCCGACCACACAGGGTAACATTTCTACTCAGGGATATAAAAAAATAAATAAATGGTGAACCGTCTCTAAATAAGAGCACATTTCATGGCTCAGACTGAATATGACTTGCAAAAATGCCTGCAAATCCACAAAGATTGCTCTATTTATTATTCATTATTGGAGCAGATCCACACTGCTCACCACAGTGGTACTACAGAGTGGAAGTTTGCCTTTCATCATTTGTGGGAGAGAGTTGTTACCTTTCACAAATAAAGATTAACCATCCCAGCCAGAGGAATAACAAAGATGTCTGGAAATTAAGTGGTGCGCCCCATAAAGGGTCAGTCACCCACTGCAGAGTGTCAGGAATAGAAAATAGAATAGAATTTATTTTTTTTTTTTGTTCTTACCCAAAGTTTCTAATGTGTGCTATAAACTAACACTCTGACCACCAAAATCTATCTGAGGAAGTCTGTGTGTGTCATTAGAGAAACATGCACACAAAAAAACCTGGGTGCATGAGAAAACTCGACTGTGCTCATTACAAATTGTTCTATGTGCAACAAAAAGATTATGGTGGGCACAAAACTTTCAAATGCACATGTCATGTGAACACAGAGCACTGTAGTCTGTGAACTCAATGTGTGACTCAAGTTTTTGTAATTTTACAAATGACCAATGCTTTTCTATATTACATACAATATAACAAGGGTTTAGGGCTTTTCACAATCCTGGGATTCTGTGTAGAGATAATGTTTACCTGCTTGCCATTCATTCAATAATCACAGTATGTTATATCACAATACATCCTCTCAAAATCTTCCCCCATAAATAACTTCTATCATGTAAAGTATATGTAAAGTTATAAAGAGGTACAGCTTCATCTGCTTTTCTGTTCCTCATTGGTGTTTAGGATCAATTGATTTTTTTTATTGATATTTATTTGGCCTTTTTCAAGCTTTATTGTATAGAGACAGCTGAAGAGTGACAGGAATGTGAGGAGAGAGAGATGGGGAATGACATGCAGGAAAGAACCACAGGTCGGATTCAAACCCTGGGCCGTTTCAGCAAGGACTGAGCCTTCATACACGGGGCGGCTGCTCTACCAACTGAGTTAAACAACACCCCAGATCAATGGACACTTGACAAACTTAGCTATGTATGCACACTGTATATGAACATGATGTGATATAATGATATGTAATGAAGATACAACAGCAGGCCTCACAATAGTTTCAGTAATCCACACTCCTGAAAGATGCTTTTAACAGCATTCAGGTGTTTTAGGGAATGTTCTTTTATAGCTGCACACACGAGACACAAGCATGCATACACTTTGCAATTCAGGTGCCAAGTCTGCAGGGTGTAGAACAGACGGGTAGAGTGTATTGTGTACCAAATCAGTGTAGCCGCATCCTAGCTATAATCCATTTAGTGTGCTTCTACCCCGGCTCTGCTGGGAAGAGCTGAGACTCAGCAGAGTGAAGCGACAGGCCAGACTGTGTGCAGTATACCTCAGAAACTCTGGGCTAAAAATACCATTTGGAACTTTTGTCTCTCCAACACTCCCTCTTTGTTGACACGCCTTTCACATCCTCTGATCCCTCAAAGTCACGTCTCACATCACGACGCAAAATGAATTCTCTCCCCCTGTCATGTTTTACACACTGACTTCAAAAAGCAGCTGCTATAGCAAATGGTTATTTTCCAGTTGATTAAAACCACTAGTTATTTTATAGCTAAATATCTGTAATTACAGTCATTTCCCTGATTGTATCTCCTTTGAAGGGCTGGAGTAAATATCTTTTTTTTTTTCCGAATGAATAAACAGAACGATTTCAGAAAAGCTGCATTTCTCAGAGAACACCATTTGTCCAAGTGAGCCTGCTTCTATAACCATATCTAACTAAATAATACTTATACTTATTATACATTAAAAGTGTGTGTGTTAAAGCCTGATAATTCTGTTTCTCTTTAGCCTAAAATAAACAGCAGTTTGATTCATCTGCCAACATTAGTTTTTTTATCCAGTTTTATCCTCTCATATGCTTAGATATTTCTTAAATGCATTCATTAATACAGATGGATAAATGGATAAATACATCCTGACTAAGTAAAAAATTCTGAATGTTACATGTTCAGTATCTGAAATGTCTTCTAAACACCAACAAGCAATTTTGTGCAGAGGGATAAGAAGATGGACATGATGCCTAGCTGTGCAAAGCAAATGATGTAATGACATCTTTTTTCGTACATAAAGGACGATCATTTTGCATGTTTGATCATTTATTACAAAACATGGTGTCTTCTCTTATATTGGGGTGATCAGTATGTTTGGGAGTCGTGGTGTAAAGGTTTGGGTCCCACCTGACTGCGCTTTTAACCTAAGGAGATTTTATGGCTGCTTCATCATGTGTAACACAGATAATCTAACACTCTGAAATTATATGCTTTAGGTTTTTTGAGAGTCAGAATCAAATTAGTATTCATTTTGATCATATATATATATATATACTGTTTATATTTATTTAGGTGGGTGGGTGTGGTAATTATTGACATTAAGTGGAAAAATAAAACCTCAGGTGACTGTATGTATGTTACACACACTGATGCTACTTATGGGCTCACATTTTCATATTTTAGGAGTTCCTGTCAATGCCCAGTTGTTTGCTGTAGTTCCTGAATGGCTTCCTGTTGGCTGATGCAGCTGCCTGCCTGCTGCTCTCTTATCAGCCCGGATAATAAACGACTCGGCTCCACGCCTCATTTCACATTAGGCTCGGCAAATCGTCAGAGGGACAGATTAACGGGATAGGGATGCCGGCACCCCGGGTGTAAACACTGTATTAATCACATCGGGATCGGGTCTTTCTGCTGGACTGTCTCGCCCCCCATCTTCTTCCTGTCCCTTCACCTCTGACCATGCAGACAGCACGTATAACCCAGTACACTAACACTAACACAGACATTCTTACACGTACATGCTGTGCAGTGTTCTGGTTTTTGCCCCCCTCCTGTTATTTCACGCTGTGTGCACCTGCCAATTGAAGGCCTCTGCTTTAGGGAGTGAGCCTGTGTATATGTGTGTGTGTCTGTGTGTGTATGTGTCAACAGGGAAAGTAGGGCAGCATCAGGACCTGAGGGCGTGGAGGGCAGCCTCAGGAATACACAGCACAGACAGCAGGGTGTCTGAGGAGGAACAGTGTGTGTTAAAATATTTGTGTGTGTTGGTGTGTGTCTGTGCATGCCCTTTTACTTTAATATGTGCTTATATTTTCCTCTGTGTAATTATAGAGGAAAAAAAACAGATCATTTCTCTGTGAACTGTCATACTGCAATGATGTACTGAGGTCTGATTAAAGGGCAGTACATCCATATGATCGTCATCACATCAAGATCATCACAATCAGTAATGTTTGTTTTTAATTAGACTTTTAGATTGCATGAGCATTTAGAAAGACTTCTAGGCCACCAAATTATCAGTATGTTACTATGAGTATTGTTACATTGTCGTCATGTAGTTCCTACTCTTAAAGTTACTATGAGACAGGAAGTAGAGTGCTGTTTCCTCTAAAAACAATACACACAGGGCGGGACTTGCAGAGCTTGATTGGCTTTTACAATAGCCAGTAGGGAGTGTGATTTACACAACCACTGCTATGCATTGCAGCTAGTGCTATGAGCTAGGGTGGGCATCTAGCTCCCAGTGAACACAGCCTCTGAAACCAGTGGTGGCCATTCTGGCAGGGAATGGAGTAACTTACTGATGCTGAGCTACATGACTGACCAACATATCGACAGTTAGCAGTTAGCTATTTAGCAAACTTCTACTGTTGGTCTCAGAGACTGTTTTCAGACCTGGTGAAGCAACTGCTGCAGTGTTTTATTCTGAAAATCCTCTGATGGCCTTTGGATGTTTAAGATGCTGCTCTGTTTATTGAAAAAAAGTTTTCTTTAATCATATCTGCAATGTTCCTCAGCAAAGAAAACACAGAAGTCTTTGTAAAAACACATCCTTTATGGCCGGGCTACAACAGCCCCCGGCCCGGGTCCAGGCCCTTAAGAATTTTGTACCGGCCCTGAGAGTGTACTGTAATTATTATATATGAATAGTCTCATACAGTTCACACTCTCTCGTGCAGTAGGAGGCGGTATGCAAACTCGCCATTCGCGGCACGCTCTAGTGCAACACTCTGACTTGTTTCTAGCATGAAGGTTGGCTAACAAGACAAAATGTCTCTCTCTACCTTAAAAAAAGGAAAGTTGACTCAGAGAACAGGCAGTGGAATGGAATGGACAGAGAAATACGGGTTTATTGCTGTTGATGCGAATCCTGTGTGCTTAATCTGCAATGAGTGCCTCGCCGTGTGTAAAGAGTATAATTTAACACATGCTAACTTTAATGCTACTTTCCCACCAGGCTCTGTCGCTTGGAGGCAGAAGATATCGGGGCTTACATTTTGTTATGAGTAAAGACGCTCTATAGATGCTATATATTGTTCTGGGCTTGTACGAATCAAGAGAGAGCAACGTGGTTGTGGTGTCTAGGCTGGGGTTGGGCTCCAGGTGCTCTCATTACAGGGATGGGTGTGGTGCTGTGGAGCTGTCTGCACACACCTGAAGCTGATCATCATCTCCAGCAATATTTAGAGGCTGGCCTCCTGCATGCTGCTGCCAGATTGTCACCGCGTCGTGACTCCAGCTCTTCGCCCTCCTCACCACCAGGCTTCTGCACCAGTCCGCCCCAGCCTAAACCCCTCGACGGCCTTTCCCTACCTCGTCCCCGGCTCAAGCTCCCCCCCGTGAGCTCCCCTGCCCCTGCTGCCTTCCTGGCGCCCGTGACACCCCCCTGCCCCCCTTTCCCGTGGTCTAATAAACGGCTGCTTATTTGGCAAACTCTGCTCCTCTGCATTTTTTGGGTCCACTACCAGCGAGACCCCACAGTGGTATCATTACTAGTGGCATGGATATTAGGGAAAAAGAAAAAACTGTTTACAAATTCAAAGATAGTCAAGGGGTATATGCTTGCATGCACTGATGAGATGCTAACAGATGAGAAAACATGAAAAAGTGTTGTAATTTCTTTATTTGTTACCGTGATTACTCATATTCTCCGCCCCTTATTTTGCCTCAGATTCATGAACTGGTCCCAATTTCAAATGAATTGAACAGCCCTGCTTTATGGTATGGCTTTCCATTTAAATTATTTCAATGTTCCAGAAATAAAACCACACTTTTTCTCTCATTCTGTTATTGGCAGATGGCTCCAAATACAAAGGCACCCATAAGCCAGAAGGTGTGAATCAGAGCTGGAGCTCCATCACAGCAATTGTGAACAGAACACAGCGTCATACTACCATAATTATAGAAAAGTGACTCAGATGCTGAAGGTAAACTGATGATGCTGAATGTTTGATGGGTAACATTCAGCATCTGCTCGCTGTCATGCTTTCTTCATGCTTTGTACAGAAGGAATGATAGAGATGAGAAAGACCTCATGAGACTCTAATGAACATTGTCCACCAGAGCTCAGGTGACCTCAAAGACTCTGACAGCAGTTGTCACAGCAACAATAAGCACAAATAAACCAAGTGGAACAATAAGATGGTCAACAATACTGCCTAGGATAAATATTCAGACTCCACCAGTCAGTTACAACTGAAGAAGCTTCTTGGTTGAGAGGCGGAACTTCTTCACTAATCTACAAACTAGTCCAGTTGCCCCACACTTAACCTTTTTTGAAAAAAAAAACATCACTCTAGCCATGAAATTTGACTTTAAATATACAGTAAATAAATATGCTATGTAATATAATACTGTCCACTCATGATTACATCATGGGTAAATTCTACAGAGAGATGCAGGACTTGTTCCAACACTTTGTATGAAGAAAAAAATCCTTACTTTGATAAAGAGAAAGAGCTTTTGTTCTCTCTCCTCACTGATCATTGTCATTTATCCTGATACAGTAAATCTGATTTGATCTCATACTCTAAAGTACAGACAGCTCTTATAATTAAAGTGAGTACAGTTAAAATCTCCCCATATAGGTCCCGAGACTCTTATAAATCAAGTGAAATGAGAACCTTGAATGCAGACAGCAGTCATTTCTAAGAGGGCAGATGTTGCCTATGTGTGCAGCACATTACACCGTCTTGCGGCTGCTGCTCTAAGGACAGGATATTGGATGCTAAATCATGTAAATGTTTCTGTGAATGTGGACTGGGCAAAGAGAAAAAAATTAAAAGTGATTTAACTCACACTTATTATGTCACTGATTATGACACCAACCATTTTCCTGTCAGTGTCTCCCTTTTGTTCTTCTCCTCTCCGGCAGAATCCATCTCAAACAAAGATGCTACAGTGAGCTAAACTAATATTTGTAGTTCAAACTACCATTATTTTTTTTAATGGAAAATAATGTTAAAATGATGATGCCATTATTGACCTAATGTAAGGACAGTAACAAAGATGGTAAAAGGGTGTATTTCACACACTGAGGCTAGCAGTCTTCCTCCGTGTCTTACTGTCAAGGGCTAGAAAGTTCCCACTGCATCCACACCATGTTCTGGAAACACACACATGAAACTGATATCTATACAAGTCTGCAGGGTGAAAAATATTTAGTATAAAATAAAATGTTGAACTGTGAGAGCATGTGAGAGACTGATTAACAGTCTGCTCTTTCTCTTTCACCCTACACAGTGATTTACACTGGAGTTAGTGTTGCATAAGGTGCTAGGCTGAAGTGTGTAGGTGTGCTAAGTTGAGCTGGAAGAGGGGGGAAAAAAGTCAAGCACACTAGTTTGTGAAAAAAATCTAACTTCTCTTAGTCTGCATCTTTAAATTTTACAACGTTCTGATGCATCAAGAAGCATAGTAGTGGGCTGCTAGTGTGTGTATATAATGTGTGTGTATGTGTAAGTAAATGTGTGGATGTGTGTCGAGGAGGAACTGATGATTGTTCAGCTGTGAAATTCATGCAGTCCCCTTCAGACCCTCAAGGAGAAGCTGTAATTTATTCTCTGAAGCATTACTGTTGCTGAAATACACACACGCACACGCACACACACACACACACACACACACACACACACACACACACACACACACACTGTATACAGAGCGCGCGCACACACACACACACACACACACACACACACACACACACACACACACACACTGTATACAGAGCGCACACACACCCACACACACACACACACACACTGTATACAGAGCGCACACACACCCACACACACACACACACACCACACACACACACACACACACACACACGTAGATCTGACTAGCTGAAACTTGATTGTGCTTGATGGAGGAGAGCTTTTCTTTAACCAGGCTCAATCCCAGGGACCCCCTAGCTCCCTTCTGCCAGCTGCTGTTTCCTATACACACACACACACACACACACACACACACACACACACACACACACACACACACACACACACACACACACACACACACACACACACACACTATGGGTAATCAAAAGAGAAAACATAACACTGCATTATTTACATACATCAGTGTAATCTCCTCCTACCCTACAAAGCACTGTTACACAACTGACAGTTCTCTTATGCAACAACAACCAAAGGGGTATTCTAAGGTGGGAGGTAGTTTGTGGGTGGAGGCTAAGATCAGATATGGAGTGTTTCCTTTCTCCTGCTAATTGGAGGAAACTGGTTTGAGAAAATAATAAAAGAAAAAAAGAGCTGTAGGCTGAGGAAGGTGGCGAGGAATATGCTCATCAGAGGACATTGATACCACAAAGAAAAGAAAACGCTGCATCCAAATAATAAGTAAAATTCATTTAATTAGAGGTGATACTAATCAAATTTGAAGTGAGAGTAATTAAATCACAGGATAGCTTAATCTAATCACAGCTACGGTCCATTGGAGGTGTTCATCGATAGGAAATCAGAGCGACATCAACGCTTCGATTGGCATGACTGAGCATTCAGCTGATATGAAACAAGTGAATCTCTGTCTTTTCTACTGAACATGGAATTCATATTTGATAACGTCATAGTCTCATCCACAAGGATTGCATTTTTTCTCATACTAACACACTAAAACATACTCAATAAAGCCGAATGAGTTTAAGTGCCCTGAGCCAGAGTCACATTTACAGTATGTGCTCTTGATCCTAATCCAGGTTTTGGTTGGTGCTGGCTGCTAGTTTTGCTGCCGGTGGTTAGTGTTATAAAAATTAGGATTTATACTGGGGTTCAGATGTTTTGATCATATAATGTGTGTTTCCTGTTTTTTGCATGTCTCGTGCACGTCTCTTATTTCCCTCTTATGTTTTGCTGAGGATGGCAGGGAGAGATATCAGTAGTTCAAGGACAGGAGAGACGAGGACGTGAAAAACAGGCCTGAGAAGTGTCATTTTGATACATAATGTTTATTGATGAGCACACTCACCAGTGAGGGAGGTTACTGAGACAGCCCATTTTAAAAAAATGTATAAGAACCAACAGATAGAGCTCCTCAGGGAGTCTTTTCTCTGTAACCTCTCTTCTGTGTTGTACTGTTAAATGCTCCTTCTTGTACAAGAATAATAAATTCAACCTAAACTTTGATACTTTGAATGCAGTCCTCCTTATTCAAGGGTTCTTCCTTAAAAATTCTTGTAACTATCACACAGCGGTGAGGTCAAGTTGCGTTTTTGTCCTGTCTCGTCATTTCCTGTTTTATTTTGATATTTACCTGCCCTCTCGTTTCAGGTCACTTGCCCTTCCTCATGTGTCACCGGTCTGATTGTCTTCCCCGCCCTGATTGTTTCCACCTGTTCCCCATTACCCTGTGTATATATTGTCTGCGTCTCCCTTTGTCCTGTGCCGAAGTGTTTTCTCTCGTGCAGCGTTCACCAAAGCCTTTTTCATAGCCAAAGCATTATAGCTCTTGTGTCTTTTGTTTTCCTTCCTTGAAAGTGATTTTTTGTACTTCTTAGTCTAGTCTTTTGGTTTCAGTGTCTTTAGCCTAGTGTATTTTCAGCCTCATTGGAGCGCTGTAAGTTAATGTTTCATAGCCTTTTGTTTTTCCTCGTTGTAAGCGATTTTGATTTAGTTAATCTTTGATAAGAATAGTTCAGTTTTTTCCTCCTTGGAGTGATTTTTTTTGTTTCACCTAGTTTAGGCCTTGTTACATAGCCTCACTCTTTCGAGGGTGATCTAAATAAAACAGCTTTCTGCTCTATTCTGCATCTGAGTCCTCCTTGAGTCCTGGCCTGACAGTAACAGTTAGTCTCAACCAACATGGTAAAGCTGTGAACTGTAAAACCAAAACAATGGGCTAAAAGAAGCTGAAATGTCCCCTCAAGCCAAAGAGAACGACAGAGTGTCGACAGTATCACCAAACTCTACAGGTGTGTCACAGCTAGTAACACCTTCAAGTTGATCCATTTTCACTGTAATATTGGGCAGTACAGCTTCAAATAGTGAGTATGTCTAAGTCCAATACTTATAGGTTATTTTTTATTTTTGTGTAATATTTCTGGAAAAACACACGTCACTGATTAAACACAACCACTTAAAATTGATTTCACTTTCAAATGATGTGACACCACCAATATGAGCCAGATCAGAGAGCAAACAGGTTGCTGAAGGTGGGAATGAGAGTCTGAGAATGACTAGAAGAAACTGTGAGAGGACGAGTGCGTATGCAAGGTGGAGGACGAGGAGGAGGACAAGAAAGAAGAATGGGAAGACGAAGAGGAAGACAAAGAGTGGAAATATCCAGTGAAATTCAAGCAACAATCACAGAGCATGTTCTTGTCCATGGACTGACAATTTGTACTGTAATTGTCTGTTCCTGAACATTGTGCTTTCCATTTGTTTAGAGTACTGAGATTAAAAATGTACTTTTCCCTGAGAACTATATTTCTTGAACAATGTGTTTTCTATTTTTCGGTGTATTGTTTACTGACTGCTTGATAGTGTATATCATTTTGATCACTGTGTCTATGATTTGAGAGCAGTGCTTGGTTTTGAACACAGGTAAATCTGTTTTGAGGCCGTGGTTTGATTTTGCAAGAGGAGTCAGAGGTTTTGTAAATACTTCTTTAAGCTGAGGTTTAGTGTTTAATGTTTTCAGAAAATGGAGCATGGTTTCAGAAATTGTGTTTTAGAGAAAAACTGTAATCGAGCCACAGCCAAATCTCTGCATCATTTTCTCTAAACTTTACAAGCTGATCATATCCACTCAGTGTCTAGAGATGTATACAAGTTTAGCAATAACAGAGGATTCAAATCGCTTGGACAAAGTAATAAAAACATTGGATGGACAGTGGGTCACCAAATAACCAATTCAGAGTCCTGAACACACACACACACACACACACACACACACACACACACACACACACACACACACACACACACACACACACACACACACACACACACACACACACACACACAGTTGGATTGGAGGATTGCTTGTCTTATCTACACATAGAGCACCAGTGGAAAATTTGGACACAACTTCTTGAAATAAAATATAATAAATCTCAATCAGCTTCATGAGGTAGTAAAAACTAGATGGGATGACAGATCACTGCAGAACTCTGCGGTAGCCGTGTTAGTTGCCTTGAATTTGAAACACTAAAGCGCCCCGAGATCATCACACCTACACCTACACCTACACCTCCACACTTCAGGGTAGGAAGCACACGTGCAGATACCATCCGTTCAACTTGACTGTATCTCACAAAGACACCTCTAGCCCTGAACAACAGGCAAGAATTTACACTAATTTATTTATTTTATTAACTTTTGACAGGGCACATATGTTAACTGAAAATGATTTCAGGTGAGACCTAATGAAGCTGATCGAAAGAATGCCAAAAATGTGCAAAGCTTTTCATCAAGGCAGAAGAATCTAAAATACAAATCTGACTTTTCTTTGATTGTATGCATATTCTTATCTGACACATAGTTCCATAAGTGTTATTTCATAGTTTGATGTCTGTGTTCATTTACAATGTAAAAAGTAAGACAGATAACGGAAATCCCATGAATGTGAAGGTGTATCCAAACTTTTGACGGCTGCGACTCACTTCAATCTGCTAAGCCTTTCTTCCACTTGAGCTTCTCTTTAGTGAGGTCGCCTCCACATGTGCTGTGTGTAATTAGCGTAAGGCTGGCCAAAGAATTGTGGCACATACGCCACGATGAGCATCTCGTTCGCATACTTAGGCTCAGATAATAAGAGATGAAGACAGGCAGATTATTCAGTCAGTTGAAGTTGAAGAGGTCTCTTAAGCATAGATCTCAGGTTCAACACCCACCCTGGTTAAGCATTCTTGAGAAAACAATGGATCAGTGGTGCATGATGAAAACAAGCAATCATTCTTAAAGTGTGTGTAAATGTATGCATGAAAGAGCTTTACGTAACTCAGTGTGTGGGTGCTCCTGCAACAGCCAAACCCAGAAAAAATGGCAGTGATCACCGTCACACCTGACAATGATTCAGTCTACCTGATTTGATGTTGGATTTGTGCATGAAAAAACACTGATTGCATCATTTTTTTACACTTTAGAAAATCATTATTTTTACAGCTTGATGCATTTTAATGAGATATTTAATGACTTAGCATATAAATGTTCTTAGAGCAACATTTTTCTAAATCTGGCAGTTTGGAAAAGAAGATGGATATGAAGAGCAGCAGTAACAGTGTTATGAACTGTTATGCTGAGAAAAACACATTTGACCTTTTCCAAGCGATTTTATTTTCCGTGTTTCAGGTCACTTTGTTTTACATTTACTCTGCTGTCTATTTTTGCTCTGATGTAAGTAAATGCTGTCTCTTTGTTTACCATGTTTCTATTTACCTTTCTGTGTCGTTCGGTCCTGTAGTCACATCTCATTCTTTTGTTTCACGTTTCTTTCGCTTTGACAAAGTAACACATCTATATGATGGATGATGGTCTTTGGCTAAAATGTTTGATTGCCCATCAGCTCATCTTCAATGTCAATACTTTGCTCTGTGTTTTTAATGTTGGAATAAACATATGAAAATTCAAATCTAATTTCATTTCATAAAAATCTGATTACATTTTTCTGTGGACTTGGAAAATGGAACTTTAACAATACTATAGATCACTGCATCACACTGCCCGTTGGCCACATTGAACAATCCCAAGCAGTGGATTTATATATATAAAAAAAAGATCAATTCAGGAGATTTATTCGACTGATTTACTGATCTAATACAAATTTCTTTATAGTGTGAGGAGCATGCACAAATATTCTTTCATTTTTTTATGAAACATACTTAAATGGGCTCTTTTAAAGAAACAGGGATTTTTACAGGAATTTGACGACCACCTGATGACATGTTGTTTTTGGATCTGTGTCCACAGTGTCAGGGAACGAGGGCTTTCATGAAGAAGCCAACACTGACAGTTGGTTAGTGTGGGGCGCCTTGTTTCCTTCACACCTGACACACAGGTCTGTGTCAGGCATGTAAACATTGTGTATTTGTCTTGTTCAAACAAACAACCAGTGCAGCCGGATTTCTTCCGAGGACGGTGTCATTGAAGCTGTTTGGTATTTGACACTTCAGCAGTGAGCCCTGCATGCTATCCGAGTCACATGGAGAGCTGCTTACATTCCTCCGTCTCTCCTCCTGCTCCACGTCTCCTGGAAAGGTCAGTGGGATAATTAGGTGCTCATCCCTCCCCATGTCTGTCTGTTCTGGATGTCAGCTGCATTTTCCAGTTGGCCCTGCTCTGTCCTTCAGCTACTACCCATCACTTAGGCTGGATGGAGCACTACTGGACTCACCGGAAGGAGAGGGGGGGTTCTTGGGTTGGAGATACCGTAAGTAGCATCAGCATTAAGACATTTCATTTTAGCAGGGCGCTAACCTAATTAGCCCTGCTACCCATCCACACACACACAACACACACACACACACACACACACACACACACACACACACACACACACACACACACACACACTGCGCTCTAATAAGTAATTAGCATCCAGCACTGCTTCTGCTCAGCATGTGAGGAGAGAGAATAAGAGAGCCCCTGGCTATTTCTCCTGCCTTCTATGCCCAGGCTTCTCTCTCTCTCTGTCTATACACCAAGCACCCCTTCCTCACTACATGTTCCTTACTCTCTCTGTCTCTCTCTCCTTCTTCCTTTTAGTCCCAGAAGAAGAAAAAAGAGCAAGGGCGAGGAGAAGGAGGAGGAGGAGGTGGGGGAGGTTGTGTTCATTTATCTTTCATGTACCAGAGGGTTGTGTGAAGACAAAAGGGAGGCAAAAGTTCCAAGAAATGAGGAGCAACAGAGCTGTTTGGGAGACAGAAAGAAAGTGAGAGGAAGAGACTGCTCATCTACTTGTATCCTTGTGAGATCTACACAGTTTCAGACCTTCACGGTGGTAGCATTCTCTTCTACGAGCAGCTGGTTTCAAAGTTTTAACCAATGGCATTCCATTTTCTCTGCACGTTTAGTACATGAGCAGGTCCAGACCGGAAGCAGCAGGGAAACTGCTAACCTTCATAGAAGCTTTGACATGAATTGTGTCATAAAGCATAATGCACAGATATCACACACACACCAGAGAGTAAAGCAGACAGAAATTTGCCACAGAGCATGGTACATGGACTTTTTGTCTCATATTCATAAAATACAAAATGTTCCTTCTGTGTCAACAGTAATCCAGTGATTGTTATCCGTACAATATGGTAACAGTGGTATCAGTGCACAAACAGTGTACTAACACTAAGGATGAGTCCTTGCTGCAGCTGTCTAGGTATAGTTCCTCTCTCTCCCCAATTTCCTGTCTATCTTCAGCTGTCATAACTAATAAAGGCATGAAAACCTCCAAAATAAGAAGAAAACCAAAAGAAATAAGCAGATAATAGAAATTACTGACTGTGCAATAGCCAAGAATGTTTTCCAGCTTCCGTGTTTACTTCTGCGTTGTGCGGCCTGCTGCACAGCCACATTTTTGTTTGTTTTTTTTGCAGCCAATGAGCCAAATTGGCAACATTGTATCACCACTTTAAATCAGCCAAAGAATGATGGGAAATCACAGAATGTCTCATCAGCATGGCTCCTACACTGACATGCTCCTCTCTCTATACACATACAGATGTTTAGACATAGTACAGTATGTACAGTGTCATACTGGGCTCTCTGTAAACGGAGAAGATCACACATGGGAAGAAATGTGCTGCTCTGTAGTGGACACAGAGATGATACTGATCTCATTTGACTGACAGAAAGTGCTGGTCCTTTCTGTGGAAGTCAGTGGAAGGTCCTCAGAAATATAGCAGAAGCATACTTGTGTGTGTGTGTGACTGAGTGAGAGAGTGAGCCAGAGAGAAACAGACTCAATAGGGGCTGAACAAATAAATTCAATTCACATTGATACAGCGAGATGAAAGAATGCAATTTCTGTCTTGCAAAGGCTGCAGCGTGGCTGTTTTGTTATCAATCATTTTTTAAATCTACCACAATTACTGACTCAAATGGAGAGACTGGAAAGGCACCTGGCAGCTGAACCTCGCCGCATCCTAATAATAACCGTGTACGCACACATTCTTCAGGTTTGTTTTCAATCCATTTGGAGTAGAAGAGTAGGCCTATCATCTCAATTATCACAACCTGCTCTCTGCCCATGGAACTCACAAACAGCAACACTTAAACTGTGTCCCCAGATGCTCTTATTCACTTTAGCACACAAAGGGGATGAAGCACAGCTAGGTCTCACTGGGTTTATATTGTGTAGTGTGGTGCAACACTGCAGAGGGCAGGAGGATGATAATAGAAAATATTGGCCTTGTATAGCCTGACTCCATCTGATGACCTCACTTTTTCCCACAACAGTTTGGAAATGACCAATCAAGTCTACTGCAAGTATTATTAAAGGCAAATTCTTGTTAAAAGTCATTTGGGTTTTATTTCTTGCATTTTTGGCAATCATGTCGACCTGATGTGACATTGTTTTCAATAAAGTAATTGCTCATGCAGGAAAAGAATTACACACAGTGAGACAATAAGAAAGAACTAAAGCAACAGTTTACCCAGATCAGCTAAACAACTTTATTTAGAGGTGAAGTTGAAAGTGAGTGCACCTCTAATGTGTGTAATAATCCCTGACTGCACAGCAGAACTACTTGAAGTACGACAGGCCAGTTTTTAGTGCACCAGCCATGCTTCCACATCCCAGCTGTTTAGATTAGAGTCCTTCAAACTTCAGCCCTGCTTGATTTGGTGACATCTGTGGTGACATTGAGCGCATTTGAATAACACAGGCCACACATTTATTGGAATAACACCACAGAAGAAAAAGACCCTGCTCTGCTCAACATAAAGAACACAACATTAATTAAATGCATTAAAAACAGGCTTTAAAATATATGATAATACACAGCATGCAAATGTATTTAGATGATTTTGGGAGATGATGCTCAAATCTCTGGCTTCCTTAATTTCCTGAGGATTTCGTAGAAAGTTGTGTGTGTGTGTGCGTGTGTGTGTGTGTCATTTATTCTCTTTGTGTGATTTTTATGGCTGTTTTTGTTATCTATTTATTTGTTTTTATCTTTTACATTGACTTTAATTGTTCCTGACCTTTTCCAGGATACTTTTTGGAAAGACATTTTCACAGCTGTCTGAGATACTCTTAAGCAACAAACAACAAAGATGTATGAACTGAGCTTATTGTTGTGATGTATGACATTGCAGGTCGACATTGCACATGATGCATGCATCTATCCCGGAACGCTGCTGAAGATCTGAACTTCAAGAGCATTCATATAACAAGAAAATGGAATATGTTTACAAGACAACGTGGCAGAGAGACTTTAAATGGATCTTACCAATGACTCGGCCCACATGTACTTTAATGCACTCTGCTCACATAAGCAGTGAACGAGCCTGATTGGAGCTTCTACTTCCACTTGCTTACACAATATAGTTTCAAGAGCCTTGTGCAAACACAACTTTAGGGTCATTCAAGACCAAACGTCCTCTCCTCAACACAGACAGAGAACTCCACATCAGCAACCCCCTGTCCTCACAGCAACACCCCATGAATCAGCCTCACATCATTTAAATCAGTTCTACAGTGTTTCTGTTTTTTTTCTGTGATGGGAAATTCAAAATGACAAAATGCTTTGCTCATAGTCAAAGTGCCTAAAGAGACAGGACTGTGTCCACCTCACTTCGCCAGGCCCTTTGATTGTCCAACTTCAGGGAGATCTTACGTTTTCTGCCCATCGACAAAAGGCTTCAAAAAGCGCACACCCCATTGTTGTTTCTGCTGACTATCTGTGCTCTGATCAAACAGACGCCCAAGTGTTGGGCTCTGGGTTGAATCTTGTGAGAGAGAGTAAAATATTAGATGATAGCAGTAAGTGTGAGATTTGACGTGACTGTTGGAGGCCGACGTTTAAAGGACATGAAAATCATTCAGCTGAAGTAGCAGCCTGCTATAATATCAGAGGATGGAAATGTGATAAAAGCAGAATAGTATTCAGGTGTTGATAGAAAGCTATTTTCTCTGACAAAAACAGACATTACATCACACTCTAACAAGTCAAATATTTCTACGTCGCCGCTGCCTTTAATGCATCCACTGAGTAAAAAGCAAGATCATGAACAGAAGTTGTCTTGCATCAGATTGCAAATGCAGTCGCCCCTGGAAAAAAACTCCCATCACACAGCATCAGAGTGTCACAGGACAGAGATACCAACTCAATTTATGCTCTGGAAGCAATGTTGTCAAACAGCACTATCTCTCACACTCAGCTGTGACAACCCATCATCTGTGATACACAAACCGCTACTTTTTGGGGGATGGGACGAATATCAAGGCAATCCTCATCCATCCAGTCAGCTTATCTAGCCAGGATGGCAGGGTGGGAGACTGCAGTGGCACAACCTGGTGCCGGGAGATTGCCTAGAAAAAAGGATGGACAACCTGCTCCATTTTTCAATCAGTGATACAGTGTCATATGACGAATATACTGTATATGGGATCATGTCACCACTATTAGTGTCTTTTATTTCAGTCTGTTATTTACTAAAGCACTTACCAGTGTATGTAGGTATTTGATACTGATAGATATATTTGTTGTAATTTTAGTAGTTAAACTTATTTTACTAAGTAGTGATTACTTTGACTGAACACCACTACTATTAAAACTGCTATTACTGTCACAACTAAAAGAAGGATAGGGGAATGGTTGGAATTATTATTTCATTATTCATATTTTGTATTTCATGTATGTGTAGATTAAAGCATCAAATTGAAATGCAGCTCAGATCAATGACCTGTGTACATCTGAATCATGAGACCAAAGCCTTCATATCATATATCAGCAATATGTCACCAGGTATTAAATGACAGCTCGCTCTGAATCATAAAATCAGACAACAGAATGTGTGTTATGATGATGTAAGATAATCGTATCATGAAAGTCAATAAATGATATTACTTACCAGCGCTAGTTCAATCATCAGCTGCTACTGCTTTAACTACTGTTGTCACTAACACTGCTACTGTGTGAATGTACACGTCTCACACATTATTCAATCAAATCTGTTTACATCCTCCCTCAGTTACTACTAAACCAGTTGTTCATTTCCATCTTGTTTACTCACAAGAAATGTTTCTAGGCAGCAAAAGTATCCCTTGATTTGTTCTTGTTGCCCTCCTAGCTGGATGATCTGTTATGTGGAAATTCATATCCATACAAAATCAATAAACAAATATGCTCCTTTTTTTGTTCTCTTTTCCCGAGGTCACCTATAAACCAGCCCTGTCCCCCTTGTTAAATATTTGCAGACTGTATATGTACACCATTTATCCTTATCATCTTTCAGCATGCACCGACACTCGCAGCCTGTTCTGTTCTAGAACTCCATCAGCTCAGTTCTAGAACTGACCTACACCATCAACATGTTACTTGTCACCCTGTCACAGCCTCACATGGTTAAACTGCTGCGTTTATTGCCAGATACTGTATGAACTACCACTGCTCCTACTGCCACACTACTGCCACACCATTTAGACTGCTACACTGCATACATATTGCATACTTTATCACAGGGCCTCTATCCTCCAAACTACCCAACTCACAGCCGCCTTATTTATTGATAGCCAAACTTTGTTTTTTCTTCTTCCTCTTTATTTAGTGAATCCTGCAAGGCAGCTTGGCCACATTAAGCATCAGTGACTTTCAGTGAATAATTCAGTGCAGTCGAGGTGGCTCAGCATGCAGTGCAAGCTGTTATAGTAAACACACAAACACCTCACAGAGGCTTGACAGAATATCAAACACATTACTATTTCCAATATGCTACAGTATGACGTTCAGAATTCAAAAATCTTTTGAACCAACACAGCGGCCCATGTGTGATATAATGCAGCCCACACTGTGTGTCCAATAGAAAAGATGCCATTAGAAATGGGTGTAGTCGTGTAATGGGATCCCTCACTGCATCACTGTGTAGACCTGCTAACCGTAATAGAGTCAATGGAGAGATGCTGGTATGGATCTATACAATGCACACACACACACACACGCAGACTCTCTCTCACACACACACACACACACACACACACACACACACACACACACACACACACACACACACCAAACCCAGTCCTGAGTTTCCCAACTTCAAAGTCCTGAGCATGTCTGACATATTCATATTTTGTTATTATCAGATCAAGGTAGTAAACATGTTGGAAATCATTTAGAGCTCCTTGGAAGTAGCATATGTCATACCCAAAACAACAACCATTAACAGCACAGTGAAAGAAAAAAAAAACATTTACAAATTCACCATCAGATGAGTCTCAAATTCACATTCATGCAACCTGGGCTGGAAAATGTTAGAAAACATTAACCATATGTACGTGTCGTCTCTTGCCCAAACTGTCACATAATCCTAATTATTACTCTTCAAAGTACCACTTGACTCTCTGCTCTAACTGCTGGTTCTCACAGAGATGGACATATACAAACGCAGACACACACACACACACACATCACGATAATCACTGCACACTCTGTCGTCTGTGAGGTTATAAACCCATCAGCTCCTAATGGAGCAGAGAAAGCGGGAGAGATGGGAAGAGATGTGGGGGTGAGCGATGTTACAGCAGAGTGACTCCCTGCTCCTGCTAGGGTTGTACGACTTGGTGTCGAGGTGTCAGTCGGTTGAATGGGGGTGTAAGTGTTTACATCTCTGTCCATTTTGTGTTGGATTTGTGAGAGCAGTGGCACTAGTGATAGTACAGTCACTGTGGTCAAAGTAAACGAGTAATAAATGTTGAGTGAAGTCATGCATTAAGGCATGTATTACCTGCAGAATTATTACTATACCTATTACTATTACTACTTTCTCTAATTTCCAGCATACCAGAGTGAAAATATTATACCTGTTCTCACACAGCTCCACCAGCATGCTGATCTGGGAAGAAATTGGCCTCCACCTGTGGAAGGTTTTAAGCAGTTCCAGAAATGCAGTGAGTGCAGCCTGAAAATGTGCCTCCACCTTAAGCTTGGGCCAACTATTTGAATGCATTACAATAATCCAAGCATTTCACTATTCTAAGCAACCTGCATGCCTGCAGGCGTCAGATTAGCGCGGTGCTACTGTATTTTTAATGCTGTAAAAAACTCCACATAAAGCAGTTTGGATTACAGCCCAGGTGTGGCACGTGTAATTATAACAGGCAGTCCTGGGAAAGTGGGGCAGCAGTTCACAGCAATAATTAACAAAAAACAAACAACAACAAAACTTTCAGGGCTAATAATGATAATGAGAGCAAATAAGCAGATGAGGTTGACTTTGTTCACGACTTGTGTTAATTTTATACAACGTAGCATTTATGACCGTACCCAACTGCCAGCACATTGGTCAATTAAACTTTCACACACTCTGCCTTCCAGCAGCACATTTTCCACTTCTTGGTCACTTGGCACACATGTGTATCTTTCTGCTTCAGTTTACTCAAGCACATAAGTGCATATACAAACAGACTGAAGGGTTTATGAAAGATGCATTAACGCACACGAGGGGAGAAAGGTGTGGAGAGCCTCTGTGATTTGTCCTAGTGCACAAAAAGCCCAGAGGCTGAGGGAGGAAAAACAAACACAAGGCTGCATCACATAATATTGTTCTCATTCAGCGTCTGCTGAGACATGTGTGGCTTTTTCTTGTTTTAAGGGAGGAGCTGCAAGCAAGTCTTCCTCGTTAGTCTACAATAATAAGCAGCAGGTCACTGTTCCAGAGCAAGAAAGTTTACTGCCAGCGACTGGGTCCAAGCATTTCAGGAATCCCATTTCAAGGGTAAAAGCTCAGGGTCTGGATTCCTTTCCTCCGTGCGTGGAATGAGATGCTAGAGGCAAAGTTCACCAAGGAAATCCATCATGTTCTGTTTAAGGACCCAGTTTCACCTCCTTAGTCCTTAAGCCTACAGGGTTATGTGTGGTGTATACTTAGGGAAATGAAGCCATGCTGTCTAGTAAAAGGGTTTTTTTTTAATAAAGTTATGACAAATATTTTTTCTTTGTTTTTAAATGTGCCTTATCTCTGCATTTCTGCTGCTAAAGCTATAAAAGATAGAACTCATACAAAAAGTATGTTGTTTTTATTTCAAGTTGACAGTTATTGTTTATTATATCCAAGAAGCAATTAGTTATTGTGCAGCAGACAAAGAGAGACTTCCTGTGCTGAAAGCAGATTTTTCTGCATGCTCTGTAAAGCCCTGATACGTCAATATCTCTGTAGTTTACAGCATGTAACAAAAAATAGCCTGTTAGTTCCATTTTTCAGGTCAAGCAGAGTAAGTTGCCTCTCAGGGAGACCAATGAGGACAATTTCTGCACTGCTTACTTTATTTTTTTCTACATTAACTCACATTCAAGTGCAACCACAATTAGTCGCTCCCCACTGAGACAATAATGTCAGTCTTCAGGCTGTTTTTCAAGGTGTGATCTTTAAAAAAAAAAAATTCTCTAGTTAAGTGAAAGCTTAATTCACTGATCACTGGAGAGGTTTCTCACAGAGCTGCTTTGTTTCTTAATTGAGACTTTTGGATCACCACCAGTTTCTGAGATGTAACACGATCATGGAGAAAAAGGAGTGACACACTGCTTTCTCCAGAGAATTCAATGAAAGAGAGACAAGAATTGATTTTTTCCCAGGCTGAAATGATTTTACAGTAAATAAGTCAAACACAATAGTTGCGATACATTCAGCTGGATTGACTGCATCTACAGGACACCCAAAAAAGATTATTTTGCATTGTGGTTAAACTTGTCCTTTAGAGACACATGCTGTTAGCTCCCATAGCCGTTATTTATGAAAGGTTTTCATTTCACAAAGTATAATTTAGTTTTCCCAAATCTGGTACAAGTCTCACTAAGGCTTAAGGGACACTCTGGCAGTTTGATATTGGACTCCTAAAGTTGGAAGAGACAGAGTTGAGTCAATAATGAAGCAGCAGTGGCAAAGATGTCCTGACTTTCAGTAGCTACCATGGCTAAATCTTCAAAACTTCTGGACTCTTTATTCCCAACTCCAAAATGTTTAATGTTTGAACCTCCAAACCTCTTTCAAAATCGACACCCACAGTTTTTGTTAATGATGATTTGTTGATGACATTGTTATGGCTATTTTCTGAGACTTCTTGGAAGCAGAGCCACAGATGACAATATTCAGCTCTTTTTTAGCACTTTTCATGATGTGTACATTAATCTTAATCAGGGGCAACAATGGCGAATGGAAATCAGTAAACTGCCAGTAAAACGTGTGAACACTTTTATTGTTGTCAGTTTGTGTAGCATTTATTTTGGATTGCCTATCTCTTCATCACACAAGACATTAGTAAAGAGCAACCTTTAACAGACACATGAGAACTGTGCATCCAACAGTCAATACCTGTCCTTTTTAAATGTCTATGCTTTTTATAGTGTGTATCATTTTTTCTAG
>CM014082.1:1985127-2360127 GCA_004119915.2 Collichthys lucidus | reverse complement strand
TACTCTGCTGTGTTCACTTAATAGCAGTTAATTCAAAATAATCACACTGAAACTGCTATATTACTCATTCACTTATTCTAATAGAATATATGAATGAAGGCAGGGGCCCATGTAATTAACACCAGATAAAAGCAATGTTTGATATTGAACTGACCTCGAAGAAAGCAAAGCCAGAATTAATTTCAACTAAACTAAAGTCATTTAGACGGGTAAATTATAAAACTTCAAAACAAGAAGTTAACCAAAAAAGAACACTGAGAGTTGATCAAATATATAATAAATGGAATAAGTTGAAGCCACGGTGCATATTCTATATTAACAGCTAAAGGCTGAAAGATCTATTTAACAAGTTAAACTGCATGTAACCCCCAATATGAACATAACTGATCCAAGACACACCACTGCTGTAGCCGTTTGTTTATTTGTTTTAATCTTTCTATCAGTGTGTGTTGTCTACACAAATATTCATGCATGAAACTAAAGAGCTTGTTTTGACAGAAGATAAAGACTTCTCATTTCCATGTTCTAAAAAAAAGCATTTGATAGAGTAATTTTAACACATGAAAGACTTCCTGTACTCTTAGATTTGCTTCAAGTCTTCATCCTTATTGTCTGGTAGATTTTTATCTTTGGAGGTGCACAAAATTAGGCACAATATTTGAAGGGCTAACACAGAGAAATATATCATACCAGCAAAGCTTCTGATGCTCAATAATAAGAGTAATAATAAAAATAAAATCTGAATATATGAAGTCAGTATCAGGTCTCTCTGTCCTCACTGGGACCTTGGCCTTATTCATAGAAGAGGAAGAAGATTGATTGGGATGCACTGCCAACTTCAGGTCTGAGCATCTGCTGTCATTGACTTCTCTTTGAATCCAAAAACAAACACGTTGTTCCAAACTTTGTTCAACCTCCTTCACTCGCATTGCTCCTTGTACTATAAAATAGAACCATGCCATATTTTTCATTCTGCTGCATTCCTCTGATGCAGGCAGCTAATCACTGAAGTTTAATATGTTTACTTGTCACGTTGCATGTGACTGCAGACGGTTGAAGTCACTCCACAAAGAGCCTCTCCCCCTCCATGCAGCCACCTGCCTACCTAGTTCCCACTTTTCAGCTTTTATCACACCTCTTTGTTTCTAGTCCTCATAAACTCTAGAGACTATAAAGTCTGGGCCCAGTCAGGCTAGAAAGAAAGAGTCAGAGAAAATGAGACAAAGACTGTCATAACACTACATGTCAGATTCCAGCCCAATCTGATCGCATTTTAATTGTCTAATCACACAAGCTGCTGTTCATGACAATGACTTCTCCTAATACAGGCAAGGTGTGAAACTCAACTTGTCTTCAAAGTGTGAAAGTGAGCTAATATCAGCTGATTGCTGCTCCTGGCAGGTCGGCAGGCTGAGAGACGGTGGCAGCAACATGCCAGCATTGTTCAGAATGAACAGAACAAAGGACGAGGAAGACAAAAAGAGGGGAGAAAAAAGGAAACGGTGGACGTGAAATGGAATTCCAGTCAAGCCTGACTCTTCCTGATCTCCGATACGTCTATTTACAGATTTAGCTTTCTTGTTGCACCCCACGCTCAGCTCCATGAATATTGCAACGTCCAACAGTTTACTGTATGCAGAAGACATCTCTGTCTGCTCTGTATCGACAGGGATCGCAATGGGGCTTTAATAGGCTGAAAGAAAAGGGAGCAAACGGTTAGCTGTTTCCTCGATGATCCCCATGGAGTGCACCACACTGAGTGAAACAGAGTTACAAAAGGAAGGAAAAGGAAACAAGACAGGAAACCAGAATCCCTGGCAGTAAAAGGTGAGATGAATCATGAATAAAGGCTTCAACAACACAGTCACCGACCTGGGACGTCCTGGAGTCCACAGCTGCAGGCTAACACCTAAACCTTTCATCATGTCAACAACGCAGCACAAAGCATGGGCTGTCAAGCTTCCAAATACAGGGTACCAGCTTCTGTGACAGTTTGGTAAAATAGGACAAGAGGGGAGACAGAATCAAGAGTCTTTTACCCTTATGGAGAGTTCTCGTCCAGAGTGCAAACATTTTCCTGGTAAGAGTTTCCCCTAGTACATACACTCCTGAAAGCAATGTGACAAATGCATGTATGAAGAATGTGCACAACCCAAACAACAATGTGAGGGGTTTTCCTTCAAGGCCTTGTATAGAAAATGTGTAATCCAAAATGTGTAACACTGCTGCAGTAAAAAAAAAGAAACTACTGTTTCCACAGTCAGTTCCATTGTGGACAAATGAACAGGTGCATTGGTGAAATGAGAAAAAAATCTTCATCTTGCAATCTTGACCTATTTTAAAATGTTATTATCTTCTTTCAAAGCTCCCTTTTTGCAGCAGCAGAGTGTGCTGAAGGAGTTTGGACTCACCTTTTCAACGGTGAAAATAAAAAGATAAATGCCATGCTGAAAGGCAGGGTCAAATTTTCTGTAGCAGGCAACATTGTACATGAGAGCTAACAGTGTCTAACTGAAAACAACATTGAGTGAGCTCATACTAAACTATGTTGAAAAATGAAATTCGAGATTTATTGCTACGTAAGGTTCGCCAACGCTCAAAGAACTGCAGAAACAAACACAAGTTGACTTGACTCATCAGTAGTCAGAGAAAATGTGTTTATCAGTTCATCTATATGTCATTTATCAGTTTGGAATATTGCAGGAAGGAAAGGAGCAGTCACAGTGAGCTGCTGGTGACACTGCACACTCCTAACCTCTGCTGTTCACAGCAGAATAAAATCATGTCTTGAGTTCTATATTACAGTTTTTTCCATTTGCTTAAACACAATTTTGCAAACTAGGCTGGTTTTATCAAAACACTAACACGATTCACCAAACTACACACCCAAACTGTGAAGCACCTCATATATCACACAAAATGAAGCACTACAACCAAAGAGAATTCTTCACATTGTTCACATGCACAGAAATATTTGCAGATACAAACACATGCTATTGAAATATTTAATTTTTTATTTTTAGTGCAACATATGCACAGCAGATATATTTACATTGGAGTGAACTGAAATATGCTCACACAACAGTAAGCTGAAAAATACAATGTCAGAAAAAATTAAAAAAATAAAGAGGAAAGCAAAATAATTTGACAACACTGCCCTACCCCGACTCTCTCTCTTCCTTCCCCTCTCATTCTCACCCTCCCTCTTCCTCTCTCATGTCTTCCTTAGTAAAAGAAAAAAAAGATGCTCACCTATGCTCTTTTATTGCTTACTTCCTAATTGAAGTGTTAAACAATTACATAACACCATGTTTGGCCAGGTGGCACATATAGTGGCCAATGAGCTCATGTAGTGTCATTTTAAATGGCAGTGTTTTGAAATTGCAAACATGTGACAGACATGACATGTCAGATTGTTATGTCTTATGCAGAGAACCTCGTTCAGTACACTTAAAAAGAGCCACTTTGAATTGCAAAATGTGTGTAAAGCAGAAAATGTGTTTAAAGTTTTGGAGATTTGAGATGAGGTTTTGCTCCCTGTGTGTCAGTTTAAATATTTGTGCTATCCATGTCATTTCAGTGTGTTAGCAACTGTACAGCACACTGTAAAAAAAAGCATGCAAAATTACCCTAAAAAAATCCGCGAAACAGCGAGTCCGCAAAAAGTGAACCGCATTATAGCGAGGGACGACTGTATTTTAATAGCATGTGTGTGTATCTGCAAATATTTCTGTGCATGTGAACAATGTGAAGAATTCTCTACAGTTTGAACTATGTTAGTATGATGGCAAAGCACACTAAAGATGAGAGTGCTTTTCATTATGCCAACAGTGTGTAGTTGGTTAGACAGAAATCTACGAATACGAATGAAGTGTGTGCCATCTGGTGCAAACATGTGATTTTGGTTGTAGTGCTTCATTTTGAGTGATATATGAGGTGTTTTACAGTTTGGGTGTGTGGTTTGGTGAATCGTGTGTTTTGATAAAACCAGCCTAGTTTGCAAAATTGCGTTTAAGCAAATGGAAAAAAAAACTGTAAGAGTGTGCCTGCTTTGTTTGACAGGTGGGTGCTGTTAGAGGTGGCTTGTTTGAGCACCTATACCCATTCAGCCTGCCTCGGCTTCAACCACTTCTCTGGGAGGCAGCAGAGGTGGACTGATAGCAACACCCAGAGTCACCGCACTGAGCTTCACAATAGCTCCTTAGAAACGTGGGTGGGAGAATACGTGCATGTTTTATACAGTCTATTGTCAGGACTAGTTCCACGTTTTCTCATTGGTGACATGGATCAACACTCCAGGAAAACAGTCATTTTATCACATTTGTTTCCTGATGGCACATTTGAAGAGCATCTCATAATAGGTACGAAATGCCACAATGTTACATGGTGTGGATGGTGTGTGCTGCCCTTTAGACGTCCTCTGGTCTGGCCTGTAAAAAAAATCCTAAAAAATCCACTGGACACTTAGAGCTCTTAGGACTGACACATCCATCATTGGATTTATGTGTTTCTCTAGAATGGGCCAGTTGTGAGCAGCTCTTAGGAAATGTATTGCGAGGAAGAAGATACTGATGATTCAAATGTACTGTACAGCACCAGCAGCATGGTTTTCACAAAAAAAAGTTTGATACTTTATCATCCACAACTGAATGAGAGAGAGAGATATGAAAAATGTCTCTGCCTCAACAACATGGTGTTGGTGCTAAAATGGAGCTGAATGGACTCCCTGCATAAATGAAAGTTAGGTATATGTGAAAAATGCATGACATGGGGTTTAGGGATTTTGAATCAGGTTCTGCTATTTCTATCATAACACCTGGGGACCTAAGCTGAGTAAAGTCAGTGATGTCCAGGGACACAAGCCCATTAAATCATGCGAGCATTTCTTTTGGTTCAGAAACCACCAGAAACTCATCTCAAATGTATTCGGAAAGGCTTTTCTTGATTAAGGATTTGCCTTTGGAGGTGTTTAATGATCAATACTTTAAGGTCAAATAGGTTAAAATTAATATTTGAGGCTGTAGGTCATTACAGCTTCCCTTTACAGTAAACATACAGAAGAAGACTACTTAATGCATTCTGTTCTGGATTTGGTGCATGTATACATGTTGTCCGTCTGACATCCTAGAAAAACCGTCTACACTGTTTATTAAAATAATAACAACAGTAATAATAATAATAACAATAATAATAATAATAATAATAATAATAAAACAATTATAATAATAAAATAATAATAATAATAAAACAATTATAATAATAAAATAATAATAATATTATGATACAGAAGCTGGACTAAAACAGTGAAACATGTATACACTTTATTATGTTTACTCATATTTTCATTGTCTGTTTCCATGGTAACACCTTCAATACAGGAGACAGAGATACATATTAAGTGCATTCCAAATAAGACCATAAGCAGTATTATAAATTTATAAATCCCCAACACAAGATGTAAATATATTCAGTGAGTAGCAGCCCAGCACAAGCTCCTGGTTTTGGACTAAAATGTATTGTCTAGCTTGTTGATCTATTGTCTAAGCTTTTTTTATGTTCAGTTCTCGTGTCTTTTTAGGACTAAATTACTCTGTCTGGCTGCCAAGCTTCCTGGCAGACTCCAGCCCCCAATAAGCAATCAAATTGCTCTCTTTCAGCCTCGGCAGAAAACAATGAATGCAGTGAGAAAGGTGGAGCAAATTCATTTTCAATGAGGAGTGATAAATCACTCTCACAAGACAGGATTATAGGCAGCCTGTGACAGGCAAGTGTTACAGAGGGCAGCGTTCAAATCAGTGAACTGTGACCAGGAGGAAGGCACCATGCTTTTATTCTTAATACATGTATACTAAACCAGTGATTCTTAACCATAGGGCCGCGGCCCAAACTTGGGCCCCGAGCGCCGCCTAGTGGGCCGCAAAAAAAAAAATGTTTTGTACATGTGGGCCGCGAGGGCCGCGGAACGCAATAACAACTCCCGACCATGTAGAGGCGCTAATGCATCAGTCAGTTGTTACTTTAACCAGCTCCATAAATAAGGAGAAGAAGACACTCAGCTAGCTGTAAACGAACAAGATGGAGAAATATTTAAAACGAAACGTAAATTTTTTCGCAAGTACAATCCCGACTTCATTAAGTACGGCTTCGTAAACGGAGGTAGCGAGGCAGTGCCGAGAGCCCAGTGTGTGGAGTGTGGGTTAACGCTGTCTAACGAAGCACTTAAGCCGTCAAAACTACAGCGACACCTAGAGACCAAGCATCCGACGCTTGTGGGAAAGCCGGTGGAATTTTTCAAGAGAAAAGAAGATGGGCTGCAGATGCAGAAAAGATCGATTGTGTCACTGACTGGCAACTCCAAAAGTGCACTGAAAGCTAGCTACCTCGTAGCCAGACATGTGGCACAAAGTAAGAAAGCATTCACCATAGCGGATGAGTTGGTTCTGCCTGCTGCTGTTGATATGTGCCGTGAGATGATCGGAGAGGCCGCTGCAAAGAAGCTGCTGACCATCCCACTCTCAAACGACACTGTGAGTCACCGTATCGCGGACATGGCCTCAGACATACAGCAACAACTCACTGAAAGAGTAAAAAGTAGCCCATTTTTCTCTTTGCAACTTGACAATCCACTGATGTCATGAATGCTGCGCTGCTGTTGGTTTTTGTTCGCTATCGCTGGGACAGTAGTTTGCACGAAGACATACTGTTTTGTGGAGAGCTACCAACACGAACTACGACTCAGGAATGTTTTCGCTGCATTGATAACTACTTCAGTGAGAATGGCCTGGACTGGCAGAACTGTGTCGGGGTGTGCAGTGACGGTGCAGCGTCAATGACTGGCAAGCATCACGGTGTCATCAGACAGATACTCGATCGTGCACCAGAAGCTAAATGGACACACTGTTTTCTCCGCCGTGAAAGCCTTGCAGCAAAAAATATGTCACCAGAGTTCCACGGGGTGATGGATGTAAGTGTGAAAACCATCAACTTTATTAAAAACAATGCTGTGAACTCCAGATGTTTTGCTAAGCTTTGTGAGGACATGGAAGCAGATCACATCCAGCTGCTCTATCACAGTGAAGTGAGGTGGCTCTCAAGAGGACTGGTCCTCAAGCGTTTGTTTGAACTGAGGAATGAAGTCTTCTCGTTTCTCACTGAGAAAAAATCTCCTCTTTCACATTACTATGCCAACACAAAGTTCACAGCACAACTTGCCTACCTCTGTGACATTTTTACACTACTGAACCAGCTGAACATCTCACTTCAAGGAAGAGGCAGCAACATGTTTGTTGTTGCAGACAAAGTTCAAGCTTTCAAGAGGAAACTTGCTTTGTGGACCAAGAGGGCCCAGGAAAATAGAATGGACATGTTTCTACTTTTGTCTGACATTTTGGAAAACTCCCCCCAGGTGAACATTAGTGACTCAGTCTCTCAGCACCTCGCACAACTGGCAGAGAAATTTGATGACTATTTTCCTGAGGATCCCAGAGAGGGACACATGTGGATTTTGGACCCATTTTCTGTGGATCCCACTGCAATTGATGTTGCTTTGCCCTCACATCTGGAATCCCAGCTTCTGGAAGTTTACACTGACAGCACTTTAAAGTTGCAGTGGGGCAAACTGGACCTGGGCTCCTTCTGGGTTGCTGTCTCAAAGGAGTACCCATGTCTTGCACTGAAGGCTGTGAAACTCCTTCTCCCATTCACCACCACGTACCTGTGTGAGTCAGGATTCTCCATCCTGGCCACAACTAAGACCAAAGCCCGAAACAGACTCAGAGCAACACTGGAGGCTACTCTGAGAGTGAGCCTTTCCCCCATTCCACCCAGACTGGATCTGATTGTGTCTCAGAGGCAGGCCCAAGTGTCTCATTAAGAGGTGAAGATAAAAGTGAAGGTAAAGGAGGTGAAGATAAAAAGGTTGAAGAAAAAAAAAGTTTTATAATTGTTATTATTGTTATTGTTCATATGTTACAGATATAAATATTCTTCTGGTTCTACCATGCACAAATATAGTTTCATTTGCACTTTATTTCAATTTTATTTACAGTTTATTTATTTTATTTTAAAAACATTATTTTGAATGTATTTATTTTATCACCACCTTTTTATTGATTGATTTATATGTATATATATTATTTATTTTTATTCTGAGTCCTTCCTTTTTTATTTAAGTAAAACCTAGTTTTTGGTCTTTTTTCATTAATAAGCCTGAATTGATTGATTTGTGCCATGAATCAAAGCCTGATGTGCACACAAATCAGGCTTTGATTCATGACATGTTTAACCTTGACGTTAAAATTGACATAAAATCAATAAAAGTCTTTGTGATGATCATATTTTGTGATGTCATTTTATTTGACAAGGTTTTTGATTGGTAAACTGTAAGTGGATTTGGTTTATTGAATTGAATACAAATCAAACCAAGAGTGAGATGATTCTAAACCTATACAGTGTATATATATTAAATAATACATATTAAATAATATATAATTTAATATAATAAATAATATATATTAAAATTATATTTAATGGGCCCTGGGCCACTCTGTACTGAAAAAAATGGGCCTCAGGGTCAGAAAGGTTAAGAACCCCTGTACTAAATCCTTGTTGCAGTCACTGCATTTGGATTTCATTAGAATGAACTGGCTGCGTGACGTCACGGCTGCAGTACTGTTTTGGTCCGTCGTACGCGTGTGTCTAACTTCTGACCAGTTTGATCTGCTCTGTGCCGTTTGATGCAGCTGGTCACAGCATCCAGTTCAGCACCCTAGATCAGATATGTATGTGTAGCATTCAGCAAAAACATTGTAGCTGTAAAGTGTCGCAGCCATGTCTGGTGAGATTTAGCGGTGAGAGGAAATAAAATCAAACACACTTTTTGAGCATTGTTTTTTGAGCAACTATTCCTCATTAGGGCTTTGCTTTGAGTAAAAGTGATCAGAGTTAATCTGTGTGTTCATTTAGAGCATTCTCATCCACACTGTGATATATATATATATATATATATATATATATATATATATATATATATATATATATATATATATATATATATATATATATATATATATATATATAATTGATTTCACCTACTGGGGGAAATCAAATGCATTTAGGACTGTGGCAACTACCCTCAGGTGAAGGATTTATTGGCTGTTAACGCAGCTAATGTAATGCTCGATCAGCCAGGCTAAATTTAACATGGAGTGGGCACGAGGGTTAATGATTTTAGTCAGGCCACTAAAATACCTCACGATGTGGTGATACAGGTTCCTGGGCCGGGTCAGAGTAAGTGGATAGTGAAAAATAGCAGGTGGAGAGATGGCCCTTGGCAGTGAAAGGGAAAAGGTCTGGACATGGTGTGACATCCCAGTCATCCCTCATGTAGCAGGACAGAGGGGAAGCCCTAACTACTCATAGATCATCTTCCTGCAACGCAGAGGGCTGATGGTGATACAGCACTTTTCTCTTACATACATGAATACACAGGCACATTAAAACATAGAAACACCACAACATAGCCACAGAAATAAACATTCGATACAGCACATTTCTGCTCCCCTACCCCATACCCATAGCTCCCACACATGGTGGTCACCAGGGTGCTTTGTTGAGAGATGCTATGGCACAAGGAACAAAACTCCTGCCATAGTGTGCTCACTTACAGGCCACCTGTATCGGTGACCAGATGGGAGCAGTGTGAAGAATGAGTTGAAGGGGTGGTGTGCTATACTGCATGCTCTGTGTGTATGGCTTTATTGAGGTCTGAGAGATTAGGGGGTTGGGAGACCAATGATGTTGAATGCGTGATGTGTGATGCATGTTTGTTCTTATTGGAGGCAGTTAAGCGCTTAAAGAAGCAGGGTACACAGTACAGGAGAATGGGTTGGACTACACTTTTGTACAGCAGCAACAGAGGGTGCTTTAAGTTTGCGGGTGGCAGACAGTCTTTGTTGGCAGTGTTTGTGGATGTCAGTGTTGTGTTGATCAAAGTTCAGTTTATTGTCCAGGGTGAGTTGGAGGTATTTAATGCACTCCACAATCTCAATGGATCATTATTGATCTTTATGAGGTTATGGGTGGACCTGCAAGTGCTGGAAGTGTTGATAATCAGTTATTTTGTTTTCTTGACGTTCAGTTCCAGGTGACTGTTTGTGCACCATCATATAATGGAGATGGAGTCCTGATAACTTAAAGCAGAGTTTTAAAGTATGCAAGTATGGTAATGTCATCAAAGTATTTGATACATGCAGTGACTTGAATTTGCACAGTTGGAATGATAAATAATAAATGAGACTATTGTCATTTATTCCCATCATTACACTGCTCATTCACGGCCACCTACTTTCAGTCCAGGGGCATGGGAGGCTCTGTCATATCCCAGCTCCCACTGGGTAAGAGCCAGGTTACACCTCTGACACACAGAAATAAAATACATCACCAGAAAGAAGAAGAAAGAAAAAAAAATATGACTGCGAATACTTGTGGCCATACCAATAAATACTCTATAAGTTGTAGAAGGCAAAGGTAGCCTGCCAAAGTTTTAGTTTTTAGTGCCACAAAACCTCACAAGAGACGATCAGGATAGATAGACACCCCTGTTCTAGCCCCTGTCCTGCCCACAACGTCCAACATTAGTTTCTTTTAATCTTTCCCTGAGCCAAGTCACACACCAGATCACAAGAACGGATCAGAAACTCTAATGGGTCATGACCACTTGTTCCAGCACTCGGGAGGGAGATTGTCACAAAGGTCACGGAGGGATGACTATGTCATTTCAATCCTCCCACCATTACTGAATCCTCATTAGTTAATATCAGAATGCAGCAGTGTTTATTTGAAGACATGCCTGCGCTATAAATAAGGCTTGAATGAATGCATAAAGTCAGTGTAATAGCAGATATGTGTGAAGCCTCAACAAAGCCACAACACTGATTCCACTGTCATCCATGTGAATGAAAGCCGGAATGCCTTTTGTCAGTGCAATCAGCCATGAAGCAGTCCCAGTTCCTGATACACACACTCTCACAATGGCAGTAATATAGGTGGCAATGAGCACCCACATTAACAAATATGGGTCAGCAATGCTCCGATATTATGATTTATTTTGCTTTTGTGAGCCTGAGGTCCTAATTTATCTGCCGCTGGCAGTTCCAGAGGGAATGCTACGCTGGCTAACTCAAATCTCCCCCGACACAATGTGCCTTTGAATGTGCTCTTGCAAACACAGACATAACCGCATGCTGAGCCATAATTGGCCCACGTTAGTGGCATTTCAATGGAGAGAAGCCATGCATGGGAGGCCTCGGCAAGAGAAATATATCTACACGTCTCACTGTAGCAAAAAACGCAAAGGGAGAAAGAAGACTGGGGAAAGGGGGGAAAATGAAAGAGGGGAAGAAGCAGAGTTAAGTGACTGAAAAGGAGGAAGCCATTGGAGAGTCTAGAGAGAACAGGGAATCAGGAAAAACTGGTACAAGTGATACAAAAGAAGATGGGGGGGGGGGGGGGGGTAGAGCAGAAAAGACAGAAATAGAGTGAAGGTTAGGTTGTAATGACAGAATGGGACAGAGAAGTTTTGATATGATGAAACAAGAAATGGAAGTCTGAAAGAGACAAAAACAAAAATGACACTGCATGACACTGCAGTGATGAAGAGTTAAGATTTAAATTATCACTGGGACGAAAGCAACAGGGAGGGAAGGAGGGAAACAGTAATGTTTTTGCCATGGTGATTATAGCACAACTAAAACAGTCTTTCAACTGTCCAGGATTTACTTACTGAAAAGAAGGACAAAGAAGTCTCACTTTTAGACCCTTTTAAAATGTACCTGTAGTCTCCAAGCCTCTGAGTGACAGCCTGCTGTGCATTAGTGATTGACAGCTGAACTTATGGGGGCACAAAGGCACAATGCACACAGTATTTCTGCTAAGTGTAGTTTACAAGCCCTGTATAGAGAGCATTTTGCCGGCCAGCATCTAAATGGACTGATGTTGACAAGAGAAGGAAAGTTTCTAGCAGTTCAATGAACTACAGCTGAGAAGCTAATTAGCTACCAAGTCTGGAAACTAGCATTAGAGTGCAGCTTTCCTCCAGTTGCATGTGTGCTTGATAGCTTAATCAACAAGAGAGGTTTAAATAAAAGACGTGTCAGTGCTTCTAGGTAAAAAGGACACATGACCCAGGAAGCTAATGTAGACAGCTGTTTAAAGTATGTGCTTCTTTTTGTGATGTGCTGTCACACAGTGTCACCATCATCAGTGACAAATGGTGACATGACTGTGTCTATACAAATACTGGTTCAAATATTACGTTTTGATCGGATATATGACAAATAATAAATTAATATATATATATGGGGATTTTTTTTCACCAAAAAGGTTCTTGAAGTGTGTGTCAGTGGAAAAGAGGCCAGTCACGGCAGGAAAGAGAAAATAATGTTGCAAGACGGGAAAAAAAAGACATAACAGTGCCCGATGCAACTCAGCACAATTACTCACTCACACTGACACACACATACAAGTAACTCCCATGAATCCATTGGCCAGCTGTTTAAAAGGTGTCCTTAGAGAGCACGTCCTAACCCCCACCACCATACCCTACCAGCGTCACCTGGCCCTGTCGCAACCAATCAGAATAGCCATTAATCATGCCTCACGCAAACACTGTCACCTCTGCTGCAGCTCCAACTCCCCATGCATACCCTGGATTCAGGAAATGTCTTTTCCTCACCTTTCGCTGCTGACATTCTTCTCCTTGCCACCGCTAATGGCCCCCGACCGACCGCACTCAGATGAAAACATTAGCCCTGCTTCAAGCTTGCTTCAGCAGAGAGCGCCTCTGAATGAGGTTCACACAAGCTTTCAAAGAGCTTTTAGAGAAGGTAAGGCATGACTCAGTGATGATGTGGATTGATGCTACAGCTGACATTGGAAACATTTTGGGTTACACTACATGATCAGAAATATGTGGATACTTGCTGATCATCCATTTCCAAAAACATGGACATTACGAACATGCAGCCATCACAGCCTTCACACTTTGAATTAAAAAAAAATACATATATATACTTTTTAAATCTCAAGATTTTGCTCCAGGTCTGGGTTTCCTCAGTATAACATTGCTATATATTTACAGTGTTTTTGGCCCTCACCCTCATATCTTAAACATGAGGTCATTTGTGCAATTTTTAAACCTGCCAAAAGCTTTTGATTTTATAATTCATTGTTTTCCGATTTTGTAAAATTTTGTTGGTGTTCCATGTGCAGTATTGCTTAAATATCTCTTAAAGACATTGCTTTTCATTTGCTTCATGACAGTATGAAAAGCAGCTTTTTAAATCCTTGAAACCTGCTTCAGTGAGGTAATCCATCACAGTCAACATCATGTCACCTTTTATTCTTGTCAGTGTTGAATTATTGTGGCATGGTAATGCTGCAGAAAGTGCTGATTGATTCGAAAAGTCTGCACTGTATTACACACAGCACTCACTTTAACAAAAATAACCTGGTGTTCATTGTGATGGATTACTGGAGTTAAACAAGTTTCAGGCTTGACTTTGATACTCAAGTGAAATGAGTGGAAACTATTTGCTGCCTGGCAATTTGGACTCAAAAGATTATCTTCACCAAACACTGCTCTAGCAGTCATGTAACATACACTATGTTTGAGAAATTTTGTGTCATACAGTATTGTAGTGGTATGAAGCATCGCTGCCACCTCGAGCATAGGGTTTTTATGCATCACGCCCTCCCTGGCCTATTTGCCAATCGCTTTTCGAGCAGAGGGGATAAAAGTAGGTCATGCCCCTCTCCTTGACCTCTCGCTTCCTGCCTCTTCAGCCCGTCCACCTCCGGGTCGCTGTGTGTGCTGCTTGCATCCGAGCACAGGTAGGTGCACCTTAGTGTGCTGCTTGTGTATGGTCGGGAGCGTTTCACTGAACTTAAATGTAAATCTTTAATAGAGCCGGCATCTCCGTCGCAGCCCGGGTGATATATTGATAACTGCCGTCGATCAGCGCATCGGTGAGTTACGATGAACTTTTACCATTTACCCTTTAACTTGTTGTTAGCCAGGTGGCCAAGTCTTCCTTTCGCCCCTCTCCCTCTAACAGTCAGCTGATCGCTTTGCCGTGTGGTGGCTGTCTCCCCCCGCTACGCCGACTCTTCACTCCTCTCCCTCTTTGGACGGGACGCTAGGTAGCCGGACTGAACCGGACTTTTAGTGGGATGCTGAACTGAGTAAGAGGAGCACTGATTAATTGTGGCTACCGCCAGGGGCGGACTGGGACAAAAAATCGGCCCTGGCATTTTGGACCAGACTGGCCCATAACATTTGATAACACACTTTTTCAGTTTTTTCAGTGCAACTGTGCAAGTCTTTAAAACAACCTAGCTCAACGGGACATAAATAATCAAATCATATCAAATCAATTTTATTTGTATAGCCCGAAGTCACAAAGTACATTTGCCTCTGAGGGCTTTACAATCTGTACAGGGAGTGACACCCTCTGTCCTTAGACCCTCGGTTCGAGTAGGAAAAACTTGCCCACAAAAAACTTAAACAGGGAAAAATGTGGAAGAAGCCACAGAGGAGGATTCCCTCTCCCAGGACAGACAGACGTGCAATAGATGTCACGTGTACAGGACAAATCAACACAAACATATTGTACAATTACAATGACTGACTGAAATGCAGCCTGTTTATAATATATTTATATAAACAAACACACAGCTGCATTGACATAACACTAGCAATAAACAAAATTATGTAATTTTAAAAAGTGCTATTTTCTTTATTTGTAGGCTAACTTACATTGTCTTTAGCCACCTAGCTACATAAAACAGCCCATTGTTTTCCAGGCCTAAATAGGAGCTTACCCGAGGACAAAAAAAAATAAAATTCAGACATTGAAAAAATTCAGTTGAACAAAAAAATTGGAAGTGCTGACTCTTCACTTTTCACTCACATTTTTGGTGAGTGGTGGCTTTAAATATGCCTAGGCTAGAATTACTGGAATGTACAGATAACTGCAGCTGCATTCACATAACATAGACAAAATGATATAATTTTTAAAAGTGAGATTTTCTATCAGTTATGTAGCTACATTGTCCCTACCACCTAGGCTACATAAAGAACTGCTATATCTGCAGGACAAAAAAGCAACTTAGCCAATAGGCCAGCCTAGTACTCACCCCACAGACAATATTAGTCTAATAAGAAATTAGACTTATTGTTATTGTTGGTGAATAGTGAACACGTTTTCTCACATTAAAGACTATTTTTTATTTAGAATAAAAGACATAAAAAGTAGGCTACTGAGCTAGGCTTATTTTCTCATCCAGCCAGTGTAGCCTACAATGTATTGTAGCGACCCTGCCGTAATGTGTTGTGTGTTACAATGTGAGTTCTGTGGTTTCCCATGGTCCTTAAATGCACCTGTATGAGAGCAAGGGGGCGGGGGAGCAGGTGAGGGAGAGCGCGTGTATGTGAGCGTGTGTGGAGAGAGACGGCACGAGTGAGGCTGCAGAGTGGGACCTGTTATGTGTTCTTGGTGTGGTTATGGCCTACAATAACCAAGTTCTGTAACCAGACTGTTGGCAATAAAAGCCAGTTTGCTAAATAACGCCTCGTTATTCCTGACGCGTCCGGCTGGATGCCACAGTATGTTTTATCATATTCATCAAGGGGTTGGGTGGCTTTATCCTACTCGTTGCATTTCATACATGTTCTGTCAGTAGTCCAGTTTACCACAGGTTCTACAACATGTTGAGTGTCACTGCCACCGGCGCCTCTGTCATCAGGATGGGAGCTGATGAAGCCCTGCTGTGGCAAACATATCAGTGACATTAACACACTTCACAGCATCTGCCCGAAGAGCAAGTTTCTTCTTATCGCGTTTTTCTGCCCCACCTTTGCGTTTTCTCTCCATCTTTATCTGATAGCGTTTCACCCATCAATAAACTGCACACCGGCGCATCAAGCCAAAGGGGGGAGGTGTTTCATGATGTGATTGGGCCAGTCCCCTGTCAGTCAGCGTGTAAGGGCCGGTGGTAAGGAAACAAAGTCTTGCACAGCCTTTTCTCTTTTTTTGTGCCTGTAGGCGGGACCAAAGCGTACAGAGTGGTTGTTCAACAGTGTGTTTGGGCTGCGTGATCTACTCGTTATGGGCCGGTCAGACCAATATTAAAAAAAAAATCAAATCAGGATTTACCGGCCCAAATAGCACGTCGGCCCACCGGGCAAATGCCCGGTATGCCAGATTGCCAATCCGTCCCTGGCTACCGCTGCTTCGCTGCTGCGGCTCGCTGCTACTGCTTCGCTGCTACTATTTTGCGGCCGCTCCCCCGCGGCTTCTACCGCCTCACCGGCTTGGTGCTGGGTTCTGTCGTCTGACCGATCGACTGGTTTCCTGCAGCTGATCCTGTACATCGTGTGTGTGTGTGCGCGTGTGCATGTGAGACCGAGCGTATTGGTTAACTTTTATCTGTTGAATGGATTAAGTTTCTGGGTATACCGGGGCAATTTACTATCTTGTTTTGGGGAATTTATTGTTTTCTATTGTGACTCTGCTTTGAACAAAGAGTATTGGTTTAATATCTCTGGCCAGAGACCTTGTTGGTTTGTTTTTGTTTATTTGGTTCAGACTAATGATTTAATCTCATGTTTTTGTTTATTATTTGGTTTGTTTCTTTACCTGGAGCCCTCTTAATATTTGTTTCCCCTTGTCCCCCAGAGCTGATGGCCGACTGTGGTGGTGGTGGTGGTCCTCCAGGGTGGTGGTGATCCCCTTGTGTGTGTGCGTAATCCCCGTTTGGCATTTTCTTCATGTGAACATCACGTTTTTGTTGTGTGTGTGGGGTGCTCTTCTTTCTTTGGACTTCACCTCATTCTCCTTTAAGACTCCCTTCCCCGATTGGTAAGCCTGAGCGGGTACTCCCCCCTTTTTCTGTTGTTAGGTCTCCTTGTTTCATGTCAAACACTTGTTGATTTTAGTGAAATAAATTTTTTTGTAAGTGAACACTGAACTCCGTCTCCTGCTCTCCCTGAGTTAACGAACCTGTGTGTCCTTCAATTGGTGCTAGTTTAGTCTTAGTACGGGTCCTTGGGCCCTAACCCAAGGTGGCGTTGTCGGTATTAAACAACTAATAAAGTAATAAAAATAAAGTAATAAAGTATTAACCCCCCCCCGTGCCGCCACAAACCTGGTGTTGTCGGCAGGACAATACTTAGGGAACTGGAGACGTGTGCGCTGTGTTTTTCTTCGTCTCTTTGTTTTCCAGCTTGCTTGTGTGTTTGTTTGCATGATTGTGTGAAGGAGCTGCAGCCTAAGGCGAACCAGCAGTGAGTCCATTGTTTTTTTTTTATATATAGCCGTGGCATTAGTGCTCATAGCTTAGCTGTGGTTCTAGGAAAATGGAAGGAGAGCTCCAAGAGTTGAGGGATTTGGTGGCCCAGTTGAGGGCAGAGAATAACAGGTTGCAGCAGGAGCAGGCTGCGGCTGTGCCTGGTCCTAGTGCTGCACCCTCCATTCCTGCTCAAGCTCTCCCAGCAACATCCACTTCCACTGCTCCTGCAATAGAGCGACTAGTCCTCGTACCCCGCGATAGGAAGTGCCCAGTGTTTAGGGGTCGAGTAGGCATGGGGCTAGAGGAGTGGATTGAGGAAGCCCAAGCTTGTATGAGAGCCCGCCACCTGTCCACCTTCGATCAAGCATTTTTTCTGTTTGACCATTTAGAGGGAGAGGCACATGAAGAAATAAAATATCGCCCAACTGCAGATAGGAGCGATCCAGATAAAGTTATCGCAGTTCTGCGAGAGCTGTACGGTTCTTCTGACTCGTATGTTGCGCTACAGGAGGCGTTTTTCTCACGGCGGCAGCAAGATGGGGAGACCCTTCAAGAGTTCTCCCTCGCGTTAATGGGCCTAATGTCTGCAGTGAAACAGAATGCTCCTAACGGGATGCCAAATGCTGATGTCTTGTTGCGAGATCAGTTCATTGAAAATGTCATTGATGGTTCCCTTCGCCGTGAATTAAAACAACTTGCACGCAGGCAGCCGACTGTCTCTCTGCTGGACGCCCGGGCAGAGGCAATTAGGTGGGAGCGAGAGGGATTGCCAGGGGGTGTGCGTGGCCGCTGCCACTCTGTTCCATTGACAACGGGCTTGCAGTGTGGGGTCCAGACTGCTTTTCCTGTGGCTTGCTCACCCCAGGCCTCAGAGCTGCAGGAGGTGAAATCAATGCTGAAGCTCCAACAGGAGCAGCTTAACCGTCTCACCGAAGCTCTTGCTCACCTGCAGGTCAATCCTTACCGCGGCCCAGTTCTCTGCCGGCAGTGTCAGCGGCCTGGCCATTTTGCCAGGGAGTGCAGGGGGGGACGTGCTCCTCCTCAACCTTCAGTTTCTTCTTTCCCGCAGCCAACTTCTCGGCGAGGGCCAGCTCGGCAATCGGAAAACTAGCGCCCGTCGAACCGAGGAGCCAAAGTTCGGGGGGAGCTACTACTGGCTCACCAGTTGTGTTAAGGGATGGGGGGGAGACTAGGTCGATCAGTTCTTGTCCACACCTCACTGTAGTTATGGGGGGAGTAACGGTGCCCTGTTTAGTGGATACTGGGTCCATGGTGTCCACTATCAGAGAGAGCTTCTTCCGGCAATACTTTGAGACTTGGAGACAAGAGAAACTTAGGTCATGCCACTGGCTCCAGCTTCAGGCGGCCAATGGTTTGCCCATCCCGTACCTCGGCTACTTGGAGCTTGAGGTTGAACTCTGTGGTAAGACTTTACCAGGGTGTGGGCTACTGGTTGTTAAGGATCCTCCAACTAATGCATCTCCTCCGGCCCCAGGCGTCTTGGGGATGAACATCTTACGAAGACGTTTTGTTTGGGCAACATGGCGCTGCTCTGTTCGACTTGCCCACCGTCACGGAAGCACCAAAGTCTGTGGTGCGGGCACTGCAGAGATGTCATCAAGCCTCTCTGACTCCTCCTGATGTCATTGGTAAAGTCAAGCTTCGAGGCAAGAAAGCGTGCCGTATCATTGGTGGCACTATGCAGTTTGTCCCAGCTACTTGTTCTGCCCAGTATTCTGGGGCTACTGTGCTTGTTGAGCCCTTGGATCAGGGCCTTCCTGCTGGACTTCTAGCATCTCCAGCACTTGTTCGAGTTGAAGGAGGTACTGCATATATACCTGTGGTAAATGTGGGCACCTCCGACGTGCTACTCTACCCTCGTACAGAGATTGGTGCTGTGCGTGAGGTGTCTGTGGTGAGCTTACCTTCTGGTGTTGAGGAGGTTCCATCCTATCTTGCCACTGTTGCATCTCAGGCTGCAGTTTCACCGCTGCAAGACCAAATAGATGCAGTCGACCTGTCCGCTCTGTCTGTGGAGGAACAGGATGGGGCCCGACATCTTCTGTGGAAATACGCTTCAGTGTTCTCCTCTCATGACGGTGATCTGGACTGCACCAACCTTATAACACACGAAATCCCGCTTCTCGATGATACCCCCATCCGTCAACGCTACCGGCGCATTCCACCATCAGAATACGAAGTGGTCAAGGAGCATATAAATCAGTTACTTGGTGCACAGGTCATCCGGGAAAGCTGCAGTCCGTTTGCTTCGCAGATCGTGCTGGTTAAGAAGAAAGACGGTAGTCTGCGCTTGTGCGTAGACTATCGGCAACTTAACAGCAGGACTCGAAAAGATGCATTTCCCCTTCCTCGGATTGAAGAGTCCCTGGACGCACTCACCGGAGCCCGCTGGTTTTCCACTTTGGATTTAGCCAGCGGGTACAATCAGGTCCCAGTGGCCGAGGCCGACCGACCCAAGACTGCATTTTGTACTCCTTTCGGACTCTTCGAATGGAACTGCATGCCTTTTGGGTTGTGTAATGCACCCAGTACATTCCAGCGGCTCATGCAACGGGTTTTTGGAGATCGGCAATGCCAATCACTGCTCCTATATCTCGATGACATTGTGGTTTTTTCATCCACCTTCCAACAACACCTTGAGAGACTGGAAGTGGTCTTGCAGCGGTTGCAATACGAAGGCCTGAAGGTGAAACTGTCAAAGTGTTAATTTTTCCAGCAAGAGGTGCGTTATTTGGGTCACATCATCTCGGCAGAGGGTGTTTCCACCGACCCAAGCAAGGTCGAAGTGGTAGCTAATTGGCAGCCCCCTACTACCATCTTGGAGCTTCGGTCCTTTCTTGGGTTCGCTAGTTACTATCGCCGCTTTGTAGAGGGCTTCGCCAAGTTGGCTGCTCCTTTACATCGTTTGGTCGCAGAGCTGGTGGGGTCCAAGTCCAGGCAGTCTGAACACCGGGTTTCTGAAAAGTGGGCTGCAGAACATCAGCAGAGTTTTGATGCTTTCCACCATCAGAATACGAAGTGGTCAAGGAGCATATAAATCAGTTACTTGGTGCACAGGTCATCCGGGAAAGCTGCAGTCCGTTTGCTTCGCCGATCGTGCTGGTTAAGAAGAAAGACGGTAGTCTGCGCTTGTGCGTAGACTATCGGCAACTTAACAGCAGGACTCGAAAAGATGCATTTCCCCTTCCTCGGATTGAAGAGTCCCTGGACGCACTCACCAGAGCCCGCTGGTTTTCCACTTTGGATTTAGCCAGCGGGTACAATCAGGTCCCAGTGGCCGAGGCCGACCGACCCAAGACTGCATTTTGTACTCCTTTCGGACTCTTCGAATGGAACTGCATGCCTTTTGGGTTGTGTAATGCACCCAGTACATTCCAGCGGCTCATGCAACGGGTTTTTGGAGATCGGCAATGCCAATCACTGCTCCTATATCTCGATGACATTGTGGTTTTTTTCATCCACCTTCCAACAACACCTTGAGAGACTGGAAGTGGTCTTGCAGCGGTTGCAATACGAAGGCCTGAAGGTGAAACTGTCAAAGTGTTAATTTTTCCAGCAAGAGGTGCGTTATTTGGGTCACATCATCTCGGCAGAGGGTGTTTCCACCGACCCAAGCAAGGTCGAAGTGCTAGCTAATTGGCAGCCCCCTACTACCATCTTGGAGCTTCGGTCCTTTCTTGGGTTCGCTAGTTACTATCGCCGCTTTGTAGAGGGCTTCGCCAAGTTGGCTGCTCCTTTACATCGTTTGGTCGCAGAGCTGGTGGGGTCCAAGTCCAGGCAGTCTGAACACCGGGTTTCTGAAAAGTGGGCTGCAGAACATCAGCAGAGTTTTGATGCTTTAAAATCCAAGCTTACTACTGCTCCAGTTCTTGCATATGCCGACTTTTCGCTCCCATTCATCTTGGAGGTCGACGCCAGTCATGGAGGCTTGGGTGCTGTGCTCTCCCAAGAGCAGGAAGGGAAAGTCCGACCTATAGCATTTGCTAGCTGAAGTCTCCGACCGACTGAGCGAAATCCAGCTAATTACAGCTCCATGAAGCTGGAGTTCTTGGCTCTAAAATGGGCCATGACTGACGAGTTTCGTGAGTACTTGCTTGTAGAGTTGTCACGATACTAAAATGAGTAACCACGATACTATACCAGACAAAGTATCACGGTTCCGGGTAATACCGCGATACTGCGGCCTTTTTTATTATTATTATCTTTATAAATTGCAATGTATTTGTACAAGTTAGTTTGAAACGTTTGTTTTTTAAGCAAAATTAGTGTTGCCACTGACAAAGACGCCACGGCAGACTCGCTGCTCGGGCCCGGTGCTTCTGCCACGGTGAGTGTGTTGTCTCGTGTCTGGGCGAGACAGAACTTTAGCTCGTTGTTTGTTTTGAAGCGAGTTTCTATCGAAGCGGAGCTGTCTTCATGGAGTTCATGCTTGCCGGCAGAAACACGCGAACAGCCAATCAGCTAACAGACGGGCGGACCCAGCGTGCAACAGCCTATCACATCCCTGGACGTCACCAGTAACAGGCAAACAGCCAATCATTCAGCAGCTGTGTAGTTCGGTTGCAGCGCATGCCATGTTTTTTTTACGAGTGAGTAGCATGCAGTGAGAAGCCGGGAGGAGAGCAGAGGCGGCCGCTATGTAGCGGAGACTGGCACCGGTAGTATAGTAATCCACGGTAGTACCGTCGTGTAAAATTTCTAGTATAGTAGCGACGGGTATGATTTGGTACCGCGGGGTACCGGGTATACCGTGGGTATCGTGCAACTCTACTTGCTTGGGCACAAATGTATCGTCTTCACGGACAATAACCCGCTTAGCCATTTGTCCACGGCTAAACGGGGAGCCCTTGAGCAACGTTGGGCAGCCCAACTTGCGTCATTTGATTTTGAGCTCCGTTACCGCTCTGGAAAGAGCAACACGAATGCAGATGCACTGTCTCACTTGCATCCTCCCAGAACTGTAGGTCCTGAAATGCTCTTTTCTGGGACCGTACTTCCTCTGCCATTGAAACAGGCTCTCCAGAGCCGAGGGCCTGCTGCCTATCAGGCTGCCATCCAGGCTTTGCCTCAACATCTGCCTGTCGATATCAGCGAACTTCAACAAGCTGACCCGGTGATCGGGGAAGTACTTGTCTTTTGGCATCAGAAACAATACCCGAACTCTGTCGAGCGCAAGCGGTTATCTGCACTAGCTTTGGTGCTCCTCAAACAGTGGGGGCGTTTGTCTGAACAAGCTGGGGTGGTATACCGCCAAGTGTTTCGTTCCGATGGAGGCGAACCAGTCCTCCAGGTGCTTTTGCCCGCTGTACTGAAGGACAAAGTCCTCATGGAGGTCCATCAAAATCATGGCCATCAGGGGGTGGGCAGGACTTTGGAATTGCTTAGGGAGCGGGGCTATTGGCCGGGAATGTCTCGGGATGTGAAGCGTTGGTGTCAAACTTGCGAGCGGTGTCAGGTGGCAAAGGATTCTGGGCCACCAGCTCGTAGCTTCATGGGACATTTGCTTGCAGCCGAGCCTAATTAAATCCTGGCAATGGATTTCACGCTGCTTGAACCAACCCGTAATGGGCTGGAGAGTGTTCTTGTGCTGACTGACGTGTTCAGTAAATACACTCTTGCCTTCCCCACTCGCGACCAGCGTGCCTCTACAGTGGCACATGTGCTCGTCACGGAGTGGTTCTCGAAGTTTGGTGTGCCAGCACGTATTCATTCTGATCAGGGTCGCAATTTTGAAAGCATGCTCATCCAACAGCTGTGCAGCTTTTATAACATTGAAAAGTCCCGCAGCCCAACGTCGGAAGGAAAACCATGATCAGTCCGTTCGATCAGAACCGCTTGGGGTGGGCCAATCGGTGTTGCTAAAAGAGTTTGGTTGGATGGGTCGTCATAAGATCCAGGATAAGTGGAATCCTGTCGTGCATCGGGTGATTAAAGCTCCCCGTGATAACGGTGCAGTGTATACGGTCGCACCCGAGGACGACCTGTCCAAGGTCAAACGGGTACACCGAACGTTGCTTAAGGTTGTAGTTAGGGCAGCTGCGACAGATGGCAACGCTGTTCCTCCTCCCATCTCACTTAGCCAGCCTGCAACATCTGAGAGTTCATCTGATGGTGAGGACCTGATGGTGGTGGTAAGGGATGCTACTCCCCTACCCACGGGTCACCATGTTGAAGCTCAACAGGCTCCTGCTCCGGTGACACCTGTTGCTTCAACTATCCAGTCGCCTTCTGCCCTGTCAGCCGTTCCGGCTGCTCCGTCAGCCGGAAGTAGCGACACCGCTGGGCGTCAGATGGCAGCATTGCCCTCGGCACTTCCTGCCCCGTCGACAGTACAGCCACACTCTGCCTGTGCCACTCCCTTGGCAGCCTCCCCTCCAAGGAATGTGGAGGCTGTCCGGCGGCGGACAGCCCGATCTAGAGCTGGCCAGCACTCAAATCTCCATCACTTACCTAGGCCTGCCAATGAGGTCAGTCAGGCTGAGGCCCCAGCCGCTCAGTCAAATGCAGTCTTAGCTTTCTTTAGGCCGTGGTCTTAGAGTTGAGACCTGTACTTAAAGAGCATCGTCGGGTCGACGATGAAAATGGGGGGGGTGGATTGTAGTGGTATGAGGCATCGCTGCCACCTCGAGCATAGGGTTTTTATGCATCACGCCCTCCCTGGCCTATTTGCCAATCGCTTTTCGAGCAGAGGGGATAAAAGTAGGTCATGCCCCTCTCCTTGACCTCTCGCTTCCTGCCTCTTCAGCCCGTCCACCTCCGGGTCGCTGTGTGTGCTGCTTGCATCCGAGCACAGGTAGGTGCACCTTAGTGTGCTGCTTGTGTATGGTCGGGAGCGTTTCACTGAACTTAAATGTAAATCTTTAATAGAGCCGGCATCTCCGTCGCAGCCCGGGTGATATATTGATAACTGCCGTCGATCAGCGCATCGGTGAGTTACGATGAACTTTTACCATTTACCCTTTAACTTGCTGTTAGCCAGGTGGCCAAGTCTTCCTTTCGCCCCTCTCCCTCTAACAGTCAGCTGATCGCTTTGCCGTGTGGTGGCTGTCTCCCCCCGCTACGCCGACTCTTCACTCCTCTCCCTCTTTGGACGGGACGCTAGGTAGCCGGACTGAACCGGACTTTTAGTGGGATGCTGAACTGAGTAAGAGGAGCACTGATTAATTGTGGCTACCGCTGCTTCGCTGCTGCGGCTCGCTGCTACTGCTTCGCTGCTACTATTTTGCGGCCGCTCCCCCGCGGCTTCTACCGCCTCACCGGCTTGGTGCTGGGTTCTGTCGTCTGACCGATCGACTGGTTTCCTGCAGCTGATCCTGTACATCGTGTGTGTGTGTGCGCGTGTGCATGTGAGACCGAGCGTATTGGTTAACTTTTATCTGTTGAATGGATTAAGTTTCTGGGTATACCGGGGTAATTTACTATCTTGTTTTGGGGAATTTATTGTTTTCTATTGTGACTCTGCTTTGAACAAAGAGTATTGGTTTAATATCTCTGGCCAGAGACCTTGTTGGTTTGTTTTTGTTTATTTGGTTCAGACTAATGATTTAATCTCATGTTTTTGTTTATTATTTGGTTTGTTTCTTTACCTGGAGCCCTCTTAATATTTGTTTCCCCTTGTCCCCCAGAGCTGATGGCCGACTGTGGTGGTGGTGGTGGTGATCCCCTTGTGTGTGTGCGTGATCCCCGTTTGGCATTTTCTTCATGTGAACATCACGTTTTTGTTGTGTGTGGGGTGCTCTTCTTTCTTTGGACTTCACCTCATTCTCCTTTAAGACTCCCTTCCCCGATTGGTAAGCCTCAGCGGGTACTCCCCCCTTTTTCTGTTGTTAGGTCTCCTTGTTTCATGTCAAACACTTGTTGATTTTAGTGAAATAAATTTTTTTGTAAGTGAACACTGAACTCCGTCTCCTGCTCTCCCTGAGTTAACGAACCCGTGTGTCCTTCAATTGGTGCTAGTTTAGTCTTAGTACGGGTCCTTGGGCCCTAACCCAAGGTGGCGTTGTCGGTATTAAACAACTAATAAAGTAATAAAAATAAAGTATTAAGCCGCTACTTTCTATTTCTCCTCTCACATTGTCTGTGGTTTTCCTTTAGTGTTGGATATCTAAGTAATAATTCATTGACTATAATTGACTTGGAAAATGTACATTTCCTCCATGAATTATTGTTGTTAAGGTTATTTTAATGCACCCCAGAGTGTGTTACCCCACTTATATATCATGAAGACTTACAGAATTAAAAAATTAATAAGGTGGTCAGTGAGGGTGGATCATGTGTGCATGTGTACATGTCATTCCTATTTTTACCGCGAGCTGCAGCTGAACCTCGTAAATTTCAACAGAGCACTGCGCACCAGACAGGAAACCCGGCCTTGAATCAACGTAATAAACTTCCGTCCCCTTTCAAAATAAAACACAATACGCAGTTCATGTAGGTTTTTACAACTTCACATCAACGTTACGTCATGACTGGTGGCACCAGGTGATCAAAGATCGATCAAAGGGTCTCAACATGGACGATGAGAGACTGATTGTTGAAGTGGAACAACACACAATCATTTATGACACAACAGATGCTTTTTTTATAATCTCCTCCACGTCAGAGAAGCAAAGTCAGCTGTTTGTTCTTGTTGTTGTTTTCTTTATACACTGTTTGGCGCGGGGTCTCGCTTACGTCCAGGATTCTCGCGTGAAAACAGCCGGCTCGCTCCGCTGCCGTTCCGCGGCTGAAAAGCGTCCGGTGTGAGTTGACGCCGGGCAAAGGACCGCATCACTACCACGGCACTACCGTTCCGCCTCCTGTGTGAGTTCTGTGTATGTCACGCACAACAACAACATGCCAACATAAACTTGTTATTAAAGAAAACTCCGCTTGTAACCTCCGTAACATATCCTAGATGTATGGGGTGACGCCTGGGGGGTTGGCGTTGTTAGAGGCTGTGAAGCCTGTCAGTCATGGCGGTTACCATGGCGTTGAGGGATTGGCTGAGGACTTGCATCCCTGTTTTTATTGGCTACTGTATACCATACTCAAACTAGCTGCATTTTCCGCTCTGTGATTTGTGACACTGGGAGACCAAAAAGCCCATCAAGTGCAAACAATGAGAATGCTAATGAGCTGTTTGTATGGTTTACCTGGCCTAAAGTGTGCACTACAGTAAATACCTGCGTTTTTGTAACTTTTTTAAAGGGTTAGTTTGTTGTTTACATGCAGATAAGCGAGAAACAGGCGCGAGCACTAGAGAAAAGATGCGCCTGTAAGACTAGTGGTGGCCATAGACAGGGACGGACTGGGACAAAAAAATCGACCCTGGCATTTTGGACCACGGTGATATTTTTTTTATCGCCCAATAAGAGTCTCACATTAACGCAGCACGTTAACGCCGATAATGGCCCACGTAATGTAAAGACAGAACAGCCTAGATGTTGTTGATTTGGTGAATGCTGACATGTAAGATATAAACAGTACTGTACAGTAAAGGGCTTTTTGGACTCCCAGTGTCACAGATCACAGAGCAGAAAATGCAGCTGGTTTGACTACTGCATACTATACAATAGCCGTATGATTTGAGCGTGTTCATGAATTGAAATCAAATTTAAGGTGTTTATATCCAACATGTCACCATTTACCAAATCAACAACATCTAGGCTGTTCTGTCTTTATTAGTGGTGGGCCGTTATCGGCGTTAACGTGCTGCGTTAACGTGAGACTCTTATCGGGCGCTAAAAAAAATATCACCATTAATCTATTCTCAACTGTTCCAGCCTGTCAGGTTGCTTTTTTACTTTTTTCTCTTTTGTTCGTTTTGTGTTTTCTTCACTGTAACTCTGTGGAGTCCTGATCTCTCTTGCAGTTTAGAGAGTTTTGTGCTTTTGTCGTGTTTTTCCTCGTGGTTTTTCTTGGTGGTGCTTTTTAAATGCCGCTTCCACCTGGACAGCTGCCTTTGTTTACTCTGGGAAACAGCTGATTGCACTAATGCCGGCCGGCATTGGCACAATCAGCTGTTCGATTGGCACATTAATCTATGGCCACCCCTAGTCTTTGCATAATTACAGGAGCGTCTCTTCTCTTGTGCTCGCGCCTCTCTCTCGCTTATCTGCATGTAAACAACAAACTAACCCTTAAGAAAGTTCCAAAAAACGGTTCGGACGTCACAGGGCTGCCAGGCCTGTGTGTCAGACCTGCCGATACAACAGTTTATTTGGAGGGGAGGGCTTGTTGTTGTTGTGCACGACATAGAGCTGCAGAGACGAGCGCTTTAGAAGCCCTTTGTTATGCAGGTATTTAATGTAGTGCACGCTTTAGGCCAGGTAAACCATACAAACCCCTCATTAGCATTCTCATTGTTTGCACTTGATGGGCTTTTTGGTCTCCCAGTGTCACACAGATCACAGAGCGGAGAATGCAGCTGGTTTAAGTACCGTATACAGTAGCCTTGTGATTTGAGTGTGCTCATGAACATGAATGACTCATTTTCATTTTTGTCCATTCCATAGGCTAAATGGCATAAAGCGTAAATGGAAACAATATGTATGAAATAAGTTGAGTATGTTTGGTTTTAATAAATTTTGCAGTATATGTGTTATGTTTTTATTCTACATGGACACCACTGTTTATTTTCCGCTATGCCCCCTTCCATTATAATAATACACCGCATAGCTTTTGAAAGTTCAGAGATAAGTCTTGCAAAAGTCCACGGTGACTCTCGTATGCCAAAACGTCTGTATGTCCTTGACAAGCTCCTGCTTTGTGCCTGGCCTAGCCTCCTTGCAAATAAAGTCTTTAATGGAATGCCTAAATATATTTTTGATGGTTTCGTAAGCTTATACTGCAAACTTTATTAAAACCAAACTTTTTTTTTTCCCCATCAACTGATCCGCTGATCGGGTCACCCGCTCACCCCAGTGTATCTGTTCAGATGCGTCTTAGTTTAGACAGTCTACAGTGAGAGCGGAACATCAATGCTCCTCCCCGTGGACAAATGAGGCATTGCAGCTGGTTTTCACACAGACTGCTTAGGGGCGTTTCCAGTCAGGGCCTTACTGACTACGTCATCGCGGGGGATTACATTTTGTTCACGGACCAGCGAAGGACCTGTGAAGGACCAGTCACGGCCCCGTCACGGTCCCGTCACGGAAACACGGGAACTTTTAAGTTGCTACATCTGTAAGCGCAAACTAAAGATTGAGCAACGAGAATGCTAAAGTGGTGTGTAAGCTACGTCATCCCTAGGTAGAACAACTGTAAAAAAGTTCTGTGAGAGAAGTGCCATCTCCTAGTCATACCCTGTAATTACATGAATGGGTGGAGTTACAGTAAAAAATAGACACGCCCAGGAGAAGGAGGGGGGTCACTCCGGTCACGGAACTCGACAGGCAGCTGGCTGGAAGTCAGCTGGAAGACGGCTGCCATTCAGCTTGAACGGGGAACTTTCGAGTTGCTACTACTGTAATGTTAGTGTTACAATGTTCATGGTAGAGTTCTGTGATTTCCCTTGGTCTGTGAATGCGTCTGAATGAATGCGAAGGGAGCGAGGGGGCAGTGGAGCAGGTAAGAGAGCGCGCGCCTGGGTGAGTCAGGTGTATGACGTACGCCGCACGAGCGAGGTTGATGTGTGAGACCGGGACTGTTATGTTGGTTTTTTGGCGTGGTTACGGTCGACAGTCACCGAGTCCTGTAACCAAACCGTTACCAATAAATGCAGGTTTGTTCAATATTGCCTCATCATTTATCACATATCCGGCTGAACACTACGATAGTAACGAATAACAATTCAGCACATGAAAAAAGTATCGGAGCAAAAGTATTAAATTCATCAAAAATATGTAGTGCAGTAAAAGTGGAAGTTGGGGAAAGTTTAAGTAGTTCCACTTTGTTACTATACATCTCTGATAATAGGGCTGATAAGGTGTGTGGTCTGAACACAGCAGTACTGACATGCACTTTTGTTTTTACATGATCTAGCATAGCTGTTAGTCTTTATATCAATCAAAGGTGCCAGCTGTCAGTCATGTAACATTGCATGTGTGGAAAATTAACTGTACATCAACCTGTACATCTGCACACTGCTAGTATGGTATCACACCAATGTTACATCGACCACCTTATATACTGTATATACCAAATTCATCTTCAACCTCCAAAACCCAAGGCTGCTGCACAGAAGGTCACACAACATGCCTCCTCTCACCACCTAGAACTGTTTTCATTGTTCACTACACAAGGTTTAGACCAATTATTCTGACGAGAAAAATAGAACAACTTTGTACTGGTAGTGGGTTTAATCACTACGATTGAGTAGTCAATATTAGATGACATTCATTATTAAGGTGGTGTTTTATTCACACACACACACACACACACACAACACACACACACACACAGATAAAGAAAGGCTGTCTGGACAAACACTAAATTTGGTTGCCTCTGGGGTTACATTACTTCTTTTCCCATAGGACAGCTGGGTGAGGAGAAATGTGTGATTGTAATAAATAACAGAGGTTCTTACCTGGAAGTGAGGAGATGTCCAGCAGGATCAGGGCACATGGTAAACAAAAGAACAGAGAGGGGACAGAACAAAGCAAAGAGACCATTAGAAAATACTCGAGCATGAGTCAGAACATCTCTGTGGAAAGAGACAAACACAAAACATGAATGTAAAGAAAGAGCAATGTGCAGCATCACCCCTGCATTGTCATTATAATTTATCAACACCTCAGAACTGCAGCACACAAACACCTTTAGGCTGATGAAACTCAAAACCTCAATGAACTAACTACAAAATGTAATCATGGAGTGAAAAACAGGGCTGTGTGTTCCAGTTGCATTTTGCAGATGTGTTCAGCTGAAGCAAAATGAACACAAAAACAAATGAGTAACCAAAAAAAAAAAAAGTGCTACCACAGCAACACTTTGTGCTGTTACCAAGATTGTGCTGTTGTTCTATGTGAAAATTACTGACAGGAGCTTTGTTAAAGAAAAAATGTTCAAATCCTACTTTTTATGAAGTTTAACTGATTTGTATCGCCATTTCAAATCAAATCAAATCAATTTTATTTGTATAGCCCAAAGTCACAAAGTGCATTTGCCTCAGAGGGCTTTACAATCTGTACAGGGAGTGACACCCTCTGTCCTTAGACCCTCGGTTCGAGTGAGGAAAAACTTGCCCACAAAAACCCTTTTAACAGGGAAAAAATGTGGAAGAAACCTCAGGAAGAGCCACAGAGGAGGGATCCCTCTCCCAGGACGGACAGACGGATGTCAGACAGATGGATGTCACGTGTACAGGACAAATCAACACAAACATATTGTACAATTACAATGACTGACAAAATGACAATGAATCATAACAAATGATAAAAATGATTACAGTAACAGATATGGTAGTAATTATGACAGTAATAATATATGTAGTGGCCGTTGTGCAGGATCACAGCAGCAGCCATGATCCACGAGAACCTGCTGGACGATAGAGCACAGAAACTCCGGGGAAGTTTGGTTAGTAACATGCATTAATGAGACATGTCCACAGATGGAGAGATAGGGAGAGATAAAGACATTTCCTTTAAGAACATGTTTCCACTTAATGCAGCAAAGTGACAGCTTATAGGACAACAATCTCCTTCTGCATGGCTGCATGAGGATAACAATAGTGTAGAAATAACCCGACAGATATTTAATCAAACAATTTAAGGCAGTTCACAGGTTTTTCACTCATTGTTACTTTTTAGTGATAAGGAGAATTTCTTAGCCAGTGGACAGAGTTCTGGGATGTCTTTGTCATGTCTGAAAAAATAACCTTCATGCTGTCATCATCAATAAACTCCGAACAAAAATTATTGTATCACTTTTAATTAAGAATCTCAGCATCACTGTCTCTCTTTTTCAGCCCTTCAGTTCAATAGATCAGTGAATTGATCAATGAAATCTCATGACTTCATTCTATCATTCTATCTTAATTCTATGTGATGGTTTTGTTTTGCATAGTGATCAGGATCTCACAGCTTCTGTAAGATTGTAACCCATGGGTGCTTTGTCAGCAGAGACATTTTTAGATTTATAGCAGAAACCAGGAGGAAACCCACCAAAATCACCAAAAATCAAACATCATCTACAACTTAAATCTACAATACAAAGCCCTGGATTTCATTTGCTGTGTTTTAATATGATATTATTTTTAAAAGGTGTGTTCTTGGGCGCTATAGTAAAATATAGAACAAGCACTCTAGGGGGCTCTGGCTACTAGAGGGTTAAATGAAATAAATAAAACAGTATTCTTAATAGCAATGATGAGTCTACATGCACTGTAGTCGGCAGAGTGATGGTTCTGGACTTTCAGCAGCTCTTAGGAAACAGAACTGATGTCTGATGTTCACCATATAAATATATAGTTGTGGAAAAAGCTGAACCCTAAGTTGCTGAATTTTTGAAATTGCATTTCAAACAATTAATGTCAACTGCCTACAAAACAGTTTCTCCATTCACTGTCTGTCTACCTTGAAGTCAATGCTAAAGAAAGGCACACAATACAAATGTAACCTAGTCCTCCAGTCAAAATATGGTCGACAGGTTACTATACTGTGACAGGCCGAGTTGCCCTCAGCTGATCTCTCGTTACCTACCCAGCACCTAGTGTCTGGCTCCTACCCTGTTAACCCCTGCTGCTCAGGGACACTCTGACACTGAACCACCATAAAGCAGAATCACTTCCCACACCTTGATGACTGTCTCTCTCAGGGAATGAGAGAGAACACAGCAGCTTGCCTCAGTGACCACAGACTGTCTTCCTGCCTGCATTCGGCAGGCAGGAAGACACCCTAATGAGTGGATCCCAATCAGTGCAGACACACAGAGGTGAGGAAAACAACATTTTAGTTCTGTTTTACATTATTTATCTCGAAAAGAAACCAGACATGAATAACTACATACATAAATCACTGTACTGACTGTGGAAAACAATCAAAAAAATAAATAAATGGAGGATTAAATGTAGTGCAGAGCCACAGCAGTGACCACACCGCAAAAAACCTGACCTTAGGCTTTCTATGGCCAGTCATCATTGTCCAACTTTCCATTTGAGAAAAAGTATGCTCTTCACAAATACCAATGAGCAGTGGATACAGACTGTCCATGTCAGGAACTACCATCACTCATATGAACAGTTTCCTTTGAGTAGAACAGAGCAAGACAAAAAGTCCAAAGTCATGTCAAGAAGCTAAAAAGTCTCTGACACAATGATCAACATATGGTGTTTTTTTCTATTCTTGGAAATGTATAAGCAGTCTTGGAATTCAATTGAAATCATTGTGGAATTAAAATAATAAATCCCGTGGGAAGCATGAGTTTGCTCAACACAGATCATAGAAACCTGCAGATTATGAAGTATATTGAGAGCAAAGTTGACAGTTTTTTCTGACAAAAATCAATACAATCATTATGTGTCCAAAATATATGATTCAGATATGTGGAAATTATTTCTTTATTTTGAGTTGCTTTGAGGTTAATAAAATTTCCATTTTGGAATGACAGATCGTGTTTAATTTAATCACACACTAATAAATGAAAGAATGGTACATTTGGAGGACTAAAACCTGAGAATAAAAAAAACAGAGGTGTAAGAACATTACATCAAATGAATAAGCTAAGTAGTCAAACCAAGTGTTGTGTGTGTTAAAGGGGTGTCCTCGTATGTCTATACAGGTGTAATATACTTTATGTATGGATCTATACTGTGAGAGACCAAGCTCGCCTTCAAGAAGCAAGGGCCACATCCTGATACGTGATGTCATTTCCCTTGACAGGGCCTGATCCCTGATACCCCCATACCAGTGCAATCACAGTGTTTATTTAGAGCACAGACCATTTAACGGCCGAGTAGGTCTCCTTCAGCATCTGCTCAATTATTCAGCAGAGTGTGTATGTGTGTGGGCACGTTAACCTCAGTGCAAGAGGCAGAAGAGAAGAGGAAGTGAATGTGTGTGTGTTTGCATGTCTGTGTAATCATTTGAGTGTAAGGGATATGTGGAGTGTTATCTGCATAACAAAGAGACCTCACTCTTTCCTGTCAGTTTGTTTTCATATGAAAGACTTACACAATATATATATACTGTGTGTGTGTGTGTGTGTGTGTCATTGAAGAAGGCCACAGGCAGGGGTAACTGGCCGCCTATATATATATATATATATATATATATATATATATATATATATATATATATATATATATATATATATATATATATATATATATATATATATATATATATAATAATTTTATACCATTACTCGATTAATCGAATATTTGACAGAATACTGGATTACCAAAATATTCAATAGCTGCAGCTCTACAGTATTCACATTCTCCAGTGTTATAATTAGAGCACATTGTTGTAGGTGTGAAAATCTGATATTTGATTATAAAAATGATGTATTAACTAATTAAAAATACATATTGGACGGGTATCTATACACAGCCATCTGGCTTATATTCATACGATTATGTGGTGTTTCTAAAGACAATGTGGCTCTGTCATCGTGGTACATGTCACATTGATAAACACATCATTCATTCATAGAACAAGCATCGAGTGCCAAACTTCAGTACTTGGCAGATTTCTATACTCACTGCTGTTAATTGGCTAAAACACATCTAGACAATAGATGCTGAAAACAAACAGGTGATTTTATCAATAGAGTAGCTCACTGTCAATTAACTAGGATGACTAATAACTACAATCAAATGGGACTGTACTGTGACAACTGATATCCGTACACGCCAGTGTTAATGTTATGTGCAGTACAGTGATGTGTGGCTGTTTAAAAAGAATCAACCAAGCTCATAAAAGATTTTAACAGGTCAGTCACATAGAGAGTGCAAAGCGATATGATCACGGGTGCTATAAAACACCAGGACACCTGGAATATCTTCATTTACATGAGTGAATGTTTGCTCATGCAGGAGATAGCGCACAATGAAAACATCCAATCCCTCACACCATCATGAACCATGTGACACCATGTGACTCAATTGTTTTAATAACAGCACTCGGTGTTGGCTAGATTTAGGACTTGTGTTCATGGACATGAAAACATAAATGTGCATGATGATGAAACTCAACAATCTGTAAGACTTCTAAGACTGAAACTGACCCCATTCCTCATTGGAAGAAGACCATTTTATATTTATATTTCGCTACATACATGCAGCAATTCTGAATCATCGCAATGATCGCTTAATATTATTAGAACATTTTTTCTCATTCTGCCCGTCGCCTGCTGTGTACATATGTACAGAGTTGTGAGCGGATGAACACAAATGTTTGTGTTTATTTTCATTTCTTGTCAGTAGACATGATGATGACATGCACATCTCTGTAAAAAATAAGAGACAACTGAAGAATGATCTCTAGATTTATTATTATTTAATTTGAATATTGTCATGTGAGACATTTATTTGTAGAAAATGTCTACAACAACCAGAATAAAAATAGGTTTTAAATTTTAGAAGGGGTTCATTCTGTTTTGTTTGAGAATGTATGTTGTATTTACTTCTGCCTGTGTGTGTGTGTGTGTGTGTGTGTGTGTACGTGTGTGTGTCAGCGAGCTGTTTCAGTAATGAAAAGTGGCCTGTTTTTCCCCACGTGAAGAAAGCAGTGTGCGCTTGCAGAGAGAAAGCTGACAGTGTGACTTTCTGCAGAGGTCCTTCCTGCCCAGGGGCACAAACCAGAGTAAATGTCACAGTTTTCATCTCACCCTGCATTGATCTCACACTCGGCTGTTCAAACGGCCACCGGACCCCTTCATGCCCTTTATGAAATCAATGCATTCCTCTGCCCACCTCATAAAAGCCCCACAAATGGAAAGAGAGCTGGTTTCAAACACACACATGCGTGCATGCACACATACACATATACCGGGGTCGCAGCTGACTTTGCCAGACTTTCTTTATATGGATCATTATCTTAATTAATTTGTCAGGCTATTTGCTGACCCATGAGCTGGAAGCTGAAATGGACTTTCCCTCCTCTCCTTGCCTGACCTTTATCTTCTCCCTTCCACTGTCTCTGTTGACTTTCTATTATTTTCTTTCTCCTTTAACGGCACCTCTCCTCCTCTGTACTGTTCTCCTCATTTTCTCCATCACCTTTAGCCATCCTTTTTTCCCCATACCTCTCCCCTCGTTAATACTTTACTTGCTTTCTTCACCACCTTTGTATCCATTCAGACACCTCAAGGACAATTTAGGGCTTTTTATTGACACATGGAAGTTCATTTAAGACCTGTTTAACAACCAGACAACAAATAGCTGACAAAAGCAGCTGCCTCTCTTTGCAAATGAACACAACCAATGAAAGCTGAGTATAAACAGTCAGCACAAGAACTTAAGACTTGTTAAGGAACATTTAGAGCAATTACAGTGTGCTTAGAGAGGCAGACAGGATGCCTTTTGTACAAATAGACCTGTTGTGTATTAAACAGCAGCACAAACACATCTGTTATAACACGGTGGAAGAAGAAGTATTGCTGGTGTTTAATTATTTTAAAAGCTTGTGGAATTAATGTCACGACCATCATTCTAGAAAAGTTGTACACTGTATAAACGTAAAATGCAAACATACCTTGGATTAAGAATACGTGCATATTTACAAAATACATGAAGTGTATCAGTTTAAACATGAAATATTCTCTTTGTAGTGTATTTAATTGAATACATGTGGAAAAGGATTTGCAAACCTTTACATTCTGTTTTTATTCACGTCTTACACAGCCTCCCAACATGTTTGGAATGGGGGTTGTCTGAAGAGCAACCTGTGCCATGCTGTCCCTACCATCCGTCTGTCCTGTTCACTTATGATCTTGTTTTGCCTCCTCGCCCCCTCTCACCTTCCTTCAACTCATTACAAATCTCATCCTCTCAACCTCCTTCCACCTCACAACCTCTCCTCTTTCCTCCCCCTTTTCCTTCCCTTGGGTTTCACCAGCCTCGGTTCCACCCATCCACACAAATTCATACACAGTGCAAAACCACAAACTTGACTTCTAGACTTACACTCTACATCCAATGGGAGAGAAGTTGCACTGAAGCTAAAAAACTCCAATGTTTTGCTGTATTATTCTTAACTCTGTATGAATAGATTAGTAAGGCTGTTGTGGTTTTGGGCTTAAGCTGTTACACAGTTGAGCACATTTTGTTCATAGTAACAATAACACTGTAGGTAAGTAGTGTGTTCAGGAAGCATTGTCATACTTACACCAACATCAGCAGGAAAACAGATAAAAGAAATCTCACAATCAGCTGTCAACAAACCAAAACTGAAACTTAACTTCTCTTTAGCAGTCTCACCAGATTCCAAGATCTTTCAAGAGCTTTAATTACGTTTGTGAGTGTGACATCATCACAAAATATTGACCGCAACTATTAAAAAAATTGTAATATTAAATATTAAACCCTAAACCCTAACCCTAAGGGAAGTATGCTACCTTGCTTTCTTGTCAACACTTTTCTGTCTGTTACATGCTTTTATATTAAATAGTAAAAGTTCATTCATGATTACAATGACATCACAAAAGTACTCTGTGTCTAACCCTAAACTTAAGTCTGATTGATTTATCAGACTTTTATTTTGAAATGTTGACTCTGAATGTTTTTTTGTTCCTTTTGAAGCTTTATCTTTGACAGAGACAGCTGAAGAGTGACAACAATGTGGAGAGAGAGAGAGATGGGGAATGACATGCAGGAAAGGACTGGAGGTCAGATTCGAACCCAAGGACTGAGCCTTCGTTCATGGGGCAGATGCACTACCAACTGAGCTAACCGACACCCTATTTGACATTTAAAATTCAAATGTCCTCATTTTATCTTAGCCTCATTCATTTCCAGAGCTGTATGTTAGTTGATACAAGAACAGCCTCCCATCCATCTTATGCTCTAGTTCTGCTCCTGTATGACACATTTTATAAGGAAGTGCTGATCAGGACATTGTCACACATAAGGTTTTCCAGGACATTTCCATGATCGGCCAGATTTCAGAGACTGAAACACTGACCTGCTTTGTGATGTCTAAACCAATATCACTAGCTTAAAGAAGACTGGATGAAATATGCCAAGTGTCTCCATTGCATAATGCTCCATTCAAAATAAATAATTGCAAAAATGCATGAATGACACATAGACTTCAATTCATGTCTTAAACTGTGTGAGTAATAGTGAAGTCCTGTGGCTGTAGCTGTGTGACTAAAGCTATGAAAGTGATACCCAGGCTCCCACACAGCCTGTGTCTCTGGGTGTGTGTGTGTGTGTGTGTGTGTGTGTGTGTCTGAAAATGTGTGCAACTCTGGGGTCACTTCTAGGTCACGGCGAGGAGGAGGATTGCTCTTGTGGTGATTTATGGCTCTTGCAGCACTGTCAGGCAGGCCCTATTTTCCCAGAGGTCTTTGCAACAGGAGTCAAAATAACACTGCTTTTCCTATGCAACTCTGCCTTTTTCCTGCCAGCAAGCCTACACCCTCCCCACCCTGCACCCCCATCTCCCTCTGCAGCTCCTTATTATTTTCTTCCAGTCACTCATTTCCTGCTTTACATTCAGGGATGTAGTGGAGGGTAAACCTGGCCAAACTCAGTTCACTCACCTTTCTATTCGTGAAAAAAAGTTTGTCTGGACTGAAATAAATCTTTATTTATAGTACATCACATTAACTTATGTCAAAGTGATGCAAGTCATTTAAGGATTAGATCATTTCAAAACTGATTTGCTGTTATTATAATCTGTCAAACTCAATCTCTCAGTATGACTTGCACACAATGATCTCCTGTCTCTTTTTGTATATTCTGTACATCACATTTGAAAAATTGATTCATGCATGTCAAGCCTGTGTGGGTTTTCCAAAGCTCAGATGAGATCCACAACATCCTTATTCATCATCTTGATGTGACAGGTCGTCTCCCTTCCTGCCACTATATGGCACTGTGCCAATGCACGGAGCGGCTTGATGAGGGGTGGTACGATACGCCCTTATATATAGAGGTGCGGGAACAGGTGACTTCCTCTTTCTCCGCTTTCTCTTGGTGGTTGTGGCCTGGCCATCGTGGTAGCTGTTGCAGGTGTACGGTCCCTCCTCAGGTAATACACTCTGCTAGTCTCCTGTTGTTCTTGGTGTGCGTAAAACCGGCGCTTGGTGATACAATCTCCGCCCGTTATAGCGTGACCGGCTGTTGGGACGTGTCGCTTCGCCAGAAGCCCCCCCCCCCTGAGTGCGTCTGCTCGCTCCTGTCGCTGGGTGATTGATCCGCAGCCTGAGCCCTTTAATCTCCGTCTTTCCGGGGCTCCACTGTAGCTTTGAGGGGTATGTATATGTGTTTTTTTCAATAAATACTAGTATTAATTAATAATCAATTGATTGGCATGTTAAATCCTAGTTCTGCCCTTCTTTAGAGGCTGTGGTAACTTGCTGGCCTACATTTTATGGTTTTCCTGGGACCTATGCTGCTGTTTTGGCTTCGCCAAATCTTGATCAAGTACAGCTGTCGTTTGTTGTGGTGACGTCAGCTGTGGAACGGCGAGAGTTGGTGCACTCAGCTCTCTGCGCCTTCTGGTTTGGCCCGTCAGTGCGCGACTGTGCCCGCAATCAGCTGTTGGACTTAAAGATACGTCACTGTTTTAATGCATTATGTTATGTCTTGTTGAATTGTGTTATATTGCGTTTCTGTCTATTTTGTGTTTTTTCATTTAATAGGTTGTCACGCCGGTCCTGTGTAGCACCTTCGGCAGGGTTTTAACCTTGTTTTCTGTGTTTGGTTAGGTGCTGTGGCCCAGAGGCAGTAATCCAGTCCCTGGTGGTGGTCCCCTTCACGATTATTTTCCCGTTTGGAGTGTGAGTGCTGTGTCACGGGTGTTTTATTTAGTTTTACTTCCGGTTTGCTCCTGCCACCTGGTAAGCCCAGCCCTTTCCTTAGTGTTGTTTTGCCTGGTGCTAAGTTTTAATTATTATTACCGGTACTTGGTGTGTGAACTTTTGATTGTTTTTTTATTTGTTTATTTCTTTCTGTGTTAATAAAGTAATCTCTTGATTTGTAAACCGTCTCTTGCCCCGTGGTATCATCGAACCTGTGGCCTTGTACATAATTAGTCAGGGACCAAGAATTTCCTGTGGGTAATAATACCCCAGGTGGCGTTGTCGCAACATCCCCCCTTCCTTAATCACGCCACATTCTGGCGTTGTCGGCAGGATACCACGTTAAAGTAAAAAATATATGTATACAGATAAACAAAGGGGCAGAGATGTGTTTTTTTTGCTTTGTTTTGTTTGTGTGTGTGGTTGTTGAGCCAAAACAGCAGCGTTCATCCTAGGGACACAATTGTGTATATTATTTGGTGAGGCTTTAGTGCCGTTTTCCCTCGGTCAGTATGGAGGAAGAGGTGCAGCAGCTTAAGGAGCTGGTGTTACAGCTTAAAGCAGACAATGAGCAACTTCGTCAGGAGCGGGCTGTTTCTCCGGGGGGCTCTGGTGGGGCTGCTTTCTCTGCTCCACCCACTCATGCCCCATCGGCAGGTGCAGCTGTTGTCACAGAGCGGTTGGTTGTCGTGCCAAGAGACCGTAGGTGCCCAATGTTCAATGGTAAGACTGGCATTGGTATAGCTGAGTGGGTAGAAGAAGTACAGGCATGTGTGCGTGCTCGCCACCTATCTGCCGCTGGCCAAGCCCTTTTCATTTTTGATCATTTAGAGGGAGAGGCGAAGGAGGAGATTAAGTTTCGCTCTGCTGCAGAGCGCGGAGATCCAGATAAGGTCCTTACCATTTTACAGGAACTTTATGGCTGTGTTCAGCCTTACGTAACTTTGCAGCAGGCTTTCTTTTCTCGGCACCAGCTTGAAGGGGAGACACTGCATGAATTTTCCTTAGCCCTTATGGCTTTAATGGCACAGGTCAAGCAGTGTGCCCCTGATGGGATACCTAATGCTGATGTTCTCCTTCGGGACCAATTTATTGAGCATGTGCTTGACTGTTCTCTCCGACGGGAGCTCAAACAATTTGTTCGCCGCCAGCCAACTGCCACCTTGCTGGAGCTACGCAGCGAGGCAATTCGGTGGGAGAGGGAAGGTCTTCCAGGGGGCGCTAGGGGGCGTAGTGCATCTTTGCCAGCAACTTATGGCCTGCAGTATAAAGTACAGGGCCACACTCAGCCTACCCCTACCAGCACTCCGGTAGGGCCTGGTCTTAGCGATCTGATGGATCTTTTAAAGCGCCAGCAGGAGCAGCTCGATCAGTTGACCCAGACTGTAGCCTCCCTGCAGGCCCCTCGTCCCTAAAGTCAGATGTCTCGCAATGGCCCTTTAATTTGTAGAAGGTGTCAGCAGCCTGGCCATTTCGCTCGCGAATGTGATGGCCCACGGATTCCACAGAGACTCCGTGGTAACTCGGTGGCTGGCTTGAATGCCAATGCTGCTGGGTTTGCTCACATGTCGGAAAACTGAAGCCCACTGAGCTGCCGAGCCACAGTTCAGTTGGGGAGGCCATAGGCTCGCAGGTAGGTGCAGTGGTTGAATTAATTGCTCCTTATCTAAACATCGATGCCTCCATTGGGGGGGTCTCTGTGTCATGTTTGGTGGACACTGGTTCTATGGTGTCCACAATCACAGAAAGTTTCTTTTTGGAGCAGTTTGCACCTTGGGGTCATGATCGCCTTCATTCCTGTCACTGGCTACAGCTGCGAGCAGCTAATGGCCTAGCAATTCCATACATCGGCTATTTGGAGCTTGATGTGGTGCTCTGTGGTAAGGTGATGCCCCGCTGTGGGATCCTTGTCGTGAAGGACCCCCCTGGCATTGCGTCCTCTGCTTCCGGGATCCTAGGGATGAATGTGCTTCGTCGATGCTATCGTGAACTCTTTGGTATATACGGTCCTGCTCTTTTTGATTCGCCTGTTGTGTCACAAGCACCTGGTCCAGTCATTGCAGCCTTACGGATGTGCCACCAGTCTACGACCCAAGTTTCCGGGTGCTCTACTGGTACTGTGAGGGTCCGTGGAAAGCGAGCTGTGCGCATTCCTGGTGGGGTTATGAAGCTGGTTGCTAGTACCTGCTCCCAGCAGTTTTCTGGTCAGAGTGTACTGTTCGAACCCCCTGAATCAGGTCTGCCAGCTGGGCTGCTGGCCTCTCCCTGCCTAGTGCAGGTTGTCCGGGGTACAGCGTATGTCCCTATAGTAAATGTTGGGACGACTGAAGTTCTTCTGCACCCACGGACTAGTCTTGGCATCTTGGGTGCTGCCCAGGTTGTCAGCCTGCCTGCAGGTGTGACTGAGGAGCCCACTGTAGTGACTATGTCTTCCCAAACTGTTGCCCCCTCGGTATCAGGTCGGATTGAGTCTCTTGATTTGTCCACATTGCCTGAACAGGAGCAGCCGGGCGTAAGGTCTCTGCTCCACCAGTATCAGTCAGTCTTCTCAGCCCATGATGGTGACTTGGGCTGCACCAACCTCATCTCGCATGACATTCCCTTGCTTGACGATGTCCCAGTCAGGCAGAGGTATCGACGCATTCCTCCATCAGAGTATGAGGCAGTGAAGGTGCATATTAACCAGCTTCTTGAGTCCCAGGTCATCAGGGAGAGCAGTAGCCCCTATGCATCCCCCATCGTCTTGGTCCGGAAGAAAGATGGGGGTTTGCGTATGTGTGTGGACTACCGCCCCCTCAATAGCAAGACTAGGAAGGACGCCTTCCCCCTGCCTCGCATTGAGGAGAGCTTGGATGCACTTTCTGGGGCACGCTGGTTCTCTACGATCGATCTGGCCAGTGGCTACAATCAAGTCCCGGTATCAGAGAAGGACCGGCCCAAAACTGCCTTTTGTACACCTTTCGGCCTTTTCGAGTTCAATCGTATGCCTTTCGGCTTGTGTAATGCCCCAGGCACCTTTCAGCGGCTCATGCAGAGGATGTTCGGTGACCAGCAGGGTCAGTCCTTATTGCTTTACTTGGACGACATTGTTGTCTACTCCTCCTCTGTTGAGCAACATCTTCAGCGGCTGGAAATGGTGCTTGGCCGGCTCCAGAAGGAAGGCCTTAAAGCAAAGCTTGAGAAGTGTGCATTTTTCCAACAGGAGGTTGGTTATTTGGGGCATGTCATCTCAAGCCAGGGTGTTGCCACGGACCCCAAAAAGATTGAGGCTGTGGCTGACTGGCGGCGCCCCAGCCATGTTTCTGAGTTGCGTTCCTTCCTAGGCTTTGCCAGCTACTACCGGCGTTTTGTAAGTGGTTTTGCCAAGCTGGTGGGCCCTCTGCACCAGCTGGTAGCTGAGATGACTGGCACAAGGGCACGAAAAGGGCCAGGTCCAGCTTTGGGTGCTGCATGGACGCCACAGTGTGAGGAGAGCTTTGAGGCTTTGAAAGCAAGGTTGGTTTCAGCCCCAGTGCTAACCTATGCTGACTTTTCACGGCCATTTATTCTGGAGATCGACGCCAGCCACAGTGGCCTTGGTGCTGTCCTCTCCCAGGAGACAGACAGTGGCGTGAGGCCGGTAGCCTACGCCAGCAGGGGTCTTCGGCCCATGGAGCGCAATATGTCCAACTACAGCTCTATGAAGCTGGAATTCCTTGCGCTCAAGTGGGCCATGACGGAGAAATTCCGAGAGTATCTGTTGGGACATAAGTGCATTGTCTTTACAGATAAGTCAGCCTTGGCACTTTTCCGTCAATGGGACCGTCTAGTGGAGAAAGACGGTGTCCTCTTTCGCAAGGTCTTCCGTTCAGATGGGGGCGAGGAGTCTCTCCAGCTCGTTTTACCGGCTGCCCTTAAGCAGGAGGTTTTGAGTCAACTGCATCAAGAACATGGCCATCAAGGCATAGAGCGGACCACCGAGTTGGTCCGACAACACTGTTATTGGCCAGGAATGTCGTCAGACATAAAGCAGTGGGTCCGTAGTTGCCAGCGCTGTCAAGTCGCTAAAGGCTCAGGTCACGGGTCACATAGCTTTATGGGCCACTTGCTTGCTTCTCGACCTAACGAGATCTTGGCCATCGATTTCACACTGTTAGAGCCTTCTCGGAACGGGTATGAGAATGTTATGGTCATGACAGATGTATTTAGTAAATTTACGGTGGCCATCACAACTCGGGACCAACGGGCCCCCACTGTGGCCCAGGTCTTGGTTTCAGAGTGGTTTTACAAGTTTGGCGTCCCGAGCCGTTTGCATTCAGACCAAGGAAGGAGCTTCGAGAGCTCGCTGATTCATCAGCTCTGCCTTTTGTACGGCGTTGCTAAATCCCGTAGTACCCCTTACCACCCAGCGGGTAATGGTCAATGTGAACGGTTCAACCGAACCCTACATAACCTTCTTCGTACCCTCCCAGTCTCCCAGAAGCGGGATTGGGCTGCCTGTTTGCCGCAGGTGCTCTATTGTTACAACACAACTCCTCATCAGGGCACAGGTGAATCCCCATTCCTCCTTATGTTTGGACAGGAACCTCGTCTGCCAGTCGACTTCCTTTTGGGGCGTGTCCAGGAACCCATGCCAGGCCAGGTACAGGACTGGGTGACTGAGCACCAAGTGAGACTCAGAGTGGCTTTTGAGGGGGCTCGTGAGAGGCTGTTGGCTGCTGCTGGCCGACGGAAAGAGCGCCATGACCAGCATGTCCGGGAGGCACCTCTCCCAGTGGGGCAGCTGGTATATTTGAGGGACCACAGTGTTAGAGGGCGCCAGAAGATCCAAGATCTCTGGAGCTCAGTTGTCTATCAGATTGTGAGGGCCCCTGCTGGGGAGGGAGCAGTTTACACTATTGCACCTGTGACCAACCTACATCGTGTTACCTACGTGTTTTTTCATTTAATAGGTTGTCACGCCGGTCCTGTGTAGCACCTTCGGCAGGGTTTTAACCTTGTTTTCTGTGTTTGGTTAGGTGCTGTGGCCCAGAGGCAGTAATCCAGTCCCTGGTGGTGGTCCCCTTCACGATTATTTTCCCGTTTGGAGTGTGAGTGCTGTGTCACGGGTGTTTTATTTAGTTTTACTTCCGGTTTGCTCCTGCCACCTGGTAAGCCCAGCCCTTTCCTTAGTGTTGTTTTGCCTGGTGCTAAGTTTTAATTATTATTACCGGTACTTGGTGTGTGAACTTTTGATTGTTTTTTTATTTGTTTATTTCTTTCTGTGTTAATAAAGTAATCTCTTGATTTGTAAACCGTCTCTTGCCCCGTGGTATCATCGAACCTGTGGCCTTGTACATAATTAGTCAGGGACCAAGAATTTCCTGTGGGTAATAATACCCCAGGTGGCGTTGTCGCAACATCCCCCCTTCCTTAATCACGCCACATTCAGAGCAAGTCCAAAGATGATCAGAGAAAGGCTAACCTTCCCTATCTATAAGATAACATCCTGGTGCTTTGGGGTAGAATTAACAAGGTAGCCTTTACAGGCCACTAACCAAGCTTTAGACTCTTGGTCTTGGTAGGTGATGATGGCACAGTTAGAAATAGATTTTGCTCCAAGGAAGACAATGATCAATCTATGCACCTGCCTGTCTATGACAGACAGATGAAACACTATTTATGTTTAATAATAATGTTGGCTCTTTGCCTTGAAATCATCATCAGTTCAGGTTTATGTACCTTACTACAGTATAAATCAGTTTGAGTTTAATTATCAAATCATTTAATTCCTCTGCTCTGTCGTTCTCCACCTTGCTTCTCTTTTGTAGTGTAGTCCTGCCATCCTTTCTGAGAGCATGTCACTCATCAGGTTGCTAACACTCTTAAAGGATCCTTCATATCAGGAGACTATTAAAAAGCCCTTGACTCTGCACCCTGGCAGTACCTGTTGCAATCTTCTCATTTAGTCTCAGTGGCAGATTCCTCTCTCACAAATCAATATGGGAGGAGGACTGCAGGCCGCATGAAGGAAACGAGTGGCAGAGGTAATAATCACAATCTATCTTCGGGAGATGGATGTTGAAAATATAATAAAAACACGAGAGATTATCTGAGCAGACACTCTCATCATGCCCAATTCAAACCAAATAATCACCCAAACAAAGAAACAAACATGTTTTTTCCATTTTGGCTTCCATGACTGATGTGTTACATTGACCCCGGCTACTGTGGCCCCCGTTCCACACCCCTTGACTAACTCCAGCCTTATTAATTACCTCATTAGCAAATGAGAGGAATAATGGAAGGCTGTGTTTGCCAGGCACGGTGACCAAGTGAGGTGGATGGAAAGCATGACGGTCAGTGTCGGAAAGCACAGGCAGCATTAACCTTTGCATTCGTTCAGAGGAAGGGCCTGTCAGAGGAAGGAGAACTTTGAGTCTGATGATATACTCCCACAAATCACTGAGTATTGGTAGTTATACTTAATGAGATGAAATCAGGAAATGCTATCAATTCGCTACGTAGCATTTCATGTAACTTCATTACTTTATTTGTCCTTTCTTTGACTAATTGATAGCATAATTAACCACTGGATAAAAGCTATTTTGCTCTATTCACACACTGAGAACTGACTGAATATTTTATATATGTTACATATACACATATGTTTGGAGATTGTATGAATATGTAATCACTTCATATTTGATTTGGTGGTTGCATGACTGGATATAATCAACAGAAATCAAAAGAAATTAATCTCAACATCTTGACTGTCAATATTTGGCCTTTACTGTGATGATTTTATCATGTGTGACAAGGAAGGAATGCACATTTCAAACCACCTAATGTTTAAAAAAAACAAAACAAAACACCAATCAACACTCTTATTACATTGAAAAATGTATACAAAATTCAGTCCAGAGTCAAGCTCACCTTTTCACATAGAAGAATTTGGCCTGACAATCTGATGATGGATGAGTGTCCTGTATGTGACATTTACTTTAATTATGAGCTACTATTGTGCCATGCGGAGATAGAGAAACAGTGTCTTCTTCCACTGGCTTAAAGAAGAACTTGAGCCACTGCCAACCTGGATCCTATTTTCCAATAATACCAAATATCAGGTGTGAGCTAAATGTTATCATGTCCTCCACCTGTCAGGAGTTACAAAACGGCAGGCAAGAACCCAATAGCACGACACAGGAAACAGTTCGGGTGGAGAAACAGAGTTTAATGACTTAGAGGTCAAACCAGAAAGCAGTCCGCGTGGCAAACAAATCCAGTAGGAGCAGGCAGAAAGGGAGGTCCAAAGTCCAAAAGGGCAGGTCAAAACACGAGCAGGCAGGATCGGCATCAGGGTAGTTAGGTAAGTTGCTGGATAGCTAGGGGAAACACACTAGACAATCTGGCAAAGAACTGAGGGAAGTGGACTGGTACATATACTGAGGGGCTGATTAGCTGATGAGGAGCAGGTGAGTGGAGGTGGGGCAAGCCAGGTGAATGAACTCAGCGGTTAATGCAGAGCAGGGGGGAGTGGCAGCGTCTGAAATAACATGGGAGTTGGTGTGGAAAAAACAGAAGACAGGTGAATGAAAAACTAAAGGCTGGCCGAAGTTGTGACACCACCAGGTTGCTTGTCTTCATAAGCACTTAAGGCTAGTCGTGATCACTTACAGTATGTCTATGTTAAATTCACACAGGCCACAGAATCAGGAAAATATTACTATGATACATTTATTTTTTGGAAAATCAAAGGTTACATTCAATCAAATTTTGTTGACCAGCAGTGTCTCGATCATGACACCATTTCTGCTTGTTTTTAGTGGTAAAAGCTGCTCTACATCAATTTGTGATAGCCTTATTGAAGGAAAATGGTAGAATAGTATTTCAGTTTCAAAATCAACGGATTCTAGGGTTGGAACAGATAAGTTTGATAGTTTGAGGGTAATCAAATCAAATTTTATTTGTGTAGCCCAAATTCACAAAACACATTTTGCCTCTGAGGGCTTTACAATCTGTACAGGGAGTGACACCCTCTGTCCTTGAGGCCCACTCACACTGGGGGCGTACACACCGCGCAACGGCTGTGCCGCGGTCACCGGAGCTGATTGCTGCCAGTCTAGTCAATGAAAGCACTCACACAGGGCGCGCCTCAGCAGCGTCTCTCCGCGCCATGGCACGAGCAATCTGTAGCATTTCTATTTTTGACGCGAGCTGCTGCTAAACCTCGTAAATTTTAATAGAGCAGAGGACGGAGGTAAACCGTGGTGCAGCCGTTCTGCGACGCTACGTCCCGTGTTAGACCCTCGGTTAGCATCCAGGCTCACTAGTTCTAAAAATATAAGCCATAGTTGTAGCAAGAAATGGGCAATTAAATGATTCCAGTTTAAACTGACAGCAATTTCCATGGCTTGTCCCATATTACTGAGATGGCACCATGGAAGCATATAAAATGACCAGAGGATTTTACACTTCTCTGAAGCCCATTAGGTAATTGGGGCTAGTGGTTGGGGAATTCCAGTGACATTGCTGTTCCGGATGGGATCAAACTCATGGAGGTGTTCAGGTAATAATTACAATCATTCAACCTTCCCGGTGGTAGTAAAGTTATCCAGAGATGGCTCATTGTGCGAAGGCCAACAGAGTGTTACGGCAGAATTAAAATGATTCAATCTAATACTTCTGTGACCCTGGTGGATAAGTACCTCAGAGGGTAGAGGACACACCACTTTAAAGCCCTTGTGGAGATAGCGCCTTTTTCACCACTTTTATTTGTTAAGTTACATAAGCACATACGGCAGCTAGAACAGGACTAATTGAAAATATTTTCTAATGGTAATTAAAGTTTTCTGGCAGCATGGAGGAGGTCCAACCATAGCACTGGTGCTTTCTAAGTTCAGAAGTGAACAATGGATTAAGTGTTGCTTAAAATTTGACTAAACAGGGACTGTTATGGGGTTATGAAGGGTCACCTGTCTCCACTTAATAGCCATCTTGGGGAGGCTTTAATCTTCCATACCAGTGGAAGTCAATGAGAAAAGGAGCGACTCTAGAACAACGTGGGTCTAATTTCACTGCCAGAAGAAGTGATGAGTTCCCTCAATGGACAGTCAGGGGCCTTATTACCTTAACACTCTTCAGTAATGAATCATGGAACTATTCAGTGCACACACACACCTACCTGATGCAGAGCAGTAATTACTGTCCCCTGTCCATGCTTTCCTCTGCTATTTGAATGTCTTAGCATTCACCACAAATATTCAGCAGATGCAGATGAGACGCATGGCATATTTCTGAGGCTGTGGCCCTGGCAGTACACTTTAATAGACACACTTAAGGCTTAGTTAGACAATAAGAACACCTTTTCACTCCCTCCGCCCCTTCGTGCATCGTTCCTTTTTTGATTTCTTTGCCTCTATCTGTTCCTTTTTTTTCTTCCTTTGCTGAGCCCAGTCAGCCAAGGTGATCTTGACTGAGGCCAATTAGCCCCCCCTTTGCCCATACGGTGCTTCACAGAGGAAACGCTTGGGGAGAAAAGCAATAGGTTTACTCTAAACATGCCTGGCATAAGGACAGAAATCAATAGGCACTCGTGTAATTCACTTTGTGGCAGATAACTAGGAGATGGGAGGGGGGATTGGCCAATGAGACAAGGAAAATAAACACTTCTCAAGCCTCATCGGGGCTTTGCCAGTGCTCCATGGCAAACAGATAAAGGGCTAAAAGGTAGAGCATACTAGAATGGAACTGAACTGGACTTTTGCTACTTCATTAGAATTATTAAGTAAGTTAAGTTGAGTTGCATTTATTTAACTGTAACTATTTCTACACAGAAAATTCAGAAGAGGTACATTTTTGGTGTTAGTGGAATTTGAGTACTTGAGTCAACTCAACAAACAGTTGACTTTCTTTCTCCGACGTGGAGGAGATTATAAAAAGCATCTGTTGTGTCATAAATGATTGTGTGTTGTTCCACTTCAACAATTAGTCTCTCATCGTTCATGTTGAGACCCTTTGATCGATTGACTGCTGACCTGGTGCCACCGGTCATGACGTAACGTTGATGTGAAGTTGTGATAAGCTACATGAACTGCATATTGTGTTTTATTTTGAAAGAGGGTGGAATTGTATTACGTTGAGTCTGTGTTGGATTTCCTGTCTGGTGCAAACTGGTCTGTTGAGATTTACACGGTTTAGCAACAGCTCGCGTCAAAAATAAAAGTGCTACGGAGTGATAGTCTCATTGACTAGACTGGCAGCCATCAGCTCTGGTGACCGCGGTGCTTACATCCCGGTGTGAGTGGGCCTTTAGCCTAACGCGATAGTACAAACAAAAGAATTTCATGAATCAGCTTCTAAATCAGAGTCTGACTCGTAATTTACGCTGTAAAATACTGACACAAAAAAGTTTAGTCTGGTTTGTAATGAGAGAGAGAGAGAGAGAGAGTACTAGTTGAGATACATACACGGTAAATCAGAGTGAGGGAGATTGTTGTGTCCAGCACACATAAACACAGAAAAAGGACTGGACTCAATCCATGGCAGCAGCAGCTAGTAGTGGCACTTCCCCACTGACCTGCCTTGGCTGCTGCTGCTGTTATGGGCATTTGTTTTTATTTTATAAAACAGTCATCAGTGTTGCATTAGACTCGTTGGCAGTAACATTTCCATTATGTGATTTCTGCATTCATTTGGTATTAGGTTTTCTTGATTAATCTCCCAACTGCTGCCGCTGTGTGGTGGCAGCTGAACTAAACACACCATCAGCACCTTCCACAAACCCCCGCCTCCTCTGGTGACTGAGCTGTCAAACACTTAAACTGAGCACTATCAAGACAGACTGTGCACTATAAACTATGAAACTCTCCTAGCTGCTGTAACGTCGCTTTTTTTGTGTGTGTACCACAAAAAACGTGACGTTACAGCTTTCTGTAGACCTCTATGCCTGTTTCTGTCTCTCAGAGATAAAACTTTTTTTTTTCATTGTTTCACAGTGGCCACACGTCTGAACACATCTGGTTGGTCTAAATTACAGTTGTGTTACAGTAGCATGCCAGCTAACTCTACTCTGTCGATACTTACCTGTTCAGGAGAAAATTATCCAACTCTGAATCAGTCTTAAAGTTCCTTTGGGTCCTAAGCAATCTTTCCTTTCTCCAATATTTATCGTGTTTTTGAACATTACAGGTTGCTAAGCTGCTTTGAAAAAGGATGAGGCTTCTTAGGTCCTTTAGAGTTCAACTCTGTCAAACTGCTGCGCTCGCTTGCTTTCATTGTTGTAGTGCGCTGCGGCAACCCCGGATATCGAACATGGAACTAATTGATCAGAATAACAAAGGCCAAAACATAAACAAAGAGACAGGCCGGGTGGTAAATTTGAAAATAAGAACAATTTGGCTGTTGGGTTGTTGTCAAATATTTGAAATTAGCATGTTTCCGATGATAGAGCATATTAATTTTATGATTTGATACAATAAATATGACTGGTTGTTGTTAAAAAATGTTACATTTTAACTCCAAAAAGAGTGAAACGTGACTCCAAATTAGTGTTAAGGTATGACCACTGCAAAAAAAGTTAAATAAACACATTGCATGGACCCTTTAAAAGTGTTGAAATTCTGGCAGTGTTCATTTCAGTATGCTGATTTCACTGTGTAACCTATGGCTGAATATGGAATCTCACAACATTTTAACACAATTTCATTATTGGAAACTGTCCTAAAAGTGACACTGCATACACTAGGGCCCCTGACCAACCCTGCCATGTTTGACGTCTTGAGAGTGAGAATGGGCTGGAACCATCAGGGTGGGGGTAAATGTATTTTAGTGCCCTGAATACAACAAATTAAGTTCCACTGACCTCCATAGCAGGTAGCTGCAGAAGTCCATAAATGGATATATCATAGCCACTGATGTGCTCTAGAACAAACGGTCGACAATGAGAATGAATTCCAACATAAAGTGTGTTAATAAAGTGTTGATCCAAGGTGAGCCTGCAAAGCAGCTTCAGAGCTTGGTGAACAATATTATTTCCCCATTTGGTGTGGTGATGTGGTGACCATGAAGGCAGATCATTCACATTACTCTCATGCTCATCAAACCTTTCAATGAACCCTCCAGTGCTGTATGGAAGTATCTGCGTGCATTATGTTTTCAGTGTCCTTTAAAGCGGTACCATGTTACTATTATGTGAAGTGCACACAATTACAGTGCACATTTCAGACTTGTTTAGTGCAGGGTTACGCAAGAATTCAGATTGAACCTTTTTGTCTGTATTCCAAAGGCAGATGATGCCCTTCCACTTAATGCCGAGCAGAAGAGCCAAACTGAATCAATTGCTGTATAGCTGCTTATCAGGACATGTACCTAAGTCCTTTAAGGTAGCTGTAATTAAACCTCTTCTTAAAAAGCCCACTCTAGACCCAGAGGTTTTAGCCAACTATAGACCGATATCAAACCTTCCCTTTGTGTCTAAGATACTTGAGAAAGCTGTAGCTAATCAGTTAATCAATCACTGTCATTCCCTGTACAAGAAAGATTGCAACACTTTCTTCTCTGCGCAGCTTCACACCACTGTTCTAGGACAATCAATGCCTCCACTTCCGGGACATTTTTACTGTACTGGCAGATTTTTAGAGATATTTTACAGCTGTTTGGTTTCCAGACATCTTCTTCCTAATGTCATCATGTTTCTAGATCTCAGCCGTTTAATTGTAATGAAGTGGAATCCAGCAGTGCGTGGCTTCGAAAACAGCATGTCATTTGTTTTCCTTTATTTCATGTTTCCATCCCCTGCTTTCAGAGACATCACTCTTTTTTCCTTGTGCTCTCCATCTGCCACATTCACTCTCTTCCTCTCATCATGATACACTCGGTGCATTCACTATGTAAACACACACTGCCTCTTGATGTCTCTTATTTCTAACCCACCTCTAACCTACTCCACCTCTGCTGTGTGTCCTCAGGCGCTGTTTGTCCATGTCAGTGTTAAGCTGCTTGTCTCAGGGTATACACTCCATGCCGTCACATGGAAGCTGTGTCGGGCATATTAAACAGGCAGCAAGCCAATAAAGCCGGCCGCTGTGCATTTTAGAAAGCACAATAATCTGCTTTTAGCCTTTGTAAGGGATTTACTGTGTTTTGATTTGTCTGCCTATTTGTGTTTGTGTCTGTGTTTATTCCCTTTCCTGTGAAATTGATGTTGTGGAGTCTCTCAAGCTAATCCACCATTTAATTTGTAATGTTTGCAGGTATGAGGTGATGAGTGATGGTTTCAGGTCTCTGCAGGTTTAATCAAGGTTCATTTACAGACACAGCGGGCATGATTTAAAAAAACAAAAACAAACTCCAGCTATCCGACTAAACTAAATCACTAAAAGAAGACTGCTCTTGCAACTGGCCTTGGATTTATCTAACTTTACCAACTTTTGACACCCTTGTTATCATCGAAAATAAAGATAGATTAAATCAAATGTTACATTTGATTTAATCCTTGTGGCAGTACACACAACGTAGATAACTGTGCTATATTCAAAGCTTTACAAGATACGTAGGGCTGATAAACAGTAACACTATCCACAGTAAACAGCAGGGCACACACACACACACACACACACACACACAGATACCCTGAACTTCAGACCCTATAGGTCAATCTTCAAAACAGCTGGATCCTATTTCGTATAATGGAACCAAATGCCATTAGACCCTCGTAAACGCCCAAATCTACCACACCCTCAGTTCCAATTCAGAGCTACTGACAGGGTTAGTGAAACAACTGAAGCTAGCAAGCTAATGACGAACATCCATCCAGCAGTTCTAAGTAACAATAGCTCCCCAGTGCTAAATAGGTTGCTGACTATAGAGTAACACGGTTTATTCAAGAGACTCGTATTTATCATTGACTCAGCTCTAATAACAGTCTACAAAGCAGACCTCATTTATGTGCATTTTATTTAAGGAGGGACAGTAAGAGAACTTGAATCCATCGTGTAGTTTGGCATAAATGTGCCAGATTCAGCCATAAAGGTTTTATCTAAACCCTGGGCAAGTTGAGTATTAGAAAAGATTATTAAAGCATGATTGATTGTCCAGTGTTTTATGAATTTGAATTTGGACTAGTTGAGAGACGTGATGCTCTGATGTTCTGCGGATATAGTGCTTGGTGGTGAAATGTTGGTGTAACATACCCATTTTTCCATTTTTTCCATCCAAGCTTCGCTAAAATATGACATCACTGTGATATTTCTCAGATTTGACAGCTCTTTCTGAGCCACAGAAGACATTTTACCCTTTCACAGTAAGAAGTACTACCCAATGCTTATAAACTGATCTGAGAGAAAGCACTGTTCTCCTTCACACGTTACACTCCCCACACAGAGCGACAAGCTAGAGGGACAAAAAAAAGCTACTGAGATGAAATGAAAAAAAAAAATACATAAAGACAAGACTCTCTTTCTCATAGAGACCATCGTTTATGAAATATCTAAAACCTGTGTGTGTGACACAATTCGTGAAAATCATCAAAAAACAGAATCAATATCAGACCAGAAAAAAATACATTTTATAGTCTTCATGACATTATTTATTATTTTCTTTTCTTTATGATTTATTCATCAGCTAATTGGTGTAATTAAGTTGGCACTGACGGGGCGCTACAGACAAAATGTCAAAAAGCCACCAAAATGATGAGAGACCTCTGGAGACTGGAATTACACTAGTTGTTATCTTTATATGTTTCTGAGGTTGCATCAGATGATGTGTACCAGTCTTCATTAGCTCTGCAGTCACACAAAGCCTCTTCTTCCAGTTCACTTTTAGATATTTTACTTTGTCGACAGTAAGTTAGTCTTGAAAGGTTTGTCCCAAACTGTAATAAATCAGTTTTGTCTGACTGAACTTCTTGTTGCAGGATAGTATTAGTACGGTATGAGTGCATGTTCTAGTTTATAAGTTACAGGAAAATTTAAAAGTAAAATCTCTTCACTTTGGTCTCACCTCTGCTACAACCACTTGCGAAGGTGCTCTGAATTGACTTAAACACATCTGATTCTTATCAGCACCAAGCCCAATACTTAACAAATGAAAATGGCTCAGCGGTGTATCCGCTCCGCGAGCAGCAGTGCCATGTGTGGTGTTTTTATGATGTTTCCATTTAGTTAATCCCATTGTGGCAGGCAGGATCAATTGAAGGCAGACACCAGCAAAGAGCTTTAGATCCACTTTGATCATAAGAAACCATGAGCAAAACCAATCCACTTCATCTGCTGATGCAATGGAGTGGACTGTGCACACCACAGCATGACTGGTCACTAGTCATATTGGTTTCTCTAGCAGGCTGATGGTTCATGCATAATGAAGTCTAGACTTCCTTTTATTGTCATTCAAAGTATGCACACGTGTATACAGAACGAAATTTCGTTGCATTGGCTCAGTGCAGTATTGAAGTATATACAAAATAAAATAAAAATAAAATAATAATATAAAAAGTAAAAAATAAATATAATATAAAGAGCAAGGTATGTACAGTGGTATGGAATATACAGCATGAGAAATATAACCAGTATGTACAGCGTAAAGTATGTAAACAGTAATTAAAAACTACAGTACTATAAGAAGTGTGGAATCAGAAGTGGAATCTATAGTGATAATGTACAGCATCATTTACAGATGTACAGTAGTGCAAGGTAGGTGGTGGGAGAGGGTATAATGTCCTTATTCAAAGTTTACAGTTTAGCAGTCTGATGGCCTGGGGTACAAAGCTGTTACAGAACCTGGTGGTCCTGCACCGAATGCTGCGGAACCTCTTTCCAGAGGCCAGCAGGGAGAACAGTCCATGATGGGGATGTGAGGAGTCCCTGTGATGTTTTCGGCTCGGGCCATGCAGCGCTTCTGTGCAACATCCTGGATGGAGGGGAGAGAGGTCCCAATGATGTTCTCCGCTGTCCTCACCACTCTCCTCACATTCTTCCAGTCAGAGGCACTGCAGCCTCCACACCACACAGAGATGCAGTTGGTCAGGATGCTCTCTATGGTGCTTCTGTAGAATGTAGTGAGGATGGGTGGGGGCAGGTGGGCTCTCCTCATCTTACGCAGGAAGTACATGCGCTGCTGTGCCCTTTTGACCAGTGACGCAGTGTTTATAGACCAGGTAAGGTTGTCTGTGATATGCACGCCCAGGAACTTTGTGCTACTGACCACCTCCACAGCCGTGTTGTTAATGAGAAGTGGAGCATGGCTGGGCTGGTACTTCCTGAAGTCGACAATGATCTCTTTGGTTTTGTCCACATTCAGGATCAGGCTGTTGTCCCTGCACCAGCTCACCAACTGCTCCACCTCCTCTCTGTAGGCCAGGTCATTGTCGTCCCTAATGAGGCCCACCACTGTTGTGTCGTCTGCGAACTTCACAATGTGATTGGAGGCAGACCTGGGGACGCAGTCATGTGTCATCAGAGTGAACAGCAGGGGGCTCAGGACACAGCCCTGGCGGGAACCTGTGCTGAGGGAGATGACACTGGAGGTGTTCTGTCCGACCCGCACTGACTGTGGTCTGTCAGTGAGGAAGTCTAGCAGCCAGTTGCACAGGTGGGTGCTGAAGCCCAGGGGTCCCAGTTTGTTTACCAGATGTTGCGGAATGATGGTATTGAACGCTGAACTGAAGTCCAGGAACAACAGCCGCACATCTCATGTGCGGCCAAGTCCAAGTTTAATGTGAGACAATTGAACCAAATAACTTGAAATGTTTTTTTTTTTTTCTTCTAGTCACACCCTTGTGCTATTCAATATACTGAAGGGTTTTGCTGCTACAGCAGTTTTGGAATGACTAGAGGCTTATAGTGTTAATGTTAGCTACCGTTAGCTAATGTTAGCTAAGCCTGTTCAGCCTCACTAATTTAATCATTAGCTAATTGAATACTAACTGACTCACAACATCCAACCATATTCTGTTTTTGGTATAGCTGACTTCACTGAGAACTGGTGTTCAGTTATTTATTCATAATACATATGTGATATTTGGTAATTATGTTGCTTCTTGTACTGACTGTATGTCTAGTCATTTTTGAACATGATGGTATGAATGATAGTATCTGAACAATACACTAAACATTTCTTTTGCACAAACAATCCGGCATGGACTTATTGAGATACATTTGACTAAAGTGTTAATTAACATCCTAACTTGACATCATCTTCAGTGGGCACTGACTTCACATGCATGCAGTGTAGCCTTGTGTTAGCCAGTAGCAGCACCACAGGGATTCCCCTTTGGCATCTCCACTGAATCCTGTTCAGTAGAGATGAGAAGGCTAAAATCCTAATTCCGTGGCGGATTAGCTATGTAGGGATGAAGTTAATTTGCTCTGCATGCAGAAGAGCTTGTGTGAGCTCAGGAGGGATGATCCATGATCCCATTCACTCTCCTATTACAACATATGGCCACTACGGTTGGGTCATCTGTAAATGGGCTCTGTCAATAGGCCCAGTCACAACACATGCACGCACACTAACACACATCCACTCCCTGGGGTGTGTTTGAAGAAGTGCACGTGTATGAAGCGACCCCCCTGTCCTTGCATCGCTCCCGAGTGTAATTACAGCCCTTAAAGATGAAGGATCACTCACTATTAATTAATCAATAGACAACACTCAGGGGGGGAAGAGATGGAAAGCAAACACAAGCAGTTGGTACGTTTCCAGAATGCAATACATCCATTTTCAAGAGGTAAAAATCTTTAACTGATGTTCAGCTCCCCACACATCTAAAACCAACATGAATCAGTCCGTAAAATGTGGTTTCATTCTGTCAGCCAAGGACAGCCTTCTGTGGGAGGTGACATAGGAGAATAGTGCGTTTCAAGCTATCTTTACTGTGTGTGTGTGTGTGTGTGTGTGTAAGAGAGAGAGAGAGAGAGAGAGAGACAGAGAGAGACTAGGTGTATTACAAAATTTATTTTATTAAATTCTACTAAAACCTGCATGTGTTGGATGAAAGATAAAAACCAGTCAGTTACATGGTTAATCAGTTATGATTTATATAGATGCATTCATTAAAGCTGGACGAGAACTAGCTGCACTTGTAAAATACACATGATATTAACAATGACTAGACGTATCAGGGAAGACCTTTACAAGCAATACTGCACTCAGCACTACGTTCCTTGAACAATAGCTGCCAAATAAGTGCTGCAAAGTAAAAAGTACAATATTTACTATTTAAAAAGAAGCCTCAACATTTCCTAAAACAGATGGCCACTGTAGTATGTATTAAAAGTTACTCAGGAGTAAATATTTGTGTTTTGGAACTATTTCCAGCTGTGGATTATTACACATTTGGTAGTTAGTAGAAACGAATGTGTGATTATGTTCATCACCAGCCTTATCCTATCAGGGGAGCACAGAGTAAATGTACTTAATGTTTCTTTGTTGTTAAAGTGTTTGAAGGATAATGGTGGATAGAATTGTTGAACCAAAGGTTCTGCTACATGTCAGAGTTAAGGCCTTTTAAAGCTCGGCTGTTCTCTTTCAATGAAAGAGGATCACCCAGTGCACACATGAGTGATTAGCCCTTCAGTTACACTCATTACACCCTCAATTACATCACAGACTTCTTTGATTCCTGATATGATGTAGCAAAATAAGGCACAGTCATGTGTAGGCTTCGCTGTGTTTCTAGCAGCAAAGTCTACTCAAGTTCATTAACCACAAAGCTATTGATGGAGAACAAAACACATTCAGACCAAAAAAAATAAATAATGTGCAAGTTGATATTTGACAGTGTGCAGGGACAGATTCATGGGAGCAGAACGAGTTTAGAGAGCGAGGAGGATGGAGTGCTGAGTGTGATCGATGATTTAAGCCTCCAGAGGAACCGGGTCTCATGATATGAGTGAGCAGAAGGGCTTAATTTGCTTTCTAGCTTCAAAGCAGCTCGATCTCTGTTTTGGCAGTTTGTATCGCTCGCATGCAAACTCCAACTGAGAGAAACTCCACTGGATTTAAGCTAGGAGTGAAGCATCACCCTGTGAGACTGCACCTTCAAAATAGCATCCTGGTATTTCCAGTGAGCTCAGCTTTGCCTTTCATTGAGTAAAAGTAAACAGACCATCTTGGTATCTTTTTCACATTTTTATCATCTTATTTAAACATGACAAATAAATTCAGAAAATAGGTCCATAATCTTTCTCTCTTTTCTTCTGCATTGTCCTCAATGACACCCTGTTTACCACATGGACTACATATCAATGCTTCACACACAAAATCAGATAATTAGGCAAATTCAATTCTCAAAGTCAGTATTCATGTGTGCAATAGTCCACGAAAACAAGCAGCTGGTGAAATCTCTTCATTTATTAGTTTATTTTAAGTTACTTTGTTTCTTGCAGTCCGATATGAGTCTTTGAAAAAATCCGATGCATCTCAAACACACTGCCAGTGTGTGAATTTCACTGTCCTCTTGTGGCCTCACCAACACTGAATTCAGTACTTTTTTCAGAAGGATGAAAAGCAAAATATCATCATGCTCAAATTCAGAGACTATTGCTGACCAGATGCAGGAGAAGAAATGTAAAAGTACAGTTTGTTCTGGGACTTTGTCTGCATGGTTGTCTTTGTCGATATGTATGCACCCAAACGTTGGGCGTTCTGTGACAGATTTTCAGTTTGGCCCTGGTGGGCAGCAGCTTTCGGTCTGGAGAGAAAATCTCAGGTGAGTTGAAATAAGAATTCATCACAGCTGCCTTTTTCACATTGCCAACCTTTTCCAGTTTTAGAAAAGACCTGTAGAGATGCTGCAGCAGTTGGTGGGTAGGACCCTGGTTAAAGTTTAAGCCGTCTAACTGCTGAGAAGAGATTCAGTTCCAGTTCTCAGAGATCTCAAACATTGTTGGCGCTTAAATAAAGACTTCTGAGGTACTTCTACTTTTTGCTAATAAACTCCTACAACAACAAAAAGCCTGCCAAGAGAAAAGAAAGTCACCAGTTCTTAAGCCAGCAGTGGTGGTCAACACTAATCACACACTGAAGCAGGACACATCTAAACATAGAAACAAGCAAACTGTAATTAGGAACAGAAATACCCATGAGTAGATGGGTGTGTGTGTGTGTGTGTGTGTGTGTGTGTGTGTGTGTGTGTGTGTGTGTGTGTGTGTGTGTGTGTGTGTGTGTGTGTGTGTGTGTGTGTGTGTGTTTGGCGGGGGTAATCTTTGTTCTCATTTCAAGAAATCCTGTTCCAGGATATTATCAGTGACCTAGATTGATGGGTGTACGTGGTACAGAGTGCATTCAAGTTCTTATTATATTCAACAACTGCAAAAAATAAATGCAATGACAGCTGATGTAATCAAACATTTTGATAACACAACAGTGTGCTGGGAAATGAAATATGATGGAAAACAGAGACTGAGGCTGCCTGAATGCAGATGTTCACCCTCTGGACTTACAAACTTGGCCCTTGCAGGATTTTACAATACCTGCTCTCATGTGCCTAAAGTACACACTGTCATCATATCAAGAATGTAAGGGTGCTAAGCCTTGAGGGGGTAGAATATGCTATGAGATGGGACTTCAGAACTACATCGTTGTCATGGATACCACAAGTCTAAAATCTATCATGAGTATTTAATCCATCTAGTATATTTCTGACTGGTAGTGCAGGAAATTCATGCGGGGAATTTGTAGTATTTAGCCTCAAAATATCAATATACCAACTACAGAAAAAAAAGTACATATAATATATTATAATATAATGTATACATAACATAACATAATATTTACAGGAAAAAAATGCTTTAAAATGTGTTTATAACTATAACTAAACTAATGATAACTATAGTCCATAGAATCCATTTTTAGCAATGTTGCTGCATTTGGAGATTTGAGCAGTTATTTTAATTTCATGATTTAGCACGATGAAAATCCAAGCCGTAAGAAAGTACTTTTTTATTAAATTTACAGTCCGTATATTTGCATGATCACTGAAGTAAATGTCTGTGCTAAATGGTAAATGAGCTACCCTTTGGCCATATTCAGACCAAATCATCCTGCATCACCCTGCAGAGGTATGGGGGGCTGATAGGACTGAGTTGATTTGCATTGAATGGAACTGCTATAAAACAATCAGAAAATAACTTTTTGTTTCTCTAGTTGCAGTCTTGCTCAGCATCAACGCTCTTTCTCATTCACTGTCTATGTCACTCAACTACTTTGCTGCAGCGCCAGATTTGGTCTCAGTCGGACTTCTACCTGCAGTCTTTCTAGTCTTCTGACCAATAGAAGCGTACAACACTTGTACCACACACACACACACACACACACACACACACACACACACACACACACACACACACACACACACACACACACACACACACACACACCAATGGTACACCCATCCGAAGTAATTTGGGGTTCAGTATTCTGCCCAAAGATAGTCAGACAAGCCCAGGAGGTTCAAACTGCCAACCCTGATTACTGTACAACCTGCTCTACCTCCTAAGCCAAAGCCGGCACAGTTGCTAATCCGATTATGTCAGGACATGACTCAAAATCTGAACAGCTCGTATCAGATCAACATGTGTGCACTACTGTTGTTAGATATTAAAAACCTACATATTTAAAATATATATTTTTTATTTTTTTAAATTAAGTTTTGCTCATTTTCAAGGATGTGTGAAACCCAGTGGTACTAAAGAATGAAAATTCTAACCTAGTCACACACATAAGGACAAATAAGCTTCTTAAAAGATGCACACAGGCATGCATGCATTAACACACACACACACACACACACACACACACTTCAAAGCCAAAAAAATTGGTTCCTGCCAGAGTAATACATCAAAGGTGATTGCAGTGTGTGTGTGTGTGTGTGTGTGTGTGTGTGTGTGCGTGTGCGTGTGCGTGTGCGTGTGTGTGTGTGTGTGTGTGTGTGTGTGTGTGTGTGTGTGCAAACCTGAGTGTGCTTGTGTCTGCCGCAATGAAAATAGAGGGGAAATGGGTTGGTTTCATGGTGCCATGGTAACACACACACACACACACACACACACACACACACACACACACACACACACACACACACACACACACACACACACACAGAGCAGATGGATTAGAATGTGGACAGAGGTCAGAATTGCAAGAAAAGAATGGGAAAGAGATGGAAAAGATGGCTTCAAACTGCCATTGACCTTATCCTGATTTAGGTTGCCCCGACACACTCACACACACATCTACACACATGTGCATGTGCACATACCTTCTGCAGCGCTGAATGGTGAGTGATGGGGCACTTGTCTTGTCATCATGGCTGTCATGTCAGACATAGAAGATAAATGATATCCAGGAGAGCAGGCTAGATGGGGAAGAGAGAGGGCTCACACTAAGCTCCGCTCAAATTCCAAAGCTTGAAATTGAAGTTTGGAGACTTTTTCTTGACATTGCACTATCCTTTCCATGATCCCCCTGCTCTGAATTATTCATCCTTGTTGGCTATGATTTGGCTCCACTTGGTCAAGTTGAGAAAAAGATTGTGGGACATATTTTAAAAAGTCAAGCTTTGTACACACATCACCCACTCCCTACAAAGTCTTTGATTAGTTGGCAGTTAGTGATTGATACACTGATTATATGAAAAAAAATCTTGGCATGTAACAGGAAAGACCAGGTGGTCACTTAAAATGTTATAAATCATTTTCTGGGGACCATCAATATCCAGAGTAAAACTCCTAAAATCTGACCAGTAGTTCTGAAATGTTGCTTTGGACTAAAGACTAGATATATCCTACTGGATCATCTCCAGGGACATACTCAGCAAACTTCAGGCCAATCTGCCTGTTACATTTTAGATTTCTCGTGTCGAAGCTCAAACGTTGACATCATCAGACGATAGCTGATCCAAGCTATCATCAAGTTCCAAGCTTGCATTTTAGCCAATGAGCTGTGCACTTAGCATGTGACCAAAGCACACTCAAATGTGACATGAAATGTTAATACTAGTCAGGCTACAAACTGAAACCAGAACATCTCCAGTACCAAAATCTTGGTTCCTTACCTACAGATTCTGCATTTTCAACACTGGTGAACTGGATAGTAGTAAATGAAGTAAATGAATGTTAGTAATGAGCATTAAATCTGATAAGAAATCAATAAAATGAAAAAAAGTTAAAATTCTGCTTTGTGGCTCTTCAAGTTCCTGTGAGATATGGCCACTTTGCACACTTGGGCTGAAGAGAGTAGTAGTCTGAGTCTGTCCACAATATAAATCAAAATAAATGGATGATATATGGACCTGACTTCAATAACTTAATGAGCCATAACGTATATCGACAGCATGCGTGTCCAAGTTGTGTTTAGCATGGAGTCTTATTATCTCATTATCGCTGGTATCTTTCTGGAATATGTTATGTGTATTTGCACATTAAGCTGCTGGTGTTTGAAGATGATTTCTAAATGTTCTTGTGCTTTGTCTGCTTGCACTGCTTGCATCAGTCTTTTGAAAAACAATGAATAGGTCATTTTAGTGATACTACAGTGGGAAGTTCAGGAGTGACCCATTCTTTCTTTGGTAGTGTCTCCTGCTATCTACAGGGCCAGCATGATCTTTTCCGTGTCACATTTAACACAAATTACTCCTCTCAAACATAGACACAAAATAAAAATGACTTCATTGATCCCCTACGGGGAATACATTTCATCTTATCTTGAATCACATATCTATGTTATCCAGATCAGCAGGCTCACAGTGATATTTCTAAACTGAGGCTACTGCACTGCTTTACAGCACTGATACCCACTTCACTTTTATTTTCCTAGGCTGTGAGAGTGATTTGGTAAATACTACATGCAGCACTCCTCTTCCTTCAGGGGGCATAGCAGGGAATATGAATTTCACGTTGTTGCTAAAACCCTGGGCAGTTAGGTCGGATCAGTAAAACCATGCAGGGATCAGAGGCTTCACACAGGCTTCAAACTGCTCTTTGTATCTGTCAGGTTTCTGACAAAAAAAACACCAGTTCTGACTAAAAGACAGATTTCCTCAATCAGGTTAAAGCACATTATGGGGTTCAAATTTAAAGAAAGGACTGGAACCCACAACAGGTCTTTATGAGCAGGACAACAATACAAGTTCAAGCTTTGTTTACATTAAGCCCAGTATGTGGTGAACCCCAGCCCAGATCTTCCTGCAGCGGCGAATGAGGACCCGGGCAGATGGAACTCCCACCTCCACCTCAGACTCCGGGAACAATGGTGGCTGATATCCATATGGACACTGAAAGAGAGAGAGACCAGAAGAGAAACTGGGAAGCGTGTTGTGTGCATACTCCACCCAAATGAGGTGCTTGCTCCACGATCTCTGGTTCTGGGAGACGAGGAAACGGAGACCCGTCTCCAACTCCTGGTTGAGTCTCTCAGTCTGTCCATTGGACTGAGGGTGAAATCCCGAGGACAGGCTGACGGTGGCTCCTATGAGGGTGCAGAAAGCCTTCCAAAACTGAGACACGAACTGTGGACCACGATCTGACACCACATCCCTGGGGAAACCATGAAGGCGACATACATGCAACAACAAAATCTCTGCTGTTTCCTTGGCAGAGGGCAGTTTGGAGAGTGGCACAAAGTGAACCATCTTAGAGAATCTGTCCACAATGGTAAGGATGGTAGTGTTACTATCCAATGGCGGCAAACCTGTGACAAAGTCCAAAGAGATGTCGGACCAGGGACGATGGTGAGGGGTTGCAAAAGACCAGCTGGAGATTGCCGGGAGACCTTGTTCATAGCAGAGACAGGACAGGCGGCCACATATTCCCCCACCTCCTTCTCCATCGCTGACCACCAGAAGTGCTGCTTGATAATGAATATAGTCCGAGCAGTCCCCGGATGGCAGGAGACTCGTGATGTGTGAGCCCAGTGCATCACTTGTGGACGCAAGGAGACATGCACAAAAAGACGATTTTGTGGGCACCCTGCCGGGGCAGGGGTGTTGACAGAAGCTTCTTTCACCCTCTTCTCGATAGCCCATGTGACAGATCCTACCACACAGGAGGAAGGGAGAATAGTGGAGGGAGTCTTAGGGCTGGGATCAGGATCGAACATCCTGGAAAGGGTGCCAGGTTTGGTGTTCTTTGAACCCGGGCGGTACGAAATGGTGATATTGAATCTATTAAAAAAAAAGCTCCCACCTGGCTTGCCTGGAGTTGAGGCGCTTCCCAATGCCCAGATCCGATGTGTCCACCTCCAATATGCACTGGAGCTAAGGGTCAGGAAGGACGAGAGGTGAAGCCGGAGTGAACCTCTCTTTTAACCTTTGCAAGGCGGTCTCTGCCTGTGGGGACCAATAAAACTTAACATGCGGAGAGGTTAATGCATGAAGGGGTGCTGCCACAGTGCTAAAGTTTCGAATAAACTTTCTGTAAAAGTTTGCAAACCCCCGAAAACGCTGCAGCATCTTGCGGTTGATAGGGGTAGGCCACTTGGCTACAGCACTAACTTTCTCCGGGTCCATCTGGATATGGTCAGTGGAAATGATGAACCCCTGGAAGGAGCCCACATGAAATTCACACTGCTCCGCCTTCACGAATAGCTTGTGGGCGAGAAGGCGCTGCAGTACTGACTGCACATGCTGGATGTGTGTCGTCTCGTCCCCTATGAGATCCTCATAGTGTCCACAGGGGGTATTAAATGCTGTCCTCCACTCATCCCCCTCCCTGATCCTCACTAGATGATAGGCGTTTCTAAGATCTTGGAGAAAATCTTACCGCCCTTCAAAATTTCGAATGCTGAGGAGATTAATGGGAGGGGGTACCTGTTCTTTATGGTGATGTCATTTAGACCGCGATAATCGATACAGGGTCGGAGGGACTTATCCTTCTTCCCCACAAAAAAAAGCCGGCACCAGCAGGGGAGGAAGACGGACGGATGATACCGGCCTTCAACGAGGAGTCAATGTCCTGCTGCATAGCCTCTCTCTCTGGCGGGGAGAGGGAATACAGCCGCCCTTTGGGTGGAGAGGTCCCAGAAAGGATATTGATGCAGCAGTCATATGAACGGTGAGGTGGTAGAGCTATGGCCCGAGTCTTGCTGGTGCACATGCTGGTCGTGATAACAGGAGGGAACGTCGGTCAGGTCCGGAGACTCACTGTGGACCGGACCCACGGGAAAGACATCTGGCGCAGTGGCATCGGAACCAACCACAGATTTGACAGCACAGACGGATGGAGGACAAGTAAGAAGACAGTCTTCTCCCCATCTTAACACTTTGCCCATGGACCAATCAATATGGGGATTGTGCTTAACAAGCCAGGGTAACCCCAAAATTAACGGATGCAGGGATGATTGAAATAGATGAAAGCTGATGAGTTCAGAATGGTTACCATTTATGTTGAGCCGGACAGGTTGAGTACGGTGGGAAACCTGGCACAGAAGGCGACCATTGAGTGCAGTGGCTTCCAGGGGCTTAGACACAGGAACAATCTCAAGGCCCAGATGCTCCGCCAGCTGCTGGTCCATAAGATTAGCGTCCGCTCCAGAATCCACCAATGCTGGGTGAACAGCTCTCTGCTCAGTTGTGACCAGCTTGATAGACAGGAGAGGTCGGGAGAGATCGCTGGAAGAAGTCGTTTGGCTCACCAGTGCTCTCCTCACTGGTGAGCCCTGTCTTTTACTGGACAGGAAACAAGAAAATGTCGTTGTCGACTCGCTGCAGTAGATGCACCTGCCCTCCCGTAGGCGTCGCTGTCGTTCCACCGGAGCGAGTCGGGCTCGGCCCAGCTGCATGAGCTCCTCTGCAGCTGACAGTGGCGCTGCAGCACTGGAGCGCTGTGGTGAGTGACCCTGGAACGGCGTCGTCTGCCCTCTCTGCCCGGGAGGAACCACTGCACGCCGGGCTTTATCCTTTTCCCTCTCTATCAGCCGGTTGTCGGTGTGAATGGCGAGGGCGATAAGCGAGTCCAGGTCGGCAGGAAGATCAAGCGGGACAAGAAGGTTTTTAATGGAGGCCGTGAACGAAGGCGTCAAACAGCAACGACGAGTTCCACCCGCTGTCAGCCGCTAGTGCGCGGAACTCAATAGCATAGTCAAAGATCTTGCTCAGAGAGTCCATGAATCCACTCAGAGAGTAGCAGATGGGAGAGTCCTGTGCCCATTCTGCCGTGGCCCAGGCCTCCGCTCTGCCAGACAGATGAGTGACGATGAAGGCCACCTTTGCGTGCTCGGAGGGGAAACTCCTGGCGTGTAGCTCGAAGTGAAGGCCACACTGGATTCGAATTGATTGACACTTCCCCACCTCCCCAGAGAATCGATCCGGTCAGGCCAGGGGGGCAGCTGGAGCAGCCGAGACCACCGGAGAGCATGGAGCGGGAGCGGGACTAGAAGCAGCTGGGGATGTCGCCGAAGGTAGAAGAACGTAGAGATCCCTCCAGCCGAGTCACCAACTGCTGGATCTGAGCCCTCAGTTGGCCTACCTCATTCCCGACTGAGGCCTGGAGACTCTGTTGGTGGTCCTTAAGTTCACTAACCACCACACAGACGGCTGAGAGTTGTTCCTCGTGGTGCTGAATCCGGGTCCCCTGGGCCCGGACATTGGCGTGCACAGACTCCAAGTCTGCTGAGTCCATGGTTGGCCAGATTGTTCTGTTACAAGGCACAGACACAGGACTCGGGAGGCAGATGCAGGAGGTAACCAGTCTTTATTCACAGGCAAAGGTTTGGTACACGGGAGATCAGTCAGATAAGGCAGGCAAACAATCCCAAAGGGTGAGGCAAAGGCAGAGTCCAAAAACAGGCAAGGGTCAAAACCGGGAAACACACAAGGAAAACGCTGGAGAGTAGGACACATGGTACACTAACAATCTGGCATTGGGGAAGGGGAAACAAAGGGTTTAAATACACAGGTGATTAGGGCGTGACAAACATAAGGCGGGAATCTGGAGTAGGTGGAGCAGAGACTGGATGTAACAAACACTTACTTGTCAGGTACAATCTTTTTTAAAACCTATTTACGTACTTTTGTTGTGTTAACATAACCCAAATTCAACCTCAGCAAGCTGACAACACTAAGTCTATATATCATACTTTGTAGATGGAAAAATTGCATTTTCATGTCAAATAAATCTGTGAATATCATATATACAGTGATTGGGCTACTGTCAATGGCATCAGACATTACTTTAACACTTAATATACTACTTATGACTTTGTCACTATGAGAGGACAGTCGTGTTAACTGTCAACAATTAAGTAATTATTTATTTATTAAAAATTTTAACTCATTTAAATGTTAACCAAGTAGTTTTGGTTGGTTAAGACTTATATTTTTACCAAAACAGACAATGCATTAGTCTTGATACTTCACCCCCTTGGTTCCTATAAAAACAAAAATCTTGTCTGAAATACATTGATTCATTTTTAAAAAAGCAGGTCACTATATGTTTTCTAGCAAATGTCACGCAAACAGGAAAAACCAGTGCATTAGTGAGGGGACTATTTTTCAGCTGTGTTACTGGACTTCATGGTCAGCTGTACACCAAAATGTGTTTCTGAATCATTTTGAGAGAATGAATTTGTAGAACCAGCCATTCTGGAGCCGAAACACACATCTCACAATGGACAAACTGTGTTTTCTGATAAATACACTGCATTTCTATTCCTGTTGACTCTATATGAGTCCTACACTTCAGGTTCAGCCTAGTTCTGTGCAGGAACATTTTCCATTTCCATCAATATAGTACAACCTGTCCTCTGTCGTTGAGGTCTTGTAGAGCATGAACAATAGTGACTAAATGGCTCTGCAGCAAGACCATTCATCGTTCACCTTGGAAATGTAGTTTCACTCTGGCAGGACCTCTTGCAATCTCTGTCATATCTCCAAACTAATACCTGTACATGGAGAACGCTCTGCATGGCTGCCTGCAACACATTTCTGCATGCTTCTTGTATATGTAAACACACACACACACATACACACTGACATCACTACACTGTCAAAAGTGTGTGTGTGTGTGTGCATGTGTCTTTTGGCACAATTTGGCTGTGGGAACTGCCGCATCAACACACCTCAATTGAAAAAAATATCTAGGTGCACATAGGCATTCATTGTGTGGAGCATGTGCTACATTTAGTGTGCTACAGCAAACACCTTCATGTCTGCACAGCAACACTCTTAAAGTCTGTGTAAAGTCAAAATAAATGTGTTTTGAGTTCGTCTGACTGAAGAAGAAAGTATTTTTAACCACCCAGCCAAATTGGATTAAAAACAACGACAAGTTTATGAAATTAGTCAAAATCAGGTAAAATGGGCGATCAGCTCCAGGACTGTGGGGGCGTCCCAGCTGAACCACTCTGGGCGAGGTGAATGAGGGATCACCGGCAGCACGGTGCATTGGCAGGTGGTCACACCCAGACAGGTGTCTCTCGTGCGTGTGGGCCGTTACCGACACACGTAAACTCTGATCTGACTCCATACTGTATATTCCCTGTCAAAGCCACGAGCTGCTGTTGCATATAAGAGATGTCCCGTGTCCTGTTACCGGAGTATTTTCCTCTGGATTCCGCTCAGGAAACTAGAGCAGTCTAACATTACATGCCCTGACATTAGATAACACACATGAAAATGATGAGAAACCCTGATGTGATTATGTTAGTACACAAAAATCACATTACTGTCACCTAACGTTACAGTAATTACTGTATTATGTTCAGGTCTCCATTAATATAGCCCTTCACAGTCCACTTTTTCATCACTTTGTTATTTGGAAATAAAAATAAAAATGTTATAACAGTCTGGTATCCATAGAAGAAGAAGATGCATTTTCGGGATGTTGAGGGCAGAGCTAGTTAGCAACGGCTGTATGTATAAGTGTTGCAATTCAAAAATGTGGGGTTGCGCTGAAGACTTTTATACGTTGCCCTATTTTCCAACATATTTATTGTATATTGAAAGAAAACAGGGAATTGCCTTTACATGGACTTTAATCTAGAATATATATGAAAATTTCCCCTCTCCTTCCAGTTTTTGTGCTGGGCTAGGCTTAACACAACCTGGACCTCTCTCTGTGTTGCACAAAAAGACATCAAATGTAAATCAATTTCTTCATCAGACATCAGGTATTATAGAAAATGTGGTATTTGTTACTTTGCAGAACATCTATTAGAGGCGTAAGAGGCAGGGTACACCAGTTAAAGGTCTGACACAGAGATGGACAGTGCTAACCAGGGCAACGAAATCAAATCATGTGTTCATCATCAAGTACTTCCTATCAGACATTATCAGATTATCACGGTCGAATTAAAATGTTAATCAAATAGCCAAGAGTGAATGAAAACGGGGTCTAAAGCAGTCTGTATTACACATCTCTGTCACACACATCTCTCATTCTGTCAAACCCACACACATACCTTGTGTTGACATGGATATAACACTGTACCTCTCAGTGGTGCAATGTTGTCACGGCTTCATCAGATGATGTATGACAAGTCTTGGAAATCTTTAGCCGAGATGATCTGGGCCAAATGAATTAATAATTCATGTTTGATGGAGTCTTTTTAATATTTCAGGCATAATTAATAAGCAGGGGCATCGCTTCCCCTCAGCAGAGGAAATCACACTCAACGTCAACAGCAGATAAATGAGACAAAGCGTCCTGCCTCACCCCCCTATCTCTCTTTCTCTCTCACACACACACACACACACACACACACACACACACACACACACACACACACACACACACACACACACACACACACACACACACATACACACACACACACATACATTTTAACACATAGACACACACTCGGATGGATGAGACAGTAGGCCTAGGGCGTAGCCTGGCTTACTATTAGTCAAAGAGCGAGGAATGAGCGTGCACAGTCACACGCACAAGTTTGTGAGTGATGTGCAGCAGTACGGATGTGGAATAAAAAGAGACGTTGAGGAGGAGTGTACATTTAAGTCCCTATTAAGTTCAAATCCGACTCTCAGCTCATAGAAAATTAATTCACAATCAGGAGAGAAAGACTCTCATTCCCAATACACAGCAGTACTGGATCTTCTTAGGCCCGACATGCACACACGCAGCGCTGCAGGGGGAGACATTAGATAAAGCACAACTCACACACATAAACATGTACACACGCCGTCCCGCGAGTGTACCGCTGTGTGTGGTGACTAGATATTATTAGCGTGCAGTGATGAAGAATGGTCCCGGAGTAGACGCCGCTTGCTCTAAGTAAACCATAATCAGTTTCAGAAACGCTGGTCTTTTCAGCTAATCCATCTACCTCCGCCTATGGCAGGGAAGTGCTGCTGTTGAGAGGGACAGGGGGCAGTGGGGGTGGGGGATGACTGGGACAAGAGGGGGGTGGGCTAGTTGAGCATCCGGTCGGCGATGGAGGTCAACAGAGGTGGAAAAGAGAAAAAAGGCACCAAACAACATAATTTCCATTACCAATGGAGCTGAGCAACAGTTCAGTCAGGTCAAAGACCACCTCTATAGCACACACAGTGCTTTGCTGGTTCTCCACCACCCCCACTAATAAGGTTCCAAAATGAAGTTTAGACAATGAAACAGGATACCAGCTGGGGATTACATTTAGGGTTAATGGCCAACTACTGTGTACTGCCACCAACCTAGTCATGATGTGAGATAAACAGAGACCTAGGGCCTCATGTACAAAGCTTGCGTACGCACAAAAAAGTGGCGTACGTCCTTTTCCACACTCACGTTCAGATGTATCAAACGTGATGATCGTAGCTGGCGTACGCACGTTTCTACAGCTATTGTTCCTTTGGCGACACTTAGAGGTGACGCCGGGAAACTGTTAATAATGTGAAAACAAGTAGTCACCAGAGTGATGTGCACATCAGAGACACACTTATGAACAATTAACACACCCACATGTTTGCAATTATATAGGTGGTTATAAAAGCATGCGTAATTGGATGAAGAAAATTATATTAACAATGGCAGCGTTAGCGTTGTTAGAGGACCTTGCAAACGTGAGCGATTTAACGAACGCGAGGATTTACTTGCAAACCATGATAATTGGCTCATTAGCCGATTTCGTTTGCCAAGGCCAGTGTTACTGGAGCTGTGCGCAAAGCTGCGGCCGGCCCAAGAGCGCAACGGGGGCCGGCGAGTAGCTCGGGGTTGTGCTGACTATACGCTGGGGTTCCTGGCAACAGGGGCATTCCAGCGGGAGCTGTTTATCTAAGTAGGAAACATTTTTATTCCATCAATGTTCAAATCATATGTGATGCGCAAATGCAGCTAACTAACATCGTGGCAAGATGGTCTGGTTAAACGCACGACTCATTCATTATGACTAACAGCATGGTTGGGAACAGGCTGGAGGCTGGCACGGTGCGCGATGGGTGGCTTCTATTCCTTTAATTGTCCCATATGTAACGCTGGTTTACATACAGGACAATTAAATGAATAAACTCTTTACTTACCCAGAACCCGTGCCAGTGTGCCAGTGTGCCAAAGCATATTTGGGCATGTGCGCATTCAAATATCATGTTTTTGGTTTTCTTTATTTTCCACTTGTGAAATTAGAGCTGCAGAGCTTTATAACAAGCCCCTGATTGTCTCCCTGTGTTCAATATTCTTGTCAGTAAAAGCGGGCGTAAAATGTCGCAGCAGCGCCACACCTGTGTGTGCGCTGCTCGGATCCCACGGCATTTACAGCCTCACACACACGCTCCCACTCACGTCTTTTTTAGTCATATTTATCCCAGTTGACAGGGAACCAAACAGAATCTCCACTTCATTCACTAAAATCTTTAGCTCAGACTCTGTGAAATTCATTTTTTTTCCTTTGTTCGTCGCGTTATCTGATCGGACAGAGAGGTGAATCTCAGGTCCAGGGCCTATTTAAATAGATTTGCATATGTAAATGGGGGCGTGGACAGGGAGGAGGTGCATGTGCGCTCAATTCCACGTTGATTGGGATGTACAAAAGAAACGTGCTTGGATCCATGCATACGCACACTTTGATACATCTGATTTTTTTTGTGCGTACAACAGTTTCCGGGTTTTGGCGTACGCCAAGTTTTAGTAGGAAATCCACGCAAGTATTCGTACATGAGGCCCCTAGTCTTTCTGAATGTGAGATAGTTGCTTGAATGGAGGAGACAGAGCTACATTTCTTTTTCTTAAGATATTTGGCCTTTTCCAAGCTTTTTATTTGACAGAGACAGCTGAAGAGTGACAGGAATGTGGGGAGAGAGAGATGGGGAATGACCCTGGGCCGCCATGGCAAGGACTGAGCCTTTGTACACAGTTTGGATGCTCTACCAACTAAGCTAAACAGCACCCCAAAACTACAATTTTTTAAGGACATTGCTGGTGGCCTTAGGTTACAGCACATGACTTCTGCCTGACTGGTCTCATTCTGCAATGCAGGTTTTTTTAAACCCTGTTTGCACCCAGTTTCAACAACACTAACTGGGAGATTGTCATCAGTGTCCACTGAGTGGAGAATTAAACAGGTGGTCCAGGGGGTCAGGGGTCCACCTCTCCATTTACTGATTAATAACTCATGTAAAAATACTGATAAAATGATAACTGTATCAAGGTCAAGTAGTAAGCTTAGTAAGCAGTTTATTGAGGCGTCCTTTTCTTGTATTTTTGTTTTATTTATTTTTTTGTTTTAACAGAAATTCTTGAAATTAACACCAATGTACACGCCTTGCACATGGAGACACTGTGGGAAAGGTTTAATGGAAGTGTAGAATCACAAACTAGCCTTTCCTGATAGGTGCACTCACCTACTTTTATATTTTAAAGGTGGGCTGTTTTTCTGCTGAGTAAACTTAACTAAGTACTATACTTAAAGGTGGCTGAGATGACCTGATGTTGGGTCCCTAGCATGGAGTAATGTGCTAAAACATTAAAGCCTATTTTTTATTAGGTGCTCCCTGTCTGGGAAATACTTGTCTTTCAAACTCCATAGCATCTCTTTGTAACGCATGCTTTCTGTTATACATTTCTTGCCTCACCCAAGCTGAAATCACTCAAGAAATGTGACTCGTGCTTCTCAGAGATCACAAAGCATATCCATTTCACAGGCTGAGTGGTATTCAGAGTCCTCCTACTGAGGATGGAAATAGCTTCACTTATATCACACTGTGAAGCTGGACAGTGTACAGTGTAGAGTGACAACTGGACATTTGCAGTGAGACGTTCACAACAAGTAAATAATAACTTTTTTCAAGTAAACATGATCTTTTAAATGAATTTAAACCAAGGAACATGGTGAAAGAATGATTGTCCACATCATAAGCTTTATGCTTTATGGAAAAGCAACAAGATTCACTGATTTACTACAGTATGTAATGTGCAGCAATTACTGTTACGGTGTTGTTGTTGGACAACACTTTGCAATGTAAGATGCTGTGCTGATGCCGTATAAAAAGCTGACAGAAGCTGCCACTCTCCACAATGATGACCTCATTTGTTCCCACTAATTATTTGAACATGTGAAAATTAATGTGCTAATGATTTAGTGATGCTATAATTCTAGCACCTCTAGCTGTGAGGATCAAATTAGCAGCTAACATTTCCGCAAAATCACATTTCATGTTCACTTGGACTCCAGTCAGGATTGACCTTTTTTTTTGGCCAGAAACACAGAGCAGGAAATGCTCTAAACGCACTAAAGAACATGATTTCTATGTTCAATGATTTCTGAAATGACAATGAAAAACGAGAAAAAAGAATGTGAAAATTATTATGAGTTCCATAATTTATCTAAAATAGCCCCGGGCATTACACTGCTACTTATGTAGTTCATCATAATTTGTACAGTATGTGTGTGTGTGTGTGTGTGTGTGTGTGTGTGTGTGTGTGCGTGTGTGTGTGTGTGTGTGTGTGTGTGTGTGTGTGTGTGTGTGTGTGTGTGTGTGTGTGTGTGAGTGTGTGCTGCAAATGCTAGGAAAAAAAGATAGGAATGCAGGACAATGGGGGGAGCAATCAAGAAAGGAGAAATTCAATTCCCTCTGCCCTCCATGTCCATCTGACCGCCCGTCTTTCTGTCCCAGTCACCATCAAAGGTCAGAGTCTTATTGGATAGAGAAGAAATGAGGTTAGAGCAGAACAGGACGACATGAGGAGGGGTAAGAGGAGAGATTGATATAAAAAAACAAAAAAGATGAGATGAAATTCTATTTTAAGGACTCTAATATGTGGGTTTTTTTACATAGAGGAGGTGACGAGAAACAAAGAAGAATGGGACACTCCTGTGCAGAGACAGTAATGTTTCTGTTTGCTAACATGTTTCCCACATCAGCTTTATGAGGTGACGATATGTCGATGTTGTGTTTACACCTTCTTGTTTTCTGACTTGAGATGATGTTGTTTTCAATGTATGCGTAACATTGAACTTTGCAAGACTTAATTTAAACGTTTAGGGAGGAATATGTTTTTAAGCTGTATTGTGACGGTTCCCTGTGTAATTGAGTGTGTGCTCCAATACCCAGCTGATTGGTGGAAATCCCTGGGCCTCAGTTAGGGAGAGTATAAAGCTCCACCCATTAACTCCCTTTCTCTCTCTCTCTGGCAGGCTCCACCCACCTCTCCAGGCTGCCTCATGATTTTTGGTTTTCTTTGTTCCTATGGCACACAACATCTCACTTCTACACATTTTCACTCATGTTACATGCACCTTCACCACAGACTGACTGATTGACACACCCCATCGTTTCTTTGGTTTGTTTTTTGGTAAAAAATGTTTGTTGTTTAGTTCTTTACAATAAATTATTTTCATTTTGGCCTTCAATCCGCATCTCCCTTGTGTGTTTGTCATGGCTCTAGAGCCGGGTCGTGACAACATTGGGGGCTCATCCATCTTGGTGATCTGTTTTGTTATGGCGTTTGTAAGTATTTGGTGCTACTTTGGTCTTTCTGCAGGGGTGGGCCTGTTAGCTTGATAGCACATTTTGGTACAGGACCAATTGTTTGAATGAAGCTGTGGTCCTACGACGTCATTTGTTTTTGTGAGGGTTTCCCTGGGGATTCCCTATGGTGTTCTGCATGTGTAGTTTCTCTTGTATTTGATAGTGGGAATTATGCATGTTTGTTTGGGAGTTGCGGTAATGGTTTGTTTGTGGCTAAAATTTGCTTTGTAGGCAGTGAGAGGTTTGGTTTTTCCTTGTGTGTTTGAACTGGAAATCAACGTAAGGTAAGTGTGGTCTAGTGGATATATTTGATGTGATCGGGTGTTCCCCTGTCAGGCTCAGCGGCGTTACCTCTTTAGGTTTCGTCTTATTTTGTTTTGTTATTGATGCGGTGACCGTGGTTAGAGCATTTTGTCTCGGGAGCACATCCATGGTTTAGGGTGGGTCGCCAGGTTCTGGTTGCCTTCCCTGGCCATTGGGCGTCAGTGCATAACTACCCACCACCAGTAACTGCATGAAGACTAGGATTGAGCTTAGCTTAGTTTGTGGTTGAGACAGTTAGTGAGGCAGTTAGACTACACATAGTTTGCATTGAGTTTCACACACAAGTTGACATGAATATTGAGGAGTTTTTTGATTCTCCTTCAGAGGAGCTTTTAGATTTGTGCACTAAAGAACAACTGCTGAAAATAGCAGAGCAATATGATATTGATGTTGGAGACAAACGTCTTAAAGAGAGAGTGAAGGCTATTTTGAAGTCAAATTTATTTGAAAACAAGGTTTTACCTCCACCAGTAGCTTCACCTGTTACCACGTTGTCTCCGACGTTGACATCAGGTTTAACGTTTGAGCAACAAAAATAATTTTTAATGCTTCAATTAGAACATGATAAGTTTAAGTTGAACGCAGAATTGGAAAAAGAGAAAATGCAGCAACAGACAGAGCAGGCCAAATTAGATATGGAGCACGCTCGGTTGACGTTGGTTAAAGAGGGAAAACTGTCAGCTGGTGATACCAATAGGAATTCTTCTGATGACTTTGACGTTTTGGGAAACTTGCGGCTTTTGCCGAAGTTTTCAGAGAAGGATCCCGAGTCGTTTTTCTCATTGTCTGAACGAGTGGCTGAAGTGCGCAATTGGCCGGATGCTCCAGTGTGTGCTGACTGGCAGGGCGCAGGAAGCTTACGCTGCATTAAATAATACTGAAAGTAAAAGTTACTCTGCAGCGAAGTCAGCCGTGGTAAGAGCTTATGAGCTGGTTCCGGAAGCATATAGGCAACGGTTTCGGACATGGAAGAAAAGAGAAAATCAGAGTCATCTTGAGTTTGTAGGAGACCTGAATTTACTTTTTACATTTCACTCGCTGGTGTTCTACATCGGACGTGAACGACTTTGAAATTTTATGTGAACTCATGGTGCTTGAACAGTTCAAGAGCTCTATTCCTGTACAAGTTGCAACATATATCAGCGAACAGAAGGCAAAAAATGCAGGTGAAGCAGCGGCCTTGGCTGACGAATATGTGTTGACGCATAGACTAGAGTGTAGATCTGCATATGATATTGGTGAAGGTTGTGCTGTCGGTGGTGTTGGATCTTTTACCCGGCAGGTAAAAACTTTTACAATGGGAGGTAGACGTAATGGTGGATTGCGTGAACAGGTAAGAGTTTGCAACTACTGTCATAAACAAGGACATTGGAAGGCAGATTGCCATTTATTAAAACAGAGGCCTACAATTCAATAATTCAACCTTTGAAGCCCAAGTAAAAGGGGTAGGTTTGGCTGCACCTGTTTCCTTTGTCACCACTCCAGTTGAAGATCCTGTGTTACAGACCAAAGAATATGGGACGGCAGATTTGGATCGGTACCGGCCCTTTATTTTGAAAGGTTTTGTGTCTATGGTAGGAAGTGCAGAAAAGGTGCCTGTGACAATTTTACGAGACACAGGCGCTTTTGACTCTTTCATTCAGGCTGGAGTTTTGCCGTTGTCTAAGGAGTCGGAAACTGGCAGTTCAGTTCCTGTTCGTGGGATGGATTTAAATGTATTGTTTGTTCCATTGCACAAGGTGATACTTGACTGTAGCTTGTTTCAGGGGGAGGCTAAGTTGGCTGTGTGCCCTGCGTTGCCGATCCAGGGCATCTCTGTTATCGTGGGTAACGATTTGGTAGGTGCTCGTGTGTGGGCAGATGTCACTCCACCTGTGGTGGTCTCACCGGTGCCGCGGGTGGGAGTAGAACCGGATGAGAGTGAAACTGATTTTCCAGAGGCTTTCACAGCCTGTGCTGTAACGCGTGCCATGGATGCGTTAAAAACGGAGTCTGCAACACAGTCAGATAAGGGAAATGGTTGTCAAAGATTTTCGTTACCCTTGTCTGATTATCCTCTGTCAATATCCCGCAGTGATCTGGTGGCAGAGCAGCAAGCTGATTCCTCTCTCAACGGGCAGTATATATAACTTACATTAAATGATTAAATCTCATGTCTGATGGTATTCAAGGCTGCATTTTTTTTCAGCAGTAGACCTTCAGCCCATTTACATTTGAGAATGGGTACTGGGGCCGTTTTTCCCTTTTAAAATTGTCCCCAGTAAACAATCCATGGTGAGGATTAAAAATGGAAGGAGAAGCAGGATGAGTCAATGATGTTTGAACTTATTCAGCAACACTAAAGGCCTTTATTAAAGGACAAGCCATGGACGGCCGACACAGGTGTGGAATGTGTTGGAACTCATGAGAGACCTCAACTTTAACGTTACGGTGTCTGAGGAGGTCAGACAAACCTCAGAGGCTTAATAACATGGTTAGGGAGTTTTTTTGAACAGAAAGTCCAAAAAGATAAGTGCTACATTAGGCAGGTTTCTCTCACATTATCCACACATTATGGACGTAGATATTCTTGTCTCAAAGGTGTTGAGTTCATGCAATGAACGGCTCTGTGACAGTGTATTTACCTGTGCAGAGCTGTATGAATTGGTCACTGTGTGTGGATGTGTGTATTAGATTGATGGGAAAAACATAGAACTGCATTGGTAGAGGTGGAGCAATGTGTGCTTGCAAATTCAGGTGAGCTACACGCTGCAGACTAATTTGTCAATATTGCTGCTGCCGCCTTAGTAAAGTCTTGTGGCAATCAGGTGCTGCAAATTCTGTATGGCAGATATCTGCAGGTGTACATGCTGTCTTTCAGGTCATAATTATGGACTGTAAATTCTGTATAAGCTCAATCAGTGCTTGACTCCTTTATTAAAACATGACATGACACAATGAGTCTTGTTAGCCCGCGGTGTGATGGCTAAGTTTCTTCTGCTTAAACAAAAAGAACCTCGAGGACGTGAACAGAAAACGCAGCAATAACCACAGGTGTCGCTAAATGAGAGGAGTGAAGCTAGATCTTTTAAGTGATTTTACATAGCTCGTGTTGTTTGAGATTTGCGACTCCCTTGATGTAATAAGACGCAAATGAGAACCAAATCTGTCTCTCACTCCCTCTCTGATGGTTGAGTAGCCGAGCGATGATGTTAACAGCAAAGATCTCATTGCCAGAAGCCCGGGAGCTCAATGTGACCTACATGCTTTATCTACACAAAACGCCTTTTACTCACCTCTCTCTCTCTCTCTCTCTCTCTCTCTCTCTCTCTCTCTCTCTCTCTCTCTCTCTCTCTCTCTCTCTCTCTCTCTCTCTCTCTCTCTCTCTCTCTCTCTCTCTCTCTCTCTCTCTCTCTCTCTCTACTTTTTGCTCAGGACATTCAACCTGCTTCAGGAACTGCTGATTCTACACTGCAATCATCTGTCTGTTCTCTCTTCATCAATCACAGTCTGCCTTAGATGGGCCACCAAACTGAGACAGTCTGGAAAGTCTGCATTGGTTGCACAGAGGCTGTACACTACAGCAGTAAACTCTGTGTCTGCTACTGCGTTGATAGGAACATTTTAAAGAAAGAGTGTATAATTAAGACATATTTTTTGATGTGACAATGTGCTTTGTCATTTAAAGATTTTTAAATAGAGACCTTGAAGAACAATCTGAATTTTCAACAATAACAATAAATGTAGGTCAGAGTCAAAAGTCAGTCACAATTAAACACATCACAAACACAGACCCTCACTTGTCATCAACACGTTTTCACCCCTTTGATTCTTATTTTCACATTGTCTCATTGGTGTTCACCCCCTGTCAGCCTTCCTTCCCCACGTTCTCACCTAATGTTTCACTGTGGCCCACTGCCAGTGAATTTATTAGCACACATGGAGGAAACAAAGAAGAGACAGTGGATGGAACCAAGAGAAAGAGAGAAGCATGTATGATTTTCAGAAGAGAATTTTTGAAGACAATAAAAATTGTATTGATGTACAAGTGTATTTATGGCACAGGTCTAAGTCACAAAACATGAGATATAGGTCTACATAGGATTCATTTGCCTAAATAAAACTTGCAACCCGGATTGGGACTGGTATTGGTAAGAACAGTTCTCCACAGAGGAAGTGAAAATTAAGTGAAATTCAAAGTATTTGGTGAACGGCAGTGACGGAGGGGTTCACAGAAAGTGATAGTGATGGAGACTACAAAGCTGGAGACGCCAATATCCATGTTTCATTTATATGCAAATATATTTTGTTAAAGCAAAATGCTTTTTTAGAAATGTAAAATAACACTGCCTTGATTCTTCTATTTTTTGGATCCATGTTGCTTTGAGATGGATGGATTTCCCTCATCTGTATCAAAGATCTGTCACCATATTGTGATGCATCTAATGACGTAAATATCATGAATCACAGTGCAATTCTACAGGCTTCAGTATGATCACATAATTTGCTTGTTGGATCATCTAAAAGTGTCTTAACCCCCTGCCCGGAGGCAGATTTGTGGGGGGTTATATCTGACAACTCCAAAACAGATCATTCCACGATCACTCCCACTTTAAAATGATGATGCTGTGCGGCTTTCAGTCATACCACATGGTCTTTATCGGCAGATGGTGTTTGCCCACTTGTCATTGAATTGCAGATGTTCAAATTTCCAAATGGAACTCGAGGTGATGAAGTTTTCTCGACTGCTGTATCCAAGAATAGACTCTGAAGATGAAAATCATATTACCGGTACATAATCAAAAGCTCCAGGGCAGCTACTAAACAGTTTGGAAGAGGAAGATTTAATCCCAATATTTGATCATGTAAAGTTGTTCAAGAACAAACTATGAAATGAAAAGAAACTGCACTTTTCTTTGCTGCACTCACTTGTTGCTGGAAAATATTTTGTGATGGCTATTTTTAAAGGACCCCACCCCCACCCAGTTCCTCCACAATGACGTGTTCAAAAGCCAGTTAAATTTGTTCTTCATTCTCTTAGTCACTCATTTGATCACAGCATCAACTCAAGCCTTCTTTACCCATACCTGTGGAAGTGGGTTGCTGTGCCATTTATTTTTCTCATTTAACGCATCTTAATATGCTGGGTTTTCATCTTTGTTCATAAAAGCCATTCAGGCCATTTTCAAGACCTTTGTCATATTTATCAGTTCATCTCCATTTTTTTATCTGCCAACCCACTCCCTCCCCCTCCCTGCACTTTATTTCCATCCATCTCGCTGGTGTTCCCATCACCGCTGAATTATGTCTCCCATCAAGGAAAACAACGCGAGTCAAAATACTTCACACAGGCTGGAAAGTCAGTTGGCTGTGCTGTTTCAAACAAGATGCCTGGAGGTGCAAAGCAGGCCAATGCACTGAAGAGTACAATATGGGACATTACTGTCACAACTGATGTCCCTACACACTTAAAAAATCCCTGTGCTATACTCAGTAGTCAAGTTGTAAAATGAAACCAGGGGGGATGGTGAAATTTTTCATTTATGTGACATATTTTCCAGCGGGGGGGGGGGGGGGGGGGGACTTCAAGTTTTAATACGACGCGATGTTTGAAACAAGCGGTATTAAAGAATATGAAGCAGCAGGTAGCAGCTAGCGGTGCTGCTAAGGCTAAAACAACACAGAGTGTGGATGATTGACACCTGTCAGGGGTCGATCAATCAGAGTCGGGAGAATCGATTAGTACCACCCACATTCACCTTTGACCCACCAATGACGATCCAGAATGAAGTAAACCCAAAGGTGGTATATTGCACCAAGAGGTCACACTTCACTGTCAAAGCCTCTTTGTCTTTATGTAACAACCAGGAGCTTCGTGACTGATTCAAACTAAAGCAGAGACATAGCAGGAGACATTAGCAGGAGACATTAGCAGCGTTTCTTAGAACTTTTGACACGAAACAGCAAAGATAAGACACACTGTATCGTTTTGTAGGTTTTGTTGCTACTCTTTGAGGGCTAGCTCGCCGAGTTTTCATCGCACAGTGATGAGACATATCTTTGTAAGATATATTTTTATTTTTTTCCCCGCCGCGCCTCTGGCGCCCCCCAAGGGAGGCGCGCCTTACACTTTGAAAACCGCTGTCATCGGTAAAAGACTGATTATCATAAAGCCCCCCTAAATGTTGAATGGTAATTATATTTCCAGTGTTAAATTTAAGTAATTTTCACATGCATTGATAAAATTCCACAAGGGATGGAAGAAGGGATGACCATTTTAGAAGAGGGATGATTTTGACAATTTTTCCGCCAGGGGGGATGCCACCCCCCCACCCCCCCTCAACTCAATTGCTGTGATTTTATGAGCTGGTACAGTCACCATTGTCCTTGAATTCTTGGAGCTCTGGGCTATGAATTCATTTCTTTTTGTTTCTTTATTCTGTTTTACTTTTCTTGTGCTTATAAATTAAGCAGAGTTTCTGTAACTGCCAGCTGTAGGCCTCTGAAAACATTTAGAAACATTTACAATATTTTTCCACATGGTAGTAAAGTAAGCTGGGCTACGATAAAGTTCCAGCAACAACTCTCCCATTAGTTGTGTCCCGAGCAATGCCACAAAGTTTGAATTTGATCTGCTATAACCTACAAGGGTGAGCATCAATGATTTCATGTCATGTCAGCAGCCGTGAACAGTCGTGGCCCGAGATAGAGGGGGTCGTCCACTAATAAGAAGATCAGCTAGCTACCTGAAGACCACAGATGCTCCATTTTGGACCATTTGTCATACAGCATATTCTACTTTCTGATGTTCTAGTGCAAAGTGACATGACCAAGTGGCAGATGCTACATACACATTGAGGGTTAGTTGGTCATCAATGCCAGCAAAGCCTGCACGGTTGAGGACAGTGAGGCAGAGCTGAGTTAGATACTGATGTTGTGTTAAACAGTTGGACTTCCATCATTTATTTTTAGTTATAACTAAGAGGCTGAGATCTGCAGTGAGGCAGTGAGTGCGTCTGATGGGAAGAATTGATAGATCTAGGTATCAACGGCAGTGTATGCAGATAACCAGACCATCTGATATCATGCCATGGAGATGAACTTTAAGGACTTTAATAAGTTGTATTAAGCTTTTTTTGATGAAATAAAGATTGATACAGTGCAGAAGAGAGAGCCAACTTACTTTTTGTATCAGTCATATTGATGCTGTTGGGGGAAATCAGTACTTCACCCTGCTGCTTTAAGCACAGTCTTTTCAAACTTTTCAATGTTCATCATTGTAAAGAAATATGTAACCAAATGAAGGATTATGGGCTTCCTATTCTACAAAACGTTTTGCTTCCCCTAATAAAAGATTCATGTTCTGCTATCTACTTCACAGACATAATCTAATCACACCATGTAAAGTGATACAGCCGAATCTCTTCTACTGCTGCGGATTGCATACCCTATGTGATGACAATATAATGAAGTGTAATGACTCTACATAGGTCTGACAAGAAGCTTAGACACAGATGCTTCCAAATTTTGCCAGTTGGGTATTAAAATGTGCCACAGTGTTTTGTGTCTCTTTGCAGGCAACTACAAACTACAGTTGACAATGACTTGTTGTTCAAAGGGAGGTTGTTGCAGCGTTGTAGACATGAACTGACCTGACTATTGTGTTCAGCTGAATGACAGACCTATTTTTAGGTCCTTCAGCACTGCAGAGACAGCTTACCCGATATATACACTTGATGGATATTATTCTCCGAGTCCTCAATAGAGGTCAAGGCTACTCAAGGACTATTTGAGAGGTGGGGAAATATTATGATGGCTGTGAGGGCATCGAATCGATGCATTTTTTCCTAGACAGAATGTCAGTTTGATCCTGCATTAGATACGTAGTCACTGACGCAATCAGAGAGAGTACTCATATAATGCATCACCCCTCACACCTCGCACGGACAGCTCAATTGCTTGCTGGTCGGTGTGCACAAACACATACACAGCCATGGGCCTTTATGTGATGACAGCAGAAGTATAGAAGTAACAAGGTTGATTGAAAGCAGCTTTCTTTGTCCTCTGTGTCCTCTGAATGTGTTAAAGTTCATCATCAGATCTGAGCAGAACTGTTGCTTCCTTTCATAGCTGATTGATTCACTGTGATGCTTCGATTGATTGGTGGACTGACTACAGATACAAAGCCAAAGGATATGATTGATGTATATTGTAATATTGACGTATACTACTACATAGCCAAAAGGATGTGGATACTCAAAGATTACACCTATATGTGATGATGGGTTAATGTGCTGCTATAACAACCTCCACTCTCCAGACAGTGTGTGTGTTGCTCCACGGTGTTTTTGCCTTGATTGTAGTTTGGCTATAATTTTGTTCATTGGTACAGAGCCCCAGAAGTGACATGAGAAAAAAAAAGTGACATGAGAAAAAAAAAAAATTGTCAGAGTATTGTGAGATCTTGGCTTTGGAACTCGAGATCTCGACTTTGGAACTCGAGATCCTGAGTTTCTTTTGACTGAGGTTAAGCCAGCCGTCTCTCGTTTTCGTGTAGTCATTCCAGCCACTCAAACTATTTCAAGTGTGCCCTGTAATAATGTAATAATGCTGGATTTTGTACCCACGGTCAGTATTAGTAGTGTGTGTATAGGCAGACAAACAGCAACAACCTCAAAGACCATTATTCATTGCGTTATTACATTTGTAGGTAGTTATTCACAGTATTAAAAGTTGAAGATTTTAACTTCCCCACAAACGTAATAAAACCCTGCAAACGTAATACAAACGTTATTACATTTGTGGGAAATCGCGTGTTACGTTTGTAGTAGGCAGCGGCTATTACATTTGTGGAAAATGTATTAAGTTCAGGGATTATTGCATTAAAAGCTGCAGATATTTAGTACATTTGTGGACATTATTACATTGCAGGGTGTTACAGGGCGCACTTGAAAACAATTGAGCGGCTGGCTTGACTACGCAAAAACGAGAGACAGCTGGCTTGACCGCAGTCAAAAGAAACTCGAGATCTCGAGTTCCAAAGCTAAGATCTCACAATGCTTTTTTTTTTTTTTTTCTCATGTCACTTCGGGGGCTCCATACATTTGAACTAAGTCTGTCAAATATATATATATATATATATATATGTAAGTAAATGTAAAATATATATGTATATGTATGAAAAATATGTAAAATATATATTTCTAGGTACAAAAAAAAGAATAAATATATATATATATATATATATTTTGAACAGCCTGCATACAGTGATAGTCACACACATATTGAGGACCTGCTACAGTGACAATGTTTCTGTTATTCCTTGTCACCATTTCCATTGGCAGACAAGCTTAACTTTCAAAAAATTTGGGGTATTTCTCTCACAAAAATGCCTTAAAAGCTTTTATTGTAGAAGCTAATGACCTTCCATGAGGCACCACTAAAATTACAGCTTTTTCTAATATGTTATCCATCTCCTTTTTTATATATTGATTCCCCAATCTCCAATAGCTAAAGCAGCATTTCCCTTCTGTGCCTCTGAGTTAAAGAGATTGCTGTGATTTTATGAGCTGGTACAGTCACCATTGTCCTTGAATTCTTGGAGCTCTGGGCTATGAATTCATTTCTTTTTGTTTCTTTATTCTGTTTTACTTTTCTTGTGCTTATAAATTAAGCAGAGTTTCTGTAACTGCCAGCTGTAGGCCTCTGAAAACATTTAGAAACATTTACAATATTTTTCCACATGGTAGTAAAGTAAGCTGGGCTACGATAAAGTTCCAGCAACAACTCTCCCATTAGTTGTGTCCCGAGCAATGCCACAAAGTTTGAATTTGATCTGCTATAACCTACAAGGGTGAGCATCAATGATTTCATGTCATGTCAGCAGCCGTGAACAGTCGTGGCCCGAGATAGAGGGGGTAAAGGACACCACAAACATCTTTATCTTTAGAAACAAAGTTACCTACAAACTGCTGAATATGTTCCTCAGGCAGTGCCTACAGGAACATGAGACCACATGGATTTCCTTCACCTCACCACAGCAGTTCATATTACTGCACCAGTATGGATGTGTATGGTTCAGAATAATCATGCAATTTATCTCGACAAATTAGTGCATTTTAGGAATATGAAAATTGGATTCATGACACATCAAAAATGTATCATCTATTGTTCCATATACATCAAATACGTTTGTATATTACTACCATTTCACAACTTCATCACAATCTTGCATGATTCTTTTCTTGGTACTGGCTCTGACTCCAGCTCTACCTTTACTTACATCATCTTTAAATAGACTGTGACGTGTCCAAAGTGCAGCTCAATAAACATGAAGGAGGTTCTGAAGAGATAGTATTTTCAAATTTCTGGAAATGTTGTATAGTTATTACACAGTGGAGTCAGAGGTCAAAGGTCATGTTTAGCTGCAGAACAGAGCTGCAGAGCTGTTTGGAATTTAGTGGTATTTCAACAGAATTAGCTAAATCATGGAGCTGTAGGACTGAAATATCATTTCCTTCTAAAACCGTAGTCTTAATAAAAAGCATAAAGCATCACCATAAAACAAAGCTGTAGGACTTTTTTTGCAAGGTTGAATGTTTTGACAGTAAGAAAGCTCTTGAACAAAAGAATTTCTCTCATTGAAGTTTCAGAGAGTCGTGCTAACAATCAGTCGGAAAATTCAAAACTGTGATTTGAAAAGGTCAAGACAAAAAGTGGAAACTTTTGAGAGATGTGACGTTTTTTTCTCTTAAATAGTTGCCATACCTTGGATAAAACAGCTAGTTACATCATCAGTGGAAGCGTGAATCATGACCCTCTTTTTAAAACTGCTTTCCTGTCTTCTTAAGCCAAGTCCCTTTAGAAAAAAGTGGCATCCTGCAGCAAAACAAAACGTTTGTTGCTCCATCTCATTCTCAACCTCTGTTACAGACATCTGCAGCAGTTTTTTTTTACTACTTGTTGGGTGTCAACAAAACAGTACAGGGGTTTTGTTGTGTATATATTTGGAGGGATGTTAGAAGCACAGCCCAACGATTTTGGGAAATTCTCGTTTACACCACTTCACTCACAGAAAATGTAAATCCCTGTCAGACTTATTTACATGTTGCTGTAAGATGTGAACTCTCTCCTACCTTAACAAAACCATGATAACTCTTTAATGGATTGGTGACTAGCTTGCCAGATAAAACAATGAAAAATACATCTTCATTTGCATATATTAGTCGGTATGGCATGAATTCCATTGTCTGTCTAATCACTCATTGTAATGAATAGAAACATGTGTTTCACTTATTTAGTTAAGCCAGGCCAGCTGTTTTTAACTTGTAGTCTCTGTGCTAAACTACTTCAGATTAAAAAAGTCAGTCAAACGTAAGTAAATAATACTATATCAATCTGCAGTTTTCAGTGGTTGATTAATCCACATATGGTGCTGTAGTGACTATTGGGAACAGCAGGACTGGATTTAGATTGAGTCAAAAAAAAAAACTAAACTGCATTTTGTTCTTTTAGTTCTTATACTTTGTGCAATGACAGAAAAGTTGAATCTAATCAGGTCTATAAGGAGGAGAGCTCCTGTGGCTGCAGTTCTTGGCAATCATAGTTGTAGGAGAGGAGGTCAGAGAGCAGCCTGGGGAAGTTTGAGTGATGGCCGAGGTACTTGCACAACTAAATACCATATTTGTGAGCAAATATATATATAGTAGTAAGTATACTTTGTGTTTTGTTTCTTTTTTATCACTTAAATGCTCTTATGTGGAAATTTCAATTTTCAGATGTGAAAAAAGACACAGACTAATAAAATAGCTTTCCTCATGAGTAAAATGACTGTACAGCGGATCATCAATTTCCATCTTCATTTACCCACTTCAAGGCTGCAGCACAAAGGCCTGAGAGCTCTCTGAAGGTGGCTGCAGTTGAATGGTAAAACAGCTCGACAAGGAGCACGCAAATTAGGTTCGCCTCTCCCGTCGATAGCAAGCCTTGACATTGTGCAGGTCTGAAAATTAATTTCCATTCAAGTGTGTGCGTGTGTGTGTGTGTGCTTCTCAATGGTATAAGAGGGGGTTGCTAATACCAGAATTGTGGGTCATATCGTGAATAGTGAAATGAAAAAAAAAAAATAAAAAAGATTTTTGAAACAGGCATTGGAAGAGCCAATCAATTTGACCTTAGAGTGTCACCGTCAGCCCACTGCAAAAGACAGGCTCTTAAAACCAAACGACAAAGCACTTGTAATTATGTGGAATAGGGAACATATATCACAGGAAGGGTTGTATAGTATATTATATGGTTTATATTGCATATCTTAAGAAAAGGCTTGGCCAATGAAGCTTGAATGAGGTTAATGTAAGCAGTTAAACTTTGAGACTGAGCCTTGTAATGACTTCCAGGTAATATAATTAAAGTTATATTCTTGTAATAATATCTGATTACAGTGTTACCTGATTGCACCATGATTTCACTTCAGTAATTAGTCAATCACAGTATAGGTAGTGCACAGGTCTATTATTAGGTTTATTCATATTATAATTTTCAATTGTAAAATATGCTCCAATATGAATTAGCAGTTTGTATAATTAGCTTTACTTACTTAGTGACTATCCAGACATTTAATGCCACCGTTTGCTCTATACTCGCTTCCAAGAAAAATCTATATTGTACATTGTGATCACTTGTCAGACACTCAGTAGTGGACACTATTAATAATATCTGCAGTGCATGACTGGTTATTATTTGTCATGTAGCATTGTTGGATAATAAATGTACAGACGTGGTTGACAATTTTTCCCCACTGAACATCTCCAATCAAATGTCTTGCTTCCAGTCTTTCTCTGAGTCATACTCTCCTTCCCTCTCTCTTAAAGAAATTAAATGGGTCTAGCTATACCTTCATGGGTTGTTGCACATGTCCCTCAACAAAGAGTCTCCAGGATAATTTGATATTATAGTTTATACTATAGTTTCAGTAATGGTCATTAGTCTAAATTTGTTTAGTGTCGTTTTTAAAAAATAAAATGAAAATGATATTTGTGTCCCTCGGCTGCCTTTGTCAGTCAGAGTTTGAGGAAATTCAGAAAGTCTTAGGCACTGTGACATATTTGTTGAAATACATACAAAATTGACCCCAAATCCAGAATGAGGTGAATGTTAGATTAGTTTTAAGCTGTGATTGGATGTTTCTCCCTGAAATGCTGGAAGTCAGAGCTGACTTGATTTGTAACGCAGGCAAAAAATCTAATCTAATCAAACAAATAAAAATAAGTCAATCCTGACAGCCCTCAGCACATAAACATAGGGGTTAAACAAGGTCACTGCTTCTCATTTAGACTCTGGCTATAGTCGGCATATGTTTCAACTAAATCATAATAATCAAAATCTTCAAAATCCTCCTGTCAGGTACTGCACTAGCCTTGTGCTATCCTGTAACTCCTGTAGAGAAAGTGACAGTTTGAAAAGACTGCCCAGATTCAATACAGTTCATTGTGTATGTTTTATTAAATTATTTATAAAATCAGTTGAGGACTTTTGATTTTGCTTTTATGCCATTTGTTTTCTGTGTGCGTGTGTGTGTGTGTGTGTGTGTGTGTGTGTGTGTGTGTGTGTGTGTGTGTGTGTGTGTGTGTGTGTGTGTGTGTGTGTGTGTGTGTGTGTGTGTGTGCCAAACAGTGGGTAGTCTGGCTGTGTGTGGGGGTTGGGGGGTGAGAGGGGTCACCTGATTGGTGGCCGCAGTGTGACATCGCTGTAGATCAACCACAGGTTGCTGTGTTTTTTTGGTGGACATCCTGTCTTTGCCATAGTGCCGGGTCCTGTCGGAATCCTAATTTCACTCATTTGGGAAAAGTTGTTTTTGGGAATCATGAAGTTAGGTTTTTGTTATGTATGATAATGATAAAATGACAATGAATTACAATGACTGATAAAATGACAATGAATTACAATGACTGATAAAATGACAATGAATTACAATGACTGATAAAATGATTACAGTAGCAGCGGAACCTGTGATAGAGATAGAGAGACACAGATGCACAGCAGCAGCAAATCATTATCTAACTATAAACTGTAATGGAGATATGGTAGCAATAATAACAGTAATAATATATGTAGTGGACGTCGTGCAAGACCACAGCAGCAGCCACGATCCACGAGAACCTGTTGGACGAGAGAGCACAGAAACTCCAGGGAAGAACTTTAGTCCATTGAAAGTTTCTGAAAATTTACTGGAAACTTTCTGCCCCTTTGTAACCCTAATTGGGCTCCTAACCAAACGTGCTATTTTCTGATATCTCTGTTCAATGCAGTTCACCTTGAATGAAATTGTTATATTTGCCAAAACACTGAAGTGAAAGCAAAATATTTTTAAATATTTTCATTCTCTCAAACTGTCAAATCAAAAGTTCCTTAAAAACTAAAAGTGTCAGTTTGTCGATTAGTGTCTGAGGCACACATCCATCACAGATTCATTATAAAACCACAGCGGTCATGAAGCACACACACAGGATGACTGTGAGTCTTTAGTTTTTTTCAGTCTCTCATTCTGGAGGTATAGAAACGTCCCCAGATAACTTGCTGATTCGTCAGCATTGTGCCTGGTTTTAATCTCTCATTCTGATCAGGCAGAGGGCAGAACAGCCATGGACTGCAGAGGTCCTGATTTGAGTTTGTCAGACCTCTGGAGGGCACAATTAGAACAATCTAATTAGGACAGAAGTTTAGGAAATTTTGTCATCGGAAGGGAGAGAATATCTGCAATGGAAGAGAGTGCAGCATTGTAACAATCATACAAGAACTCATTTTTAGTAACAATCAAAACACACTTCCAAAAATGTTTTTAACGTGTGTTTTTGTCCAGTGTCCATGATGACAGTGATGAGTACAGTCCTGTGCTAACCTTACATAATGCTGACCAGTAAGGCCCACAGTGGGGAAAAAAACCCTGAATTTTACAGACCCTTACGGTGACATAAAAATAAAATATCAGCACCAGAATGTCAGCCTGCTGTCTCTCTATTGTTTTCCTCTCTTGCCTGGATCCTGCCCGCCATTACATCAGCATCTTATGTAAGAGCTGCGATCAAACATGTGTGTGTGTGTGTGTGTGTGTGTGTGTGTGTGTGTGTGTGTGTGTGTGTGTGTGTGTGTGTGGGTTGGGGGGGGGCAGCAGGAGAGCATCGGTATATCTTAGCATCAGCAGCAACAACACTAAGTGAAACTGTCACCGGCTGGATTTACCCACAAGCTCCTGCACTATCGCAAGCACGACGGGCTACCAATTAGGGTTAGACGAGCCAGCGGAAATATTGAAATAAATAAACTAAAAGATCATTTGTGGCCCGGGGCTCACGTCACTTGCATGGTGAAAGATTAATGTTGCCCCTTTGAAAAACTAAAGGCTTTAAAGGGATGACTGAAGTGCCTTTTTTTGATGCCCCGAGGCCAGAGGAGCACCTAGGAGAGATGAGGAGGAGAGCGGGTGAGAGAGGAAGAAAAAGGTACAGCAAGATAGAGAGTGAGAGAGAGAGAGAGAGAGAGAAAGAGAGAGAGAGAGAGAGAGAGAGGAAGGCAAACATATTGCCTTGACAGTGGCACATAACTGCTCTCACTCTAAAACACACTCACCCACACGCAGCACACTCGAAACCACAGAACTTTGTCTTACTGTACTTGTGAAGTCCTCCACTTACTCAAGTCTTTAACATCTCACTCTGAGCCTGAACCGGGAGGCTTTAGAGCTGCTGTATGTTCTAAAAGAAGCTGCTATTCAATAATGGCTGAGCCTGCATGGTCGACACAATGAAATAAAAGCTGGTCACTAATTCTTTCAATTGACTTGGTGAGCTCTTCTCTTCTTCCTGTAGATGTTTCACGTTAAAAGCCTCCAAGGAAAGGAGAAGATAATGTACTCCGAGCTGTACAGAGGTTTTTAATGCGATGCAGGAAGTGTTGAGCTTCACTGACGGTTTCTTAACAGAGATTGGATAAAAGTTTGAGTAGAAGCAACTGATCTTGATTAGCAGGAAGAGGATTTGTGTTAAAGAGTTAAAACTTGGAGCAGAAAAGTGGTGATGTACTATTTAGTCCTGTGGAAATGTGCATTATCCTGCATTCATCAAGACAACAGGTAAACATGGAGGGAGTGCTGAGTTTGCATTCACTGCAGACCTCTCTATTATAGGCCTGTTTGAAATAGAGACCTCATTTTCTCTGCACTTGGGAGAGAGTAATTTAACCCCTTATTTCCATATTGTTCTAGTCCTTTTACTCACATTGGATGATGATTTGTGCATTTGTGTTAATGATACTGATGACTAAAATGTCATTTTTTTCAGCATGATTTTAATTTTTGCACATTGCAGACATTTTCAGCACATCAATAAACTATTTTGGACTTTTCCATGTTGTTTTTTTGTTGGTATATTCCTTGCATCTCGTATGAGTCTTTGAACCTCCACAATGGAGATCTCAGGCCCAGAGATTGTCAGCCACATTTTTAGCTGCTCTACTGCCACCTAACATAATGTGTATGTAACCAGTGGGGCTTTCAATAGCTCACGACATTCTGGAAAGTCCAAAAAGATTCCCATTCAAAATACGTTACCCATCAACCACCTAATCTGACCTTCAGCTCAACTGCTTCAGCTGCTAGCTGAAGGCATTTCTGACAGTGTTCTCGTCAAAACACGTTACCTTTCTTGCCTTTTTTCTGGCTTTTTTCCACAACAGAAAGCCAACAGGCCTTCCAAATTCTCCAGTGTGTGAAAACCCTGCTTGAACAGTTTAAGGTTCACCACAGTTTCCACTCTGATTCTCAAAGAGAAAGTAGTACAGACACACACCTGAGTAGGCCCAGTAGGTCTCCTCGGTGGCTGCTCTCCGGTGCCGTGTCTCGTTGGCCGTGGCTCGGCGAAGGCCTTGGATAGGGGCTTGAGACTCGGCTTGGCTTCCTGTCAGCGCTGTAGGAGAGGAGAACATGGGGACAGGCGGGTTAGCATAAACAGCAGCAAAGCTTCAGCAGCATTCCGCTACCCTGTCTGGATACCTGCTGGGCGGGATGACAGCCAACTGTGTCCTTAGCTGCCTTACCACGCAAGCTGCCTCATAATAACATTCACAGTAGGAACAAAGGTCAACAACAAAAAATAACTACGCTGTGGAGCTTAGCTGTCTTGAAAACAGAACTAGCTACCTCACATACCATTAAGAACCTCAGTCCTGAATTGATTCATGAGAACAGCATCAGAACCGAGACTGGGAAGGATTAAGTAGTATCTGAAACATACATTCAAATAAGATAGTACAGACAAAAACAAAAAATGTGCAATAATAATAAAAGATGGAATGCACAGTCTCATTCCGACAGTTCTCTGTCTGTCTCAGGACCTTTATTATTTAGAAAACCCAGGGCCAGTTTGTTTTATTCCACTATAGCAGTGCTGTTTCCTCTCTGGGTTTGTGAGCATACAGCGGAAATTCCATGTACAGTCTGCCGTGTGAGCTGGGAACCTGAAAGCCGAAGGGAACATACACAATTCACAAAGGGTGGGGGTGGAAATAGGTGGTCAATAGACACCCAACGGAAAATTTGTACCCTGTAGCTGCAAAAAGGCGAATCTGGTCATGGCCTGAGAATGTCCTTGTTGCTATTGCAATATTCACTTTCTCCATTATAACTATTCTATTGCAGTCAGCCTAAAAGTTTATTAGGTTTACAGGGGTGGAATCATAGTTAAATCTTTCATTGGTATTAAACAGTAATCTTAGCTGGTGCAGTCAGATATCAGTAAATGTCGTAAAAACATAAAATCCTTTCTCACAGTCAATATTAAATGTTAAAGCAATCAGCTTCTTCAAATTTAATTTCTCATGCATTTCAATTACGAGTGGAATGTTGAAAAATTTCAAGGATCCCTCTGCCGATTTCATACGTGTGCAACTTTAAATCGTCTCCTCTCAGGCTGAGAGACCTTCCTGATCCCCGCTATAGAGAAGGCAGAGATGGAACGCTTGGCTTCTTTAAACTGGAGGACAGGATTTCTGACAGCTATTCTCCTGATAACTCCACTGTGCTCTGTGATTTGGCCTTTTAAAAGATCTTTCACAGGACAAAAATCATGCTAAACGGAAACGATTGGAGTTTCTTTTAGACCTGCTAAAGGCCACCTTTAACTCTCCACTTACAAGTATGTCTTACAAGCCCCAATACAGTCCAAGTCCACTTTTTCTTCTATTTATTTCTTCTTTTGACTGAGGAGGTTGAGGGCATTTTTGGCAGGATCAATCAAGCACATTCACACTGTTCACTTTAGGTTCATATATATATATATATATATATATATATATATATATATTTTTTTTTTTTCAATTAGATTTCTTTCATTGTACATTTGCACTAAGCATTTTGTTGCTGATGGCCACAAACCAGGATTTGAATGTTTGTAAATGTTGCATTATGAATAGCAAATACCTTCATCCACACTGTGTGTGTGTGCGCGCGTGTGTGTGTGTGTGTGTAATATCTGAGGATCAGTAGGGAAAGCCTGAGCTGACTCCAAATGGACACCAGGAAAACCTGAGAAAGTCAATCGTGTCGTACTGGAAACTAAAAGTCTCAAGCTTTTTGCAAGGCATTGTGGGGTAGATTTAAAGGCTCAGGATGAACGAAGGGTGGTCTTTGTTTAAATGACAGACAGTGCTGCCCCCCTCTTGTCCTCTCCTTCCCCTCCTCACCCCCTTCTTGTTTTAATTGTTCGGGATGTAAGCGTGGGTCATGTCTGTGAATGCCAATGGGAGGCAGCTCTATGGCTTTTCTATGAATTACATTATTGATTCCCAATACTGCTCAGAACAGAAAATGTAATTATGCACAGACCCCGCCCTAACCCCCTTCATCCTCGTCAAACGCAGCTTATTCTTTCCCTCCTCTCCCTCTTTCTTGTCTTTGACTGGGTGGTTTTTCATCAATTTGTCGTTCACTCCTGCCTTCAGTAACCTGCCTCCCCCCACCATCACCTGACCTCTCGAAAGCCTCTGAGTGCATTGTCCTTCAGTCACATCATGACAGCCACGGCTCTGCACTTCAGTGCATTATACTGTCCTGCAAATGTGTATTTTTAATGTTTTAATGTTTTGAAGTGAAACAATCAATCAAATTTAAGTCTGTAAAAAACCTTCAGTGAGAATCACGTTACATAAGAACCAAAGCAGTCATTTACATACTAAACTGACTTGAAACCGCAAATTCCAGAACTTTGTCCCAAACTACTAAAACTACAGCCACTGTAGATTAAATAGATAATAAGGATGACTCTAAACCCACCAAGCATGATTTATGGTTATCCATAACCTGATTTGATTGATAAATTTGGATGTAGTTGATGTTTCAAGAACACCTGACTTGTTTTCCAAAAATGAACATGGACAAAGAAGACCTGTCAGTTATCTGTCCCGCCTCTGTTTCCTAGCTGAATTCCTTTTCACTCCTCGGCTTTAGTTGAACATATAAAGCACCAGTGCTAGCACAAAGCTAGCTATTAAAATCTAAGCAGCTCATCACATCAGGGAAGATTAAAAACAGTTTTTTTGGTTAGCATTCAAGAACAGCAGCCCCCATGAGGCCTTGAAAGCACCTCTTCATTTAACACTCAGAAACCAGATTTTCTATTAGTAAGAAGATGTGTTAAGGAAAAAATGGAAGAGAAGCCAGGCTCAAGGAACAGCTGAACATTGACTCAGTATGCAGTCTGCCTCAAGCTGATTGATCCAGCATTGCTCAAATACATTTATGAATAAAATATTCACTGATTAATATTAAAAAAAAAAATCCCTCTGCCCGGTTCATGTCAGTTCAGTATGCCTGCAGATCAACCGCCACACACTAAACTTACATATTAGCCTTCGTCAGTCTAATGTTTAAAGCCATGTTCTATGGCTTTGTTGATCATCTGTGACGTGAAGACATCAGATCTCCACACAGTCACAGTTCAGTTTTAAAATCCCAGCACACCACACAGCGTTCCTTCTGCTGAGCTGACAGCTTTGTCAACCCAACACTCCGTCACAGTGGACGGTAGTAGAGGAGGTTGTACCGGTGTCTGGTCCAAAACTACTTTAGCCGACGTCACTGACAGTCAGGACTGGAGCTAAGAGTGTCAGAGCAGTTGACATATACGACTCACACTAAGTTTCCATTAACCTCCTCTACCTCCACCACAGTTACTCTGTAGTCAAGAGTGATTTTGAGACAACACCCAGTCTGTAAAGTTTACTGACTCCTGAGTTCTTCCATGTACAATAACGGCAAAGAACTCAAATCCTCGACTTTTAGGAGCAGGCCCTGAACTTTATGTACTACTGTGAGACAGAAAAGAAGAGCATGGCTCGATAGAAACACATTATGAGATACACACAATTATGAGATATTAATCAGTAGATGTTAGTCAATAGGAGGTATTAGATGTTTTTAGTTTAAAAAAGTAAAACTATAAAATTTTAATTGGTTGAACAGGTTGAATGAATTTTAGCCCATAAGCAGAATTGTATTAATTAATTTATTAATTATTTTTTCCTGTTGAATTGCCTCCTTCTCTTCTTTCCTTTATTTTTCTCTGAACCCTGAGGAGACCCCATTTGCTAACTTTCATCCCACCTCCATCACATCATGTTCATGGTCATTCAGACAATGTTTAAGTCTGCAACAGTGGAAAGAGACGTTTTATTTTCCTTCATCAGTCATATTAACATGCTCTTCCTCTAACACCACATAGGCTCATTAAGCTGTGCAGCATCCCAGTGCAGTGCACAGGTTGTGGGGTTATTGCTCCCACTAAGTTCCCTGGTTACACTTCACTGTCGCCCAGCAGTTTACAGCACTATGGAGGGTTTTCGTTGTACCCACATTAAAGATGAAAATGTCCTTATAAAGGCACAGAGAAAGACTTTTCTCCTGCAAGCTATCTGCTCATAGAAAATAAGAGGAGACCCCATTTGCCAACTTTCCTCCCACCTCCATCACATCATGGTCATGGCCATTCAGACAATGTTTAAGTCTGCAACAGTGGAAAGAGATGGCGAGCAGATTGAAAACAAAGGTGAAGGACATGAGGAAGGAGAGGGATAAGAGTGAGGAATGAGAGCGGCAGGAGGAGGAGGAGGATAAGATGCGATAAAAGCAGAGAGATGATCTTAAAGAGTGCCAGAGAGAGGGTGAAGGAGAAGCCAGGAAGAGAAGAACATGGAGTGAGAAAGTGCATAGATAGAAGAGGAATTAAGTACCAACGATAAAATTACACACCTCTCCTAGCAGTTACCAGGTCATTCATGGACGCCCCACTGCATGGCAACCAGTCAGTGGCAGAGGATGAGAGGAGGAGAGATGGACAGAGGCCTACTGTTGGGATGTGGGGGAAGAATGGAAGAGTGGGAAGAGGAAGAGAGGGAGGGAAGCTGTCATGGTGTCATGGGGAACATTTTCAGAAAAATACAATGAGAAAATACACTCTACTGTATACACATCTGAATACTGTAGACATTTATCTGATTGTGCTCTGGTAAAACGAAGATAACTGAGGAGAATGTAGGAAGTTTGATTTTGGGCCTTCTCACATTGCTGAGTTGGTGTCACTAACGTTTGAGCTATAAGCGGCGACTAAAAGGACAACACAGCTGCTGTTATGACAGGGAGGTTTGAACATTCTAATCCAAGGTCTGTATGTATGTCAAAAGAAGAACACTTGCTTATGATAAGGACAAACTTTCATTATTGTTCCACAGAGAGTGGAAAAGAAAAAGACAAAGACAGAACAATCTGTCCTAGAAGGAACAAAGAGACATCTTGAATGTCACTTTGTCTAACCAAAGCAGAATGTTCTCTGTGACAAAGCTTCAGAGCGGACGCAATCCTACTTAGTGTCCACACAGTAATGTCAAGCCCATCTCTAACGCAGTACAAATTGTCTTTTTAATCCATAAGGACAGACGACGTTTCTGCAGTCCAGCCTTATTTTACTTTTTAAAAAGAAAATATTTCTATCATAGCAGGAGGGTTCATTTATTATTTATATATGTCATAATATATACCAAGGTGTCCTAATAAAAGAACATAACAAACATAGTGAGAGGACTACTACTACTGCTTATTTCTGTGAAATGATCTATCATGCACATACAGTGTATCTAACTCTGATTTTTCTATTTGTGAATAGTTTTCTTTACAAGTAGTCTGACTATTTAAATGAAGTTCTACTAATAACCCGGTGTAGTTGGCTTACTTTTTTTTTCTCTCCAGCCCCACTTTTTAACACTCGCTGTTATGGACACTATTCAGCCTGTAGTAAAATTCTATTGAGGTTCCATAACCAGCCTTAACATCCACAGTCACAACCTCACACACAGCGTACGTTTTATTTTCCTTCATCAGTCATATTAACATGCTCTTCCTCTAACACCACATAGGCTCATTAAGCTGTGCAGCATCCCAGTGCAGTGCACAGGTTGTGGGGTTATTGCTCCCACTAAGTTCCCTGGTTACACTTCACTGTCGCCCAGCAGTTTACAGCACTATGGAGGGTTCTCATTGTACCCACATTAAAGGAAAATGTCCTTATAAAGGCACAGAGAAAGACTTTTCTCCTGCAAGCTATCTGCTCATAGAAAATAAATCAATGATCTTTTACAACAAAAATGCCTTGCAGACAGACATATTGTCCTTTTCACTTCACTACTTTTTTTACAGTTACTCGCAGAGGCCTTTATCTAACATTTAGTACATAAAAGATGACACATTCAAAGTTAAACTACTTCCGAGAATAAAAAGAAAGAATGTGAATTAACCATCTACAATGTTAAAATGCTCCAGCAATAACAATCCATTTATGTAACATATGATTTTGTAACTGAAAGAGGCAAGTCTGCTGCTCTCCGAGTCATTTTACTTTGAAAGCTTCAGGATATTCAACCTTTAAAGTGTTTTTAAAGTCAAAGTATAACTGTAGTGTACGTGTCCAGTACTCTCCCTTCACTCCATAGAGGAAAAATAAACAGACTGGATTTATGAGCAACCCAGTGCTAAAAAGCAAAACCTTTACATCCCTCTGCTAATCATCATTCAAAGTCAGAAACCATTGTGCCAATAAACTTGAGGCAAAACAGCTGCAAAGCCTCCATGGCTAGCAGTCATCGTAAAGTAAATTATATTATTGACTCAGATTCAAGTTGATTCAGCTGATTCAAAAGAAACAGTTGTCCAGTGGTGATGACAGAGATGCAGAGGTGTTTTAGTTGTGTTTAGAAATTAAAATATTCTTAACTTTTCTGCACAAAGCTCGTCAATGTCACACTCACTCAGACAGCAAATCAAATTTAAATGTTATTAGAATATTAGATGTCCATTGCATCATATATTACACGACTCTCACCAGTAAGTTTGAAAAAAATAAAAATAAAGTTCTGTCTGTTGAACAATGGAACAAAAAGGTTGTAAAGATGGAGCAGCTGGTGGATCCAGCAGAGTTTACAACAACCCTGCTGAAATGTGAAATCTCGTCTGTGCAGGTGTACAGTGGTGAGTTTTGGTGGACAGATTCTTGTTACTGAGACACAGTGCAAACACACATCTGCACAAATACACACACACTGAAGAGCAGATGCATTGTAGATGTGTACCAAGGTAACTCATTTTCTTTCTAACACTCTCCCTCAGCGTGTAGTGCCAGGAGTCAATAAAGCTTAAAGGAGCCGGGACTTTGGCTGGCCTAGCCTTTTGTGTTAAGACACACTGCCGCTCACACAAAAGTTCCTCTTGAGAAGAAAAATAGACAACACTGGTTCCTGTCATCCATCATAGGGGGCCATTTAGGGGAATTGCAGAGTGTTTGCTCAAGCCTCAATTAAAATGCACAGCCCATCCCTGTGTTCCTGTGCTTAACCTTGGCTCGCCCACTTCTCACTTGATCTCTCTTCACTTGACTTCAGAGAGAGCGAACATCGGGGTGTTCAAATGCAATGGAAAGCACACACACACACACACACAAACAGATACAGTGTATGTATGCCAGGGCTGGCCAAGTCAGTTCTTACTCTAGGGACTGACTTCATTAGCATTCTTTACATCTCCCTCCAATGCTCTTAGTGCTGAAGGACATCTACCAAACAGACACACTGATGCAAAGCTAGCCTTAACTCCACCTCCAGCGTGGAGCTGCTCTCAGGACCGGTGTGCTGCTTTATCGTGGCAGCTGTTGTGCTCGAGCAGGATGGCAGGCATTGGAAGCTGAGAGTAGAGGGTGTGTTTCCATATGTGAGGGTGTGGAGATGATGTGGGGAGAGCTGACGTCAGGGAGGGTCAGGAATTAAACAAAACTACGTGTACTAAGTGTAACCAGCGTTCCAGTTTACAGTGACAGTTTTTGTGAAACAATAACAGTGTGCCATTACACAGGAAGTCAGAGGATGAGAATACGAGTGTGCAGACAAATTAGTGTACGTCTGGATGACTTTGAATGCTCTAAAATTATGATCTGTGTTATTATCTTAATAATAATTTACTACAGAATGTATAATTGGTATAAGTATATATGATTTAACTTCATGTATTAACAGAACAAAATCAAAAATCTAAATCAGAACAAAACTTAAATTCAGCTGGTACATTTAGATTAGATACTAGTACTGTAACTGTGTATTTACCTGCCCAGCTTCATAGAAACGGCACAGATACCATAGAGATGTTTTTCTGTTCTCTGGCCATGTATGCAAACGTAAGTTTCTCATAAAGAGTGTCACAGAGCAGAAGTCACAGCGGTCATTAAGACCGGCAGAGAATCATCCTGTGGAGAGCATGAATGTGTTCAGTTTCATCATAGCCCAATTGTAATAAATAATTATTTCTCGCAATAAATGAATAAAATAATGAGACAAGAGGAAAGGTCAGAGGGTCACCAAACATATTAGGAATGATATGAGGATATTCATGACTCTGTGGATTATGAATCATTTATTGATGAGATTTGGATCAAAGTTGTGTTTTGGAAGAAAAAAAACCCAATGGAAACAGAAAAAAGAAGAGATTATGGCAGGGAGGTTAGGACTGTGGAACAGGAGAAAGGAAGATGGAAGTAAGAAAGAAAGACGAGTTATGAGCAGGGTGGTTAGGGAGGTAGTGAAAGAGGAGGCTGTGGTGAGGAGAACAAGGAGGAGGAGGGGGGTAGGCGGTGGTGGTGTTGGGGTAGGGAAAGGGATGGCAGGCTTTTGTGGCTGGCTGGACGTCGATCAGAGCAAAGCAGAGAGAAATCACTCGCTCATGGAGTCCGCCCAGCATGACTTCATGTTTTCTGGAGCCTCAGCCAAGGGCAGCGAAAGACAGTAGCGCGCATACACACACAGACACCGGCACAGACACACACACACACACACACACACACACACACACACACACACACACACACACACACACACACACACACACACACACACACAGGAGATATGAAGCCCAACAAGGCACATCATCATCTATGAAGCAGAAACACTGGGAGGCAATGCCGTGCAACGAAGGATGGGGTGGAAAGAGGAAGCGTGGCTGCAACATATAGCTCAAAGAGCTCTTTAATGTCATGGAAAACGCCCTCGCAGACATGCCTTGCCTCCAAAGCACCATCCGCCCTCTCCGCCCTTCCTCCTCACCTTCCTCCAGCTCATTGATCGTATATGAACCGATGCCACTCTCACACTCATCCCCTTCAGCCACCCACCTATTACCCATCAGCCACCCCTACCCCTCCCCCACCCCAGCACATACGCACACACACGCTTGGCTAATTAATAGCCACTGTTCAGTGAGACAAGGTCACGCTGCCAGGAGGCTAAACACAATGCCACGAAGCTGACACCTCTGCTGGGACACGAGACAGAAGCTGTTAATGCACTCCTCTATTGTCCTGTCCCACTGGAAGCTGTCCCCGTCCCCACCACCACACCACCCTCGACCCCCAAGTGCCACTTACGGCCACCCAACCATTTTTTTTTTTTTTTTTTTTGTTTAGTTTTTTTCAGTGAATGCCGCTGTGATAGCAGGAAGTGTTTTCTGTAGGCAGTGAAGATCATATCAGTCCCACATCAGGTCCAAGTGTAACCATCTACTGCCTGCATGTTATACTTTTTGTTTTGTTTCCATTATGGATATTCCTACAGCGAGGTGTCTGCATATACAGTTTGGAAAAACCTTTTCATGTAGGGACGACATTTTAACAACTGTCATCATATTACTATGAAACATTAGCATTACATTCTTTTTGGTCAGGACACATGCAGTGTTATTTCATACAGTATTAGAAATTAGTGTTATCGATAAAGCAAAATATCATTTTTGGTTTCATCAGTACACTCTGATGTGTCAGATGCAGTAAGCCTACACTGTGGAACTTTAAACTAAACAGCAGCCACTGTGGCCCAAGAGATGATTACAGGATGATTCATTTTCCAAAATTCTCTTTAAAAACACAAATGTCAACCTGGCTGGCAGCGAGGTGAATGAACTGAAAACTATGAACTAAGCAATAATACTGAAATAAATTAACCTGTGCGTTAACATTAGCAGAAGATGGGGTCATTTCTTGCACCATGTAGATTTGAACAGAACCTTTGATACAGAGTCCAAAATAAATGCAGCCTCCAAAATAAAAAATCATAAACTCTGTAAATCACAAAGAGTTGATGTGGGAGCCGGAGGACATCGGAGGGAAAACCAGAAAAGATTTTTTCTATAAAATATGATCCAATTTCACCAAAATCAATGAAATAGTTTGTGGTGTGACTTATTGTCGTAAAGCCTACTTCTCACAAGTGATCGTACCTGGAGCCTAAAGTTCCATGAAGCACCTTATGGGCCGCATAGTGGGAATGAGACACCATTCACCTGATAGCATCAGCGATTGATTTGAAATATGTTGGTTAATGGTAGAAGTTACACAACACTGTGTTAAACTTTTTTTGAAGAATTGCCATTGCTGAAAGAGTCTGCATGTTGTTTGAGAACCTGATGTTCAATCAGTCAATAGAATCAATCAGTCATAGCCTCAGTAAATCATAGCACAGGAGTGGACACTGCACTCTTGCAGCAGTAACACAGACGGTAAATGATGGAGCATGCACTCAGTGAAATGTTTTTCACCAATCTCTGCTTTTGTACATGATGCTCCACTGAGTGCCACTGAAAAGGATTCCATCTTCAGCTGCAATTTAAATGACAGCCTGATAGCGTGTAGCAGGGGCCTGCTGAACTTAAACCACAAGGAACCTGTCCTCCCCATAAGTATTCAGAGCAGGGAACTGTGGGTGATCTTTAGTTATGTTCCAGCTGATTGGTGTAGGATGGCAGGGGTGAGGTAAAAAAGATGAGATATACTCTTCTTTATCTCTTTCCTTCTCCTTCCTAAGTAGGCTTGAAGGTCATGGCGTATGAAACAATCCATAACAGATGCTGCTTTACAGAATCTGAGAAGGGACAAAAGGAATCTGCTGCTCTCGCATGCTCTCTTTTTAACGGCCCTTTCCTCTTAATTACTCCCCATCTTCTCGTGTGACATTTCAATATACATGGATACAACATACATGTGTCCTGCAGGCTTTTTTATTGTCCAGCAACAGCCCATGCAAAATGCCAATGCATTTGGCGCATGACATGCGCATTGGGCTGCATCCTCACACTTAAGTGGCCCATAGCACTGCTTTGTCCTCTTTTTTAATGCACCATGTGGGAAATTTATGAATCACGCATGATTTTTAGAAGTAGACGAACTAGAACCACCAGTTCCAGAGAAGTCAAAATGGTGCCTAATGTGCCTAATGCCTAATGAAGTGCTTTTTTGTGTTATTTTGTGAAGTTAGTGAGGATAGACAAAATGCGTCTGTCTCATATTTAAACTCAGACACACAAATGTGCCCTCCTGACTGTCTACACTTTGTGACAGAGTATGTGATGTGAGTGAGATGGAAGTATAAGTATATATGATAAATGCAGAACCCAGACAGCCAATAGGCTGACAATGTGAGAGTGAATGAAGCCTTTAAACTTAATGTGAGTTACACTCAACAACATTTTAATTACAGCGTTCAAGATACACACGGCCGTAGCCAGGATGTTGTTTGGTTCTTATTTTCTGTAGTTTTTCCAAGCATGAAGAACTGATCTAATGTTGCTTAAAAAGGCTCATCTTCAAGGTTCTAAGTTCGGATTTGGCTTTTTTTATTAATTGGGTCAGAACGCTTTATAAGAATCCACAAGCCAAAATAATTACTAATAGACAAATGTCCACTGCTCTCTCCCTGAGTAGATCAAGCCCCCTGGACTCTTTGTTATCTGGCCGAGACAATCAGACAAAACAAGAGGGATAAAGGGTGTGAAAGTGGACCAGACGATACATAAAATTAATCTTATGGCAGATGATATAATTTTGTACTTAACAAACCCATTTGATTCCCTTGCTAAATTTAAAACTGTTTTATACATTTGTATCTGTTTCTGAATATAAAGTAAGTTACGACAAAAGTGAAATTCTCCCACTCTCAAACTGGAATATAAGCGAAGGGGCTCGTTTAAATGGTCTCCAAGCAGGATAAAATACCTTGGAATTATGGTGGCTAACAACCCTAAAAATGTGCACAAACTGAATTACTCACCACTACTTAGTCAAATAAGGACAAATTTACCCATTACTTTGATTGGCTGAATAAATTGCATTAAAATTAATATATTACCAAGGCTGTAGTACCTCTTTCAGTCCTTACCAACTCCAGTGCCACACAGTTTTTTTTAAAAACCTTAACAGACATATCAGCCAATTCATATGGAATGGTAAGACTCCAAGGGTCTCAATAGAAAATCTTACAGGGGACTATAAACTGGGGGGTCTTCGACTGCCTAACCTTGAAAAGCACTATTTGGCTGCCCAAATGCGACTTGTTTATTTCTTTTTGAAAGGGAAAATGTCCCACCTTGGGTTTCAATTAGAATGTACGCTCTTAAAGAAAATATTCCTGCAGATTTTATCTATAAATGGACACTTGCAACTATCTCCAGAAAAACTGACAACCCTGTCTTGATTCATATCATCAAAACATGGCATGAAGTCTGGAAAAATATTAAACTAAAAAATATATTTTCACGCAAAACACTACTGAAACAGAATGCGCTCATATCTATGTCAGTGGATAATAAGATCCTGGAAATGTGGCACCAGAAAGGGATTCATCATCTGGAGGACTGCTATGAGGATGGATCCCTGATGTCTTTTGAGGACCTAAGGAGGAAGTATGATCTGTCCAGCAGAAACTTTTTTTGTTATTTACAGTTAAGATCATTTCTTAAATCTGTTTTGGGACCTCAAATGACACTACCCATGCTCAAGGAGGAAGGACTGCTTCATGAGGGTAATGCACCTCATCTTATCTCAAAAGTGTATTCTCTCTTGATGAATGATGCTCCAAAACCAGGTTTTCATAAATCAAAGGAGACTGACTTGGGTGTGACAATGGGTACAGAGCTCTGGTCTAAATTGTGTCAAAATAGTTTAATGACACTATTAACTCCAGATACAGGCTGACCTATTATAACTTTCTCCATCAAACCTATCTTACACCACAGAAATTGCATAAATAAAAACCTGAGACATTCTGGCATGCTTTTTCTGACATCATGACAAAACTAGGAGAGTGTCTCCCATCAGATCCTCGAATCTGCTTATTAGGCACTACAAATATTGATGCACAATTTAAAAAAAGCTCAAAAGAAGTTTCTCTTATTGGCTTTGTGTGTTGCCAGGAAGTGCATTGCCGTCACATGGAACTCTGACTCCCAACTTTCTATACGTAGGAAGATGTTTTTCAGAAATGAATAGCTGTGTTGCACTTGAAAAAATTACATATACGCTCACGAAAGACCTTAATACTTTTACAGAGATATTTACCAATGTCGATGGGCTGGGCACTCGTCAGTGCTTACTGTTTGTCTACCTTGCTTCTCGACATTATTATTTTGATTTCTTTATTATTATTTTTTTTTTGTTTTTTCTCTTCCTCTCTTTCCCTCAGTTTGTTGGTGAGTGGGTTGGGGGTTTAGAGTTGTGTGTTTGTGTTGTGTTGTGTTGTGTTGTGTTGTGTGGGGGGCGTCAGGCCCTAGGCACAGATTCGGTCAGAATGAGCCCTGGCACCAATGTATCCATTGTCTGGTATACTCTCCAGCTTTGGACAAGTGTCTCTACTTCAGAAAGATCTCCCAAAGGTGCAATTTAGATGCATAAAAGCTGTTCGAGCTAATGCGCACTGGGCTGCAATCAAGGAAGTGACAATATGGCGGATGTTAGACAAAGCCCAGGCTTTTCAGAGGAGTGAACGTGTCCTATTAGGAATAGCAGTTGTGATTTTTTTCAGAGCTCCTGTGGTTAAGTGGCTGCTTTAATTAGGCAAACATTATTGTGCAGTCATTCAGTAGACACTGTTAAGTCAAACAACTCAGTTAAGCCTTGCACTCAGTACAAATGTGGCTTAACTGGGAGTTAAAAGTCTGTCGGGTTTTCAAATCTAATCAGTATGCCTTTGAAAGGGCAATGTGCTCGAAGCAGCCTATTCTTGAGTTTGTAACATCTCCGCTTGACACCTGTTTGATCTACAAGGCTCTTTTGGTTTGCTTTGGCTTGGTCGTAGCACTGCAGCTGATTGTATAGCAAATAAGTATTACATTTAAGGCTGAGAAAAGCCGCAAGTGGAATGATGATGGCAAAATTAAATAAGGCTATTTATTAAAAATCCCAACAGGAAGGAGATCAGGAGAGCAGCTCTACATTGGTTTATAATACAGGTACTGGACCATATAAATGACAGAGCATAAAGGACAAAATACTCAAACTTTAAAACTGAAATATTTTTAAAGAATCTGCCATTCTATGTAACTGAGTTAAAATACATGTGGAGGAACAAAGCAGTAGTCTCGGCAGCAGAAATGCTTGACCAAAGTCAATGTATCTGAAATTATTCACTAATTGAGTAACGTTACCGCTCTTCCTCTATTCAGCCGATATATTTGACTACTCAGCATAAAGTGAAATGACTGAAAACAGCTTGCTGAATGGATGCCTCTGTGCTCATATGATCTCAGCTCCTGATAAATTCAGGACAGCATTTAAGGTAGTGACACAGGTCAGCCCCCTTTCTTCCATCCAACAGAACAGCTTCCACATGTCATACTGATCATGTGACAAAAACTGAGCTCCATCCTCTAAAGTGCTCCAGAATTTGTATCTGCCTATCAGTTAATTCATGAGTCAACTAATTGCTCTACTGTAGTTCTGAAAAGAGCGGGTGGTGGTGAACAGACCTGCTCAGGACAAAATGTAAATTGTAATTACTTTGTGGCCTTTTTTTTAAGCTTTATTTGACAGAGACAGCTGAAGAGTGACAGGAATGCACAGAGAGAGAGAGCGAGAGAGAGATGGGGAATGACATTCAGGAAAAAGCCACAGCAAGGACTGAGTACATGGGGTGGCATGGAGCTAAACACTGCCCCGTAATTACTCATTTGTGAACAAGTGACATCTGATTAATATACCACAATAAAGCATGGTACTGAAGCCAGACCTGATCCGCAGTGTGATCAAATAAGAGAGGCTGACCAAGAAAATAGTTGGCAACTGAAAGAAAAGGGCAAAGAGTATAAAGTGTGTGTGCGCATGTGTGTCGTGGGCACTGAAGTATTGAACAAAGAGCTGTAGATCAAACCCCACACACATTACTTTGTCCTTGCGTCATTTGGGACGGTGAACGGATTAACACCTATTGCATCAAGACGAGACACCTTCCAACCGGCAATTATCACCTGTTCAATTGAGAGTAGGAGCAGGCATGGACTGATAATCTGGCATACCGAGCATTTGCCCGGTGGTCCGACATGCTATTTGGGCCGATAAGTCCCATGATAAGTCCCGACCCATAACCAGTAGATCACACAGCCCAAACACACTGTTGAACAACCACCCCGTTCGCTTTGGTCCCGCCTACAGGCAAAAAAAAAAAAAAAAAAAAGGCTGTGCAAGACTTTGTTTCCTTACCACCGGCCCTTACACGCTGACTGACAGGGGACCGGCTATGAAGTTAGATTAGTGCCATATATCTGAAGAAGAGCAGACTATGATTTGCACTTGTAAAACCCGTAATTCGCAACTTGTGAATGCGCATCTCGCAACTTGTGAACGCGCATCTCAGAGTTTGTAAGTGTAACTTCAGATCCACACATCTGCAAAAAGCAAACTGCAAGCATATTTCACAACTTGTGAAAGCGCATCTTCGAATTTGCACTTGTAACTTCAGATCTGCAAAGCTGCACAACATGATTTGCATGCGCAGGTTCCTATTTGCTTGCTCAGTTGCGTCATCCTTCTCACGTGATTTTTGGCACGATTCACTCGGATGGATTTGAAGGAAACGATTTGCGCGCAGACCAGGAATGCCTGTTCTACCACTTTTGTCCAAGAGGTGGCAGTGTGGTTATTGGCCATGCAAAAGTCGGGGATTAATAAATGACAAGTTTATGTTATGTTAAGGTATGTTGTTTTAAAGAGTTCTGAGTAGGAGTGAATATGAAGTTAAGCTTCTTACTTTTTCCCAGTCGAGCAAAAAAAATTTCTAGGATGGACGGAAGAGAAAGACAGGCACCACGTAGCTTCATAGAGAGGCATTATGATCAAATTGTAAGGATGCACTGGACTGTCTATATCTCAATGTTCAAATTGACTGGGGTTATCAAATGCCTAAAAAACGGCAATGCGGCTGCGTAAAACTGTGCCTACAGTGGAAAACGAGAGGAAAAAAAGAGAAAGTGAGGGAAGAGGAGAGGGGAAAGTCAAATCAAATGCATAGTTGAGCTGGTGTCTGAGTGGAAGATAAGGAAGGCCAAGCAGATGAGTGATTGTGAATCGATAGCCTCTGGGCACGCAGCTCTCCTCTCCCTCGCCAAAGAGTTAACCTTGTGGGTCAGTGCTGATTCAATACGCCTCCACTACCAATATGCCTTTGGGCCCAGAGGCACACAAACCCTTCATTAACAGCCCGGCATTAGTGAATCATTGCCTCTAGACTCCACATTAGACTCTGTTTTGCTTTGACCCCACCACATACATATACCTGGGTTTAAAATGCCGTGCCCCTTCCCATGATGCATTTCCAATGCTCAGATGAGAGACTAAAAACTCTCCCTCGTCACTCTCATGGTGTCCTTTAGACATATTAAACGTGATTTTGTCCTTTCACATTTTCAGTGGTCTATCGCTGTAAGAAACTGAAGCTGCAATAAATGTCTTGTACAATATTGATGCTTAATAAAATAATATTTGATATTTTTCCATAAAGGAAAAAAAATTTAAATTCTTGAGAAAGCATCAAAGCATGAGGACCAAGTTTCTGTGTCTAAAACAGGGGGATATACCAAGATTTGTTTGACCTCTAGCTTAGCACAAAGGTCATGTTCAGACAGACATCAGCACTCTCACAAAATGTAGGCCTCATTTCAATAATACCTAAGTGTTGGCACAGCAGAGGTCCCTATGCAGTGGGCTCCAGATAAAAAGCGTTATTTGGCAAAAAAGTTGAAACTGGCTCAACTTTCACAAACTATACAAGGGCATATTCCTACTCACTTACAATGTACCATGAGTGAGGTATTAGTACCATTTAACTTGCAACCATCACAGCTAAATGAATGATATTGTCAGTGCAGGCTCCTGAATTGTATTTCATTGTCTCATTGGTACCTGAAACAACCAAGAAGAGAAAACACAGGTGATATATTTTTACTTCCAAATAAAGTGGCTGAGATAATAATACATCTAAATTTTTGTCCTCCATCTCCCCTTTTTTTACCCAAAATTTCCTAGTTTTATCTTTCTTTGTTTCTCACAACCCTTTCCTCTCTAACTCCCTTGACCCTACCTCACCCATATATGATACATGGCTCTGGAGGAAGAAGGCAAATAAAAGAAAGAAAAAAAGAAAGATCTGACCAACCTGTGGTGCATGCCTCCTGACAAGATTAAGACACCTCAATGGAAAGTATGTAGCATGCTATGCTGTCGCTGCTGCTGCCACCAGTGCTGAGGCTTTTGAAGGTGCATTTGAAATTGCCTCAGTGAGCTGATAAACAGAGTTTTTGGCAGGCAATGAGAGTTTGCAGGGCATAATCTCACACAGTGAGGATGCGCTTGAGTGCCGGACAGCGAGAAATTCGATTAACGCCTCCTCCGGGGTCTTCCTATTCCCCCCAGCCTGTCCCCCACTGTAGAGGGTTGGATGCAGCTCTGGATATGGATCCCGTCACCCGCTACTAGCTAATGACAAAGCTGCTGTTCCCTGGCTGGAAAACCATCTGCTGGCGACAAGGCTTTTAAAGCAAACACCGTGCTGGCAAACATGGCTGACAGGCTGGCTGGCTGGTTGCTGTGGGTATATATGCTTGTATCTGTTCAGAAATTAGAGGTTTTGACCTCTTTACACCTGACAATGATACGTGTCCTGGGTAATCAGATTGCAGTTAAGCTGTGGAACATTAAAATGCATTAATTCAAGGTGTAAATGCAAGTGAGGTACATGAAAGAGTGGATCAACCAAACCACCTTTCAGAGGTGAGCAGAGACACGCTTTACTACCAGAGTGTGAATGCAACATGTCTCCAGTGCATATCTCTGAGATACACACAAATGAACTTTTACACATGAATTCTGCCAAAGCAGCAGACAGCTCAGTCACTAACTTCACACCTTACAGATTTACCACTTAAACATTTTCCTTGTCACTGCTGGTCCAATAATACAAACACGAGCACTGTTAAGAGCTGCAGAACTTATTTTCCATTCTACAGGATATTCTAAAATGTTCATAGAGACCAACTTTGTGAAGTGAAGCACAAGCCCTCGAGACTATCCCGCTTTGTTTGAATGGAGTCAACATAAAAATGTGTCTTAGGCTTAAGTACAAAATGCACTGTCACCACAAGAAGTGTATGTTTAGTGCTTCATGAAATGTAACCAGTCGAATAAAAAAATCCAAGCTTACTAAGTCTATTGAATCATTTCAATTAAATGTTGGAAGAGGCAAACGACAATAGAATAAATTTAGGGTCATATGGTGTGGACCGCTGCTCTTACTTTAAGGGGAAAATCTGAGTTTGAGAGGTTAAAAAGGATCAGAATGTTTACAAGTCAAGTCTTACTTACAGCAGCTGAATATCAGATCTGAACTCTGCAAACAAAAGAAACCTTTCAAAAAGAAAGAGTCTCTGTGAATTGAGATAACCAACTGCTGAAAAAAGATGTGCATTCTCAGCAAAATCCATCCCTCCATGAAAAGCTGTTGCAGTTGCACTAAAAACATTAAGAGGGCCTTAATGTTGCACAGAACAGTGCAGACACTTATTCACAGCAATTACTAAGAGATCATTGATCATCAGTTACAGGCTATAAGTTGTCACACCACACATATAATCCACTTATTTAGTTGAAATTTTGGATGAAATAAATATTAATACCAGATTTAAACAGGCTCTGTAATGATTTTTGGTGTCATTCTGGCCCGAGCTAATTATTAATAATATACAAGTAATAACCCCAGTGATTTTCTGGGCCATCCAGATTGAATTTGAGAAAGTAATTTGTGTCTGCAGATTCAGAGTTTTTCAGAATTACCTTTATAAGACACCGTGAAAACATTTGGAGACATTGTGGGAAAAAAATGAAATAAATGCACCTGAAGTAATGCACTGTAGCATGAGAAAACAAATTTGACTTTTTTTGCCCATGGCAATGCACCGACACGGCTCTTGGACAAGTCAACGGTCCCTCACAGCCAGACTGACTGGTGGAAATGCATACATACTCTGTCAATTAGACATTTAGTGTTAACCTGCTCCCAGCAATTTGTGATAAGGTGTGGGAGTGGTGAGGTGAATCCAGCTAATAAATGACTAGAGCCGCTGGAGCCACTCCTTGGAACGACAGATAAAAAAAGCTACCTGGCAAATGTATTTCTTTTGGGAGCAGCCCAATCTAATTATGGAGGGAGATGATGGGTGGCGGTGGCGAAGAAGGGCCTTCGGAGGTGGGACAGTATATATTCATGTATAAGCCAGCACCCACCAATCTATGGCTGTAGTTTGTGATCATGGGCTCAGTTTCAAATAACATATCTTCCTCAGAAGTTCTCACATTTTTCATCTAATGAGAAAACATATAAAGGCCACACAAATGCAATTAACTCTGAGTGGAAGATGTTTGTGTGTCACAGGGCTTTGCAGAATAGTGTTTAATTGACACATACAGTCATACAGGTACAATTATAGTGAAATGTATTGATCAGGAGTGGAGGGAACTAGCTGCTGTGAGCTGACACACAGCTGCTGGGTGCCATGGAGCTCTGGAGAAGATACCTGGAGGCAGAACACTTGGAGTGGGATACCGACACTGGTGTATTAAGCCAGATCACATCACATTACTGTGTGTAGAGGATCACATAAGTGGGAAAATACTGGCTTTTTACCATCTTCATTTTCATCTTCATGTGAGGTATACATTTGAAACGTCATGGACACTAGGCGTAGAAATAAAAATCCAATTGCATGATTCATGGATTTACATATTTTCACATCCAAAACTTGGTTATCTGGTATATAAAATATTAAATAACTCATTATTCTGAAAAGCCTAGACAGGAGGATCCACAGAACGGAGTTTGGTGTTTCCAGTTAGATGATAGTGATGAAATCCCACCTATCAATCAGCCCACCGAGTGAGATGCTTCTCTGCTGTTTGTGTGTGTGTGTGTGTGTGTGTGTGTGTGTGTGTGTGTGTGTGTGTGTGTGTGTGTGTGTGTGTGTGTGTGTGTGTGTGTGTGTGTGTGTGTGTGTGTGTGTGTGTGTGTGTCTGTGTGTTTGTGTCTGTGTGTGTGTCTGTGTGTGTGCTTGTAATCCTGTCTGATGGAATTAAACACCTCACATCTCACACCCGGTGCCAGAGCATTGAAGAGACTGATTAAAGGCAAATATCACACACAAACACCACATTTGTGCATGAAGGATGGATGCAAAAAGTCCACTATCCCCAGCAACAGCACTGTGAAAACATTGAAGTTAATCTGATATTTTATCAAACAAATCCAGGTACTGCAACAACAATTTATGATAATGTAAGACAAATCAGCATAACTCACAGTTTGCTGAGTTCTTCAGCTTTGCAACATTTCATTTATTTTGAGACAAAACAATCCCAGAACCTGAAAGTGATTTAACTCTGTTTGAGTCAGAGTTTCCCTTGTGTAGACTGCTAACCAGTACTGTAGCCATGTGAGAAACTGAAAATCGAAACATCTATCATCCCGGAGAAATTTAATTTATCTTACATAGCTTAGGTTTGGTAGTTTAGTAGTTTGAGACTGCAAAACATTGGACATTGTTAGGTGAGTTATCAAGAAATGATTCCCAGCTGAATGTCTTTAATTTTTGCTGCAGATGTTATAGTTAAAAAAAAATGTCTTCTTATTTAGTCTCTATGCAAATCTATGCAGCAATGAGCTCCAAAATCAAATCAGGTGTGGTACACAGAAGGAACTTTTGATGTAAATACAACCGTTCTTTCACAAGCTGATCTTGTATTGCGTTCACACAACTGTGACTAAACAGACAACCCTGTGACATAATATTGCAAATAACATGTTAATATGCTTTAAGAAGAAGGCAAATCCCTGAAGTACAATGAAAGCCTTTGGAGCAAAATGAGGCACTGCAACTTGTCAGCAAAAACTTTTTTGAGAGTTAATGTCTAATTCATATGAAAATGTTTGTGTTTCAAAAAACTTTTGTGTGACTTAGTGAGTAATAGTTCATTCAAATCTCCTGATCACCTTGGAATGAAGCAGTCTTTCAGCACTGCTGGGGACAAAGAGGGAAAGCTAACGCTATAGTGGCAGATGGCATGTCATCTCTATACATGTAACTGTCTCGGAAACGCACACACGCTCTTTAAAGTCAACTCTTTTGCCTCAAGAAAAAGAGCTGCTGGCGCCAGTGACCAAATAAAATAACTTACCATTAATGGAAACATATGGACGAATGACAAAGACAAGACCTTACAAGGAGTTTTTCTTTTTTCCAACAACAACCAACAATTTGAAGTCTGAACATTCAGTAAATCCCATGACAATTGAAAACTGCAAAGCTCCAGAACAAGCAAGTACACTATAAACATTGTTTGTCAACTGATATCCTTGATTCCTTGATGAACAGTCCAGTTCAACTTACGTAAATGATTTTCTGACAAGATACCCCTTGGTGTATTACAGAGCCTGTCCTCTCTCAGAAGCAAAGGTAGAAGCAGCTTAATGTTGCTTTAAACCACAAACCCCTTTCAGGTACAGTCATATTACACTTTTATTCTGCAGATATTCACTCCATTGTCCATTCACTTCAACTGAAGGCCCAACCAATCACAAATTCAAGTATATTTTGTGTTTCATTGTAACCTTCAGCCGAACTCGAACATATGCCATCACACTGCTTTGTAGATTATTACACTGCCAGACTGCAAAATCCCACTTACAAACTGATCTTTGGAATACTTGAATTTTTGACCTCATGTTTTACAAAGCTTTCAACCACATGACATCGTCTTTCACTTTATAGTTTGCTTGTCCATGCCTTGAAATGTAAGTGTAGTCATTTCTGTAACATGTAAGAAACCTGTTTAAATGACCCCATGGCTTTTCATGTAGCATTAACAAACTAGGCCTACTAACACCTCAGAGTACTTCACTTGTTTAAAATTAAAGCTTCGTTTTTTTATTCTTCATTCAAAAGGGTGAAATTGCACTGCCGCCTGCTTTTCTCAGGTCTACAATCTACCATGACCAAAACAACAATTCTTCAACAAAGTCCATCCACCATTTGCATAGTTTACTATGACCACAAACTGTGAAGGGGAGGGCCAAATATTTTATAAAGGTCTCACTCCTGGCTTCATTTGAATACCATTGAGCTCACCTCTATTTTCGATCTTCATTTAGCTCCTTTGCATGTTTTCTCCTCAGCTATATACATATATAAATGGCTCATGCCCAAACACCTATCAGCTGCCATATCTCAATCTTTCTGTCTGTGGTGCGTGGAGCATGAAGAAAGGAAAATGACGTCTCATTCCTGTTTGGGTCAGACTGACAGGAGAGCCATATTTCACTATAGGTACCCCTCTACACACACCCTCATGCACACTGCGTGCACACACCCCGACCCCTCTCCTCCTTAAGACTCGCTGTTAAAGGAGAGATAAAAATGAGGAGATGATGAATTTACTGGAAGAGTGCTTTGTCCCCTATTCTGTTCCCATCACTGTTGGCTGAACATGGGACAGGATGATAGATGTCCAACCCCTCCTCAACCCTCCACACCGATCCCACAATCCTGCCAGTGCTTAATGGTGCATTCCAATAAACCTACATTCAATCTACACATTACTGGTACAGCTCCCACTTATTGACCGGACCGGTTATTACTTTCTAATGGAGTCGGTGCCAATCTGAAAGTAAAATTTGAGATGGAATCAATAAGTGAAGGATGAATGACTTGGGGAGTAAATTATATACTTAACCTCGTCCACTCATCCTTTTGAAGAAAAGAAAAGACGAGAACAAAAGAGCAGATTTGAGATATAAATATGATTCCAGTGAGACATTAGCAGAGAGCTGATTTTATTTTTCCCAGCGGACTCTGGGATTATTGAAGGCTTATCTGTGCATTATGACAGCATAAGCTGAGGGTAATTCTTCTTCCGTCCAAACATGTAATCAAACTCTGCTTTGCCGGAGTGCTGCCGAGGCAGATGTAAATAGCCATTAGCATCAGTCAGAGAGAGAAAAAGGTCAATAGTGGCCTGTACAAAGGCAGCGTCAGAGACAGACATATTCAAAAACAGCTCCAGTTTATTCACTAATACTGAGAAATACTCCTGAAAATAAACATTTACATCGATTAACCATCTAAGCCTTCGTCTACAGCTCACAACATGTTTTCATTTGGTCAGCAGGATACATGAATGCATCAAGAGACTGTATAATTAAGAGGGAATCTTTGTTTGTTTTGCTTTATAACTACATTTTCTTGGTTTATTTAATATATTAAATATATTCAATATTTAATATATTGAATAGATGTATTTAATATATTAAAAGTAAACTGACCAATATATCAAACATATTAGGTATTTTTTTTCATGCCTTTATAATTAATTATGTAAGCTACCAGGCCAAATTCTGGAGTCACTTAGAAAAGCCCAATTAAATCCTTTTAATGTTCCCTATAACTGAGTTTAAGACTTTAAAAAGCACACACACACACACAAATGTGTCCTGCCCAACCCACCAACCTGCAGTCAATATTGATGTATATAAAGTGTTCTTGTTGTCACCGTTTTGCCTCAATATCATGAAGTGATGCTGCAATATGACAGTATTTTTGCACAGACTGGTCTGTAGTTTTTCACCAGGGTCAGTGTGGGTCAATGCTTTCCTTCAGAATGTGGCCAAGCTGTTCAGATGTCATTTACACTACAATGTACTGAATCATTGTGAAAATTTGACTCTTTATTTTGTTTTTTTTATTGAGGAAAAATGTTTAAAGATTTTAATTAAGATTACTGAAGGGGCAAAAACCGCTGCTATGCACAGCAGTAAGTGAAAAAACCCCGAAGAGAATGAGTGCAAAAAAGATGGACAGAAAAGGAGAGAGAGAGGGAGAGAGAGAGAGAGATTGTGGTGAAACTGTAGAGTACATAAAAGCCATCTTCCAGATTTTCTGTGTGTGTATGTATGCGTGTGTATGTGTGTTTTTATGTTGACAGAGGTGTAAACCACAACTACTATGACTGCTTAACAAGTTGAAAACACACAAAATCTATGATGCGGGGGCATCAATTACTGCAGCCAAGCAATGAAACATATAAATATAAATATAGGCCTACAGGTACTCACACACTTTAATCTTGCAAAACAGCCAGAATCAGAGAGAGACAAAGAGAGAGAGACATTGAACTTCAAGGGCACAGAAAGCCTTTAGCTTCAGAGCAAGTGTATGAAACAAACAAGAAGCCAACAAACACAGCTGAAGGGGTAGTTAAAGTAAACCCATCCTCCTGACCTCTGACTCATGACTATCACCCGCACTGAGCTGATCTGGGATCAGCTACAACACAAAGAAGGTGGTCTGGAGGTCAGTTCAGGCACCGCATGAGAGATCTAACAAAGGAAGAAAAAGTCTGATTCCCTGAACAGTCACAAGGCTATTCTACATCTTCACCAGGCATAGTAATGTGGGATTGTGTGTGTATAACTGTTCACAGCTGATCTTCCATACTACTAATATTTTGTGTAAACATCTATGACTTGTGATCATTTTATTGACAGCTCTGTTTTATATGGCCTTTGCCTGCCGACGCCTCTTAACCACCAGTAGGAGTGCAGATTCATCATTTTACATCATAATGGAGATCTGACCGCAGCAGTCATTTTTGCAATTATTTAAGTCCCATGTGGTATGGGGTCAAAGGTCAAGAAGACTATCCCTGAAGAGATTTATGATAGAAGTACAGCGGCCAATAGGGACACAAGTTACCAACTGTCCAATTAGAGCTGAACCTTTAGGGTCTGTGGCACACGTTTGTACATGTGTGTTGGTGTGTATGTGGGTGGATACATGTAAAGACATCCATCATCTTCATAATGACTGAAGCTGAGTATTACTTTAAATCTTTAAACAGTCTCTACTTCACCACTGACATACTTTTTTTTGTTAGTGCTTTGGCATGATGTACTATAAACAATACAATGACTAAATATCTTACTACATGACAGTAAGATGCCGTAGTGACAACAACAACAGCATGATCAGCATTCTGAAAATATAGCAGCCATGCAGAGCAACAGGAAGCAGCGAAACGCTGATGTAACAATACGCCAGGCTAACATCATCCACTGTTGTAGCCAAGCCAAATAGAGCAACAGAAGACAGACGAGTCATGCTCTGAATAACCACATTCAGCAGACGAAACAGCAGCATGAAGTGGAACGAGTACAAAACATAATATTACTTAATACAAATGTGAATGGAAATAGTTTTAAAGTCACTAAAATTATGAAGACAAACCAGCACATATACCAAGCCGCACAGAGTCACGAGACCTGTAGAATATTATAGTTAATAAATATAGTAAATATAATAAATATAGGTATAGAGTTAATAAAATGATGGTATTTACTTATTGACCCAAATGTCTCCAGTGCAATAGTGTTAAATAATATAATTGAAGACTTAAGAAAATATTCAAGTTTTCATATTCAGTTGTGAATTTGTGAATCCCAGACCCCAAGACAGTTCACTGTCATTTGATGATGAGGAAACATTGCATTATTAAAGCATATTCAGCTCAGAAGGGAGAGCAGGACATCCACTCATCACATGATCGGTGGTTCAATCTGTTCTGCATGCGTGTCCTTGGGCAAGATACTGAACCCCTTGTTGCTCCCGGAGGCTGTGCCATCGGTGTGTATGTGTGAGTGTGACTCAGTGTGATTAGTCAGTATCTGGTGGGCAGTTGCCAGCCTCTGCAATCAGTGTATGAACGGGTGAATGTGATGTGAAAGGTGAAATGTGAAAGTACAGACCCCTTACCAATATCAGATGAAATGATACGACGGTGCAAATATTAGCATTTAATCAAATGACTTCAAATAATAATTAATTAAGCTGGCCAAATACTGGTCAAGGAGAGAAACTATACTATATATGTTTTCATTCACTCTCAGAACAACAATTCAGTTTCTTCCAGTCCAGTGACTGTTTTCTATACTCTCTGATAGGGACACATTTCAGTCAGCACTCAGAGAGCAGTGAGGTTCCATCCCAAACACCACTTCTCATTTCTCTCCCTCTTTCTCTCTCTCTCTCTCTCACACACACACACACACACACACACACACACACACACACACACACACACACACACACACACACACACACAGAAACACACACACACACACACACACACACACACACACACACACACACACACACACACACACACACACACACACACACAGGTTCCATTCATTAGGCCTGTCTACCTGTGGTTCACAGCAGTGTGTGATGCCAGACGTTCTCTGTGGGTTAGGATCTATTTGTAGCTTGGTGGAGGTGGAGGTGGTCTCCACAGGCTAATTACTCCATTTAGTGTTAAGGTGAGCTGCACTTCAGGTATCGAGCCAAGGAGGAGTAATTATGTCGACAAAAAGGAAGAGCCATGCCAGCTACAGTTAGAACAAGTTAAAAAACAATAACAGCTTTTCAAACTTTCCCCATGTTGACATATCAAGCAAATATAGAGAAAATAGCCTTGGACCAAAAAAAAAAAAAATCTCTTTTTGTCTGCAGAGACTTCCATTTCAGAAAAACTGTTTCTTCACAGAACAAAAATTCCAATATCTGCTAACTAAAGACCATGAAATTGCAGCAGCATCAAGTCCAAGCTGATAACAACAGTCACTTCAGTGAGAGGTCAGGAGGTGAAAAACAAAAGAATAAGTGTTAAGTCAGAGGTCCAGCAGAGGGGGGGCATGTCATGTAAGTGTATGGCTTTTTCTATGCACAACACTTTTTCAAGTATCGGAACATTGTTTAACTCAAACAAGAAGGAAAGATGCCTTATTCAGAGTGAAGCCGTGGGAGGTAAGAATGGCAACATGGAACCTGTATGTTATCCATGAACAAAATATTGCACTCTTTCTAAAATATGTTTATGAAATATGTGTGGAAGCAGAATGGAGCATCGTTTTACTCGTTTCAGTGGACTTTGCCTTGACCGCAACCACAGTTCCAACTTAATATTCTGCACAGTTTCTGCCCCCACCTTCTGCCTCTGACCACAATACACAGATGCCATACATAACATAGTGTTGAAATCAGCAAAACCTACCCACCTACCCAGAGAAGGATGCAAGTGTTCTACGTTTAGATAAACAGAGACACTCAAGGCAAAATCCTGAAAACAGTTGATAGTCAAACAAACAAAACACAAGACAAACAAGAGAACACACACACCCCAACACAGCAGCAGTAATAGCTCACAGACTTGGCTCATGATCTCCCAGCTGAAAATAAACAATATCCATCACAGACCCTGCTATTAAATGGGCGTGCTGGGGTTAATCGAATGTACTAGGTAAAAAGATGCTTACCCACCCTGCCTTCCCAACACAGAGACACACACACAGCTGTAAACAAAGCACAGCAATCTTGGCTGTACTGTAGCTCCTCCACAGCCTCTCAGGTTCAACAGCCTCACCTCAGCTAAGTCAGGCAAAACCTCAGTGTGATCTAAAGTATTATTTACATGTTCCCTTTATGCTTAACGGCAAACTCACTCTGAGTGAAGAAAGTAGGTAGTGGAAAAGGCCGTGAGAAGAGACGGCAGAAACAAAAGAGTCATCTTGCCGCATCGGAAGATCTGTCTCCTGTTCATCTCCAGGAATTGTTCCTCAGCTTCAGATTCACTCATTTTCAAAAGCCTGTGTGGGTGTACGAGCTTAGAAACATTCAGAAAGGCCATATGAGTCAAAGCCAAATGAGAACAACAACACAATTTACTTTCAATGACCGCCAACTCAGTCAAAGCCAGACCTCAATAAGGTATGGACCCTCACAAAAATTGGACAAGCTTTCTAATCAAACTTTAATTTAGCTAGAAAGTAATCATTGTAGCACATTTCTGTCTAGTCAGTGATAGATATACATAAACGCATGAATACATTTTTTGATCTAAAGCAAAGGCTTCTATTAACTGCCACATATTATGCAAATGGAAAGCAATTGGTCATTAAAAACAGCAGAGCGAGCCTGTGCTCACTGCTGTGCCACATTGTGCCGATGGTGCTTTCATGTCTAATCAAAGACAAAAAAAAACAAGTTACTATCAGTGATATCAAAGGCCTCTTTTGAAACACAATATATTCTTATATCTATCCCAATTATGGGACTTTTTTTCTTCCATAATAAAACAACTGAGAGCTTGCTTCAAAGAAAAAAAGAGAAATTGTACAGGCTGTTAGTTGGAGTGTGTTGCCACACCATCATACATAAACACAAATAACATATATACACAGAGGTCAGCATACAATCACTGTATTATTGCTCCACGCTCAATGGCACTGGGATGACGAGGGTGACGGCTGCCCCTGAATGTGAACACACTGATGCCTACTCTTCACTAACCAAAAAACATAAATCTATGAATACTTGCATCATTCTGCCAGTGTGGTGCTGGATTGATACCATTTGACATTTTTAATCATTCTGTTGTGATAACAGAGTTTCAGTAGTGAGACCAAAATTATACCTTTTTCAACAATTTACTCTGAGAATTTTCAAATGTCAAAAGCACTAAAAGAACTTCATTCCAGCTTTCACAACATGACAATTTTATTTACAAAGTGCTGAATACATTCTGATGAAGACAAAAATGAGGCGCAGACGCACCATTTAAACACAGCAAATGTCATGTATTTAATCAAATGTTATATTTTTCACCTACTTTACTGTAAGATTGATACAAATGTGTTGTTTTACAAAAAGACTTTCTCTGTTTTGTTTTAGCAAGAAAAGAAAGAGAAGTTTGTGAACCACTGGGTAAGTCAATCTGGATCACAGTCACAGCAACAGCCAATGGGTTTTACGCTCAAGTGGGAAGAAACAGTTTCACTTCCCATTTTGCCCAATATTTGCTCTACTTGTTCATTCCCAAGGACTCCCACAGTTCTCATCTCTGCCAACTCCCTCTGCTGGCCTAAGGAGATTGGGTGAGGACCGCTATGTGTGTCCTCAAAAACACATGGAGTCACCAGCTGCTTCTCCTCCAATGACAGCCTGGACAACTTGGTTAGTTAGAGTTTCAGGACAGAAGGGCAACCGACTCATGAAAACTGGCTGAAGTGTACATAGCAGTGGGCGGTGAGTGTTTGGCCTCCGAATTTTACAGAAAACTTCCAACGATGTCGTTCAGAAAGAAATATGTTCCCAGCCCTCTTCAATGCATCTTTCATTTGATGTTTCCAACCCAAGCATGAAGATTGGAATCCTGAATCTCTTTGGCCCATGCTGTCTGTACATTCTTGCTATGTAAGCTTTTAGCTTGAACAGAGTTGACGTCAGAATAGTATGGATGCAGCTTGGGGTGAAAATTGTAGTCTTTCTGTACGTACTGTATAGCTGGCAGCTCCGTGCCATTACATACAGCTAGAAGGAGAAACACAGGAGGGGGCAACACCTCGCCGCCGGTACTCTGCTGCATGTTGTAACTCAGCCTCAAGCAAGAAGCAAACACTGGGAGACAAACAGGGATGATATGTCTGTGAGACACTCTTGCTTTTTGGCTTGACTGATTGTGAATGTTGGATTCTAGGCAAGTTAAGTTAAGTATATTCATGAAGCAGTATAGCACTGCAGAAACTGACACTAATTAAGGTAAATGGCAGAGAGAATGTATTGGTTGGACAGATAAACACCCTGCTGGTAATTTGAGTATTAGATGGTGATTATTGGTACGTTCTAACTTTGTAGGTACTGCACTTTCATTGCTTCTGATATGATGGTTGTGTCTGTATTGATGTGAGTTTTGTATGTTTCCTGTGTCCTCTCATATGTGCCTGCATTAAAAAGCAGAAGTGTATTTAATGCCATTGTACTTATAAAATTCAATGACTGAAAGTTTCAATTTCTTATTGCATACCTGCAATAAATATCAAGTGCACAGAAACTTTTTGTGTTTCTACACCTTAGCAGTGCATCATGGGAACAAAGTTATAAAAAAAAGAAAATAAAACAGGAGTTAAGAATGAATCCTGCTTCATATTTTCTCTCTAGATTTGAAATTCTTTGATGACTGGACAGCTTTTCTTTTTAGCGCAGGAGTGTCCAGCAACCATAAAATGTCTTTGAGTCATCATTCCAGAGTGTACCCTTTGTATGACACGTATAGTTTTTATTGAAGGATTTAAAACTTGAAATCTTTAGAGCTCTTGTGTGTTTTAAACAGCCAGACAGAAGAGACGTTCAGCTCTCTGAACCGTGTTGATTATTTCACTGTTCAATCAAATCAAACCTGGATTTTCCCCTCACAATTATCATTTATCACACACACACACACACACACACACACACACACACACACACACACACACACACACACACACACACACACACACACACACACACACACAGCTGCATTTGTAACAGTCAGTCCATCATTTATTGGCAGGGTGAGGGACAATTGTCCACATGTTACTGCAGTTTAGTTCCAGCAATTGAGTGCTGATGCATGCCGTACAGCATGCCCAGACACTCAAGGCAAGCTTTGACCGACCTGTGATTTGTTTGGTCCAAAGGGGAAGAGTCTGTTCTCTTCTTTCTGTGTGTTATCATAGTTTTTGCTGATGTTTGTGCAGCTATATACAGCTCAGTAAAAACCCAGGAGGATGGAGGAATTATTTGTCACACTTTTATGGCTGACATAACTCTTGCACAGTATCACAGCACATCGTCCATGGCCTCATGATCATCACCCCCTTTAAGTGCTACAAGGCTGCTGCTACAATGCACACAACACCCCTATGGATTGATACTGATTCTAGTATACTACTATCATAAACTTCAAATATCAGGATGAGACGCTCAGTTCAGTGTTAGCATTCTAGAGCAGAATGCAGAGTTTACAGCAGCTCCTAGATATTCTGTCATCTCCTCTTTTCTTACCTTGTGCTGTGCATTATGGTCACAGTTTGTACAGCGTGTGTGGAGATTAGAGTGCACTGTGTGTACACGCATGGAGCACTGTTTGTTCATTGTCAGCAGTGCAAATCCAAACAAGCACTCAAGTCCTGGAGGGCCTGCAAGCTCTGAGCTCAGCTGGCCAGCAGAGGGAAAATGTGGTGAAACTGACAGAATATACTATCGATACAAGCGTTGGGTTATAGACTGCCACCCTGTCTCCAGTGTTCCAGTGGATGCTGGGAAAAGAAAATAAGTTGGTTTGGCATCACTGCCAACACGACAGCTCTTATTCCATAGTTTGTATTCAGGATGCAACTAACAATTATTATTTTTATTGATTCAACAGTGAGATTTTTGGCTAAAGAGGTAGTCACCATGGAGATTAATAATGTCATCAGTAGTCCTTCTGTACTACTGCCCACAAAGGTGGTTTGTGAACGCCTCAGATCTCCATGTTCCCTTTGAGGACAGCGCCATGATGTTTCTCTCAATGCAATGGAAATAGTAGATGATACATCACATATAAACCACACCCATCACGAGATCCCAGAGGCCAAGCTGGCATCGTGACCAGATTAATCTAAGGCCCCAGCCCATCACTACCAGCCATTAAGTGAGAGAGGTTCCGGGGCCCTAGGGGGCCTGAGACCCTTGAGCAGTTTCCTGTTTTGTCCTGTTGGTAATCCATCTTATCGCCTGATTTCTTCTTCTTATTTGTTTTGTCTGATCAACAGTCCAAGACCCAAATATAAAACTGAGAAAAAAAAGATGCAGATCCATTAAGCCCCAATGAGCCGTTTGTCCTCAATAAATGTCCTCAGCAATTCATCAGTTTGTCAAAATGGTTATTGGTTTATTTTATGTTATTAACTAATTGTTTTCAGTACTTGTTCGTATTCTTAAAAAAACTTTATTTATTTATACTACACATTATTAAACACGTGAAATTCTGACAGTGGAAATATGGCTAACAAGCTAAAAAAAACAAGGTCACATGACTTTGAGGGCTTTTGCTGAGCAATCAGCTACATTTACCAAGCACTGCACCTTTTAATGCCACTTGATTTCCATAATGGCCCCATGACTCCACAAGTATTGATTACAGCTTCCAGCAAACCTTCTACCACCAACAGCACCAAAACTCAATTTCAGTAGATTGAGCCAACTCCTAGAGATTATGCATATGAAACATAAGAAAGAGCGCGTAGTGAAGAAGACAGACAGCAAGAGACAAATTAGACGATGGAAGAGAAGACGAAAAGCAGCTGCCTGGCTGAAAGTAATGAAGGAGAACAAGTCGACTCTGATTGGAGTGGAGTGGGGCGTGTGTAGTATGTGTGAGCAAAGCTAGTCTGTCCCTATTGATTTCACTATGCAGTTGTATAGCCATGACACCCCCTACTGTAACTAAGTGAAGCTCTGATTTTTCAAATTTGACTTGAGTTGGCCCTAGCCAATAATGTAAAGGCCAGCTAGGCCAACTGAACTCAATGGATGCAAGTTATAAGATACAAGTTTATAAGAACATTCAGTACATTTCCCTTCCCCTCGACTGAAGCTAGCCTTCTCTTGTGAAATAAGCTTAGCAGGGATAGATCGTCTCTCTCAGGGGGGAGGAGGACAGAGGGACAAAAAAAGTCAGCAAAAGAGGACAGATGGCAGGAAAGGTGGGAGGAATACGCAGAGGAAAGAGGACAAGACCGCTGTTAACACTTCCTGATGCTAATTCGATTTGGACAATTTCATGAAAGCAAAAACTGCTTTGGACCTGAACGTGTAGTTTATGCTGTACCCAAATCTACATTAGGGGAGAAAATGTGAGACTAGTGTATCTAGTGCTGGAATTACACTGTGGTTGTCAGGAGAGCCCTACTTTTCAAGGGTGGGAGGTGCATGCGTAACATACACATGTATGACACCACCAAGAATCCAACCTGCTAAATGTTCGGATGTTTTTATTTTGACACACTTTCCTACATACGTTAAAAAGACACTGTATAAAACTACTGCTTCCCCAAATCTACTCTAAATAACGACAGCATACAGTAATGAATGTGTCCCCACTGCAGGAGTTGACAGCATTACTATTTCAGGAATCTACTTTAAAATTAGAGGAAAATGTGAATAAAATAACAATTATGTTTATATAAATTTATGTTATTTAAGAGCTCCAACTTTATTCTCAAAAGAATCTGTGGAACTAACCGCTCTTTTTCCCCCTGTATTTTGAACCTTGAGTGTATCTCTACCTTTATTGATGTGCATGCTTGAATGTGATTTCAAATTTAAAATACACAATAATTAATAACCTTTTCTATGCATTTTCACAGTGAGAAAAGAGATTCAGTGTTTCAAAAGGCTGTGAAACAGCATTTAGATCGAAGTTGGGCAGCAATGACACCTCCATGTGTCACTCAGCTGATCTCACTGATTACCTTCCAACCAGACAGGAGGTAAAAGTAATCATTGAAATAAGCCTCTGTGGCATTTGCATGAAATGAAAATTTGTGGAGCATGAGCACCGATTCAACACGGCTGACAAGGGTAAAAAGAATGGTGACATTTATGTTTACCGCAATAGAACCTCATGGAACAAGGGTGGTGCGCAGACCTAGTTTGAATCTTCCACTTTAATCCATCATGCAGCCCCAAAGGACGAGGACGAGGTGGATCATGTTAATTCTTTTTTGGTTCGTATTTGAACCATGGGACATAAACCCAATATAAAACTAACACACATACATATACGGATACTAATTTAAGTACACACACTTCACATGAATAACTTTACCTTCTGCATGGCTGTGTGACATAGCATTATTAAATGATGCAGACGTTAATAAGCCAGCAGAAACTTTAGCATCTGCACAGGCTGGCTGCCCCTGAACTGACACAACATTCTGATAAATTTAGGTTCCTTATATGCAGAGAACTGCAATTAGTCACTTCACACATTCACCCTGAGAGCTACAGTGACATGTTTGAGTAGAAACTGCTTTGTCAACACATTCATACTATTTCAATGACTGTGCTGTCCTGACATGGGAGATCTTAAATCTATGTACTGTAGATGCCTCCAAGACTTCCTGACCTCAGGTCCAATGCCACCACCAAAACCACCTGCTCCCCCACGCTCCCATTCTCATCACACTAATAAATGTGCAGATGTGTGTTTACGAACATTTTCATTTACAAAATCAAGAGTGTGTAGATGTCGATGCATTAGCTCTAAAAGTATCTGCATCATCCCGGATTATCCACATGCAGTCAAAGTGTGTGTGTACGTGTGTGTGTGTGTGTGTGTGTGTGTGTGTGTGTGTGTGTGTGTGTGTGTGTGTGTGTGTGTGTGTGTGTGTGTGATTTCAATTCCAACTGCTTTTTCATTAAGATCTCAGATCCTTTTTTTTCTTAAATGCTATTTAGCATACATTTTTTTCTGTGTACTATATTTGCTGACAGCAAGGCAGTGAGGAGGCGAGCAACGGAAATGAGAGATCCTGTTACTTAAGTGAGAGTCTGGACTGCAAATATGCTAACCTCACCGAAATAAATAAATTGGAAATCACTTGAGTCCTTTTAAATCAGAGAGAACCTGAAGAGCAGATAATTAGCTGGCAAAGGAAAAAATGTAACAAGCAGCAGGCTAGTACCTTTACACATTCAGATGTGTAACTGTAGGGAGAAAAAAAAGGTGTGTGAAAGTCAGGTGTAAAGGCACAGCATATCAACAAAGCTGGTACTTAGTACAGTGAGATAGTAGGCTAAAGAAAAGTGTGAGTGTTAGGCTGAAGTAGTTACCACGGAAATGATTAATAAGGTAATCAGTAGTCCCGCTGTACCACTGAAGAGCCACTGAAGAAAAAAAATGTAGTTGGTGAACGCCTCACACTGACCCATTACAAACCTCCCTGAACCTAAGCTGAAAGACCGACAGACCTATGCTGTGTCTCAATTGTGTCTCATACTTTAGTACATAAGTGCACACACACACAAACCAGATGGTGCACTCATAACAGTCAAAAAGAGTGTGGAATGCTGGACACTTCCTTCCCTCAGGGTCACCAAGCAGCCTGGAGCCAAAGCATTTGCCGTGAATTCAACAATATAAGTAAGACACTTTGTTTTACATGGCCCTGGTCAGACTAGACAAGAGCAAAATTAGCTTATTACACAATCCAAAATGTGGTCAACCCAAAACAACCCGAACGGTTGCAATGATTTCGTCTGGCTCATTTTTAAATGTTTTACTAATGAAAAGAAATGCTGTATCGTGGACCCATGCATGAGCAAATGTGTCTGCATTTCACTGTCATTTGCGGAACATGATGTTGCAATCATTTGTGATATCCATGTACTGTAAGCAGAATTTTTAAAAAACAATCTGCTTGCCAGGATTGGCATGTATAGATAATGGGTGAATGGATGGATTCTCTGTTGTGATAACAAGAAAAAAAGAGCTGAATATTTAGCAAAAGCAGCAGTAGCCTACATGACGGAATGAATAAGAACTCCCGTACACAAACTAAACTTTGTCACCAGAATTTCCATTAAAAAAATGAAAAAGTGAGGTGCAGAGCAAAAACACTACAGCAATTAACTCTGAGCTCTGCAGGCGAGGGAGTACATAAACAACATTTTTAATTCTGGTCCAGGACCTGTCAGACCTTTGCATATCAAATGTTTCACAGCTCTTCACAAATGAGGTCCAGCGAGTTTAGATGAGGATGTGTACTGAATCTCGCTGAATCATGATGGATGGTCAGTCTGCTGCCAGCAGGGAAAGTCCCTGAGATCTGGACCCAGTCCTCATTAGCCTACAAATGAAGTTGCTAATAATGGAAAAGATGTGCTGCTAATATAGCACACACAGACACACACATTACAAGACCAAAAGCAGAGTTTTAGCCAGGACAGGATGTGAACAGAGAGAGAACGGGTGTCATCAGAACTCCACTAGAGTTCACATCAGGGTCAAACTCTAGAGGTAGTGACAGACAGAGAAAGAAGAAAACGAGAGAGGTAGAGGGAGAGAGTTTAGAATCGACTTCTCCAGCCTCTCCAGGAACTTTGTCCTATCTCGTCAGGACACGCCACACACCTATTCTCCATAGAATCCGCCGATAATTCCACCGTTATCTATTTCCATGTGTTTAAGCCTTTGAGGGTTAAGTACTCTTGGCTGAGGGCACGCTGGTGTATTCCCAAGAGGGAGGAGATTTGAGTAGATGGCTGCCACAGTTCTGCTCAGATGAGACGAGAGCAGCATTTCCTTGGGGATATTCCCCTTTTCTCCTCCGCTGTGGCACCAGGCAGCAGGAGGTAGGAGGGAGTTGACAGCAGGAACCCGTGGGACTCAAATTAAAATGCCAGAAATCCCTGCTGCTAGCTGAGCATATATTAACATACAGTAATAATGAAAACACCTGTGGACCCTATACAGAGCACATGACTTTATGCACCTTTAGGTACTGGCTGGAGTTTTAGACACAGACCAAAAACCAAATGACTGAGAAACCAGGTTACAGCATGAAATCACTGCATGTACTGTACATAGACTTCATTCAAAGCCTACTTTGCATGTAGCTGCTCAGTAATCAGAGCCCACATTTATACACAGTGGAAGAGAAAGGACTCACACAGTGATAAAAACACCAAACTACAAGTAAAAATAATTCATTTCTGATTAGTTGTAAATGGTGGATGTAAGTATGAAATGTAAAATTCTGGTCATGTCAGACTCCATTTTCTAGCAGCTTGATTCCAGTCAGTGAACTATGTGGTAGGGGCTGCACAGGCTCCATCGTTACACTGTAGGACTGCAGCTATCGAATATTTTGGTAATCAAGTATTCTATCGAATATTCTATCGATTCATTGAGTAATTGTATACACTTATTATTATTACTTTCGCTTTGCTGCATTTGCTCATTTTTGCTGTTTTCTGTCCTGGCGTCTGCCATTCTGAACATCTACACTGTCCACACACGTTACCTAAAGCCCACTTCCGTCTTCTTCTGCTTTGCAGGAGACACATAGCCTGTAATGTAAGCACGTTATGTTACAGTAAAAGAATCTGTGCAAAATGTGAGCTTTAAATTTCATTAAATGAGGCTTTAGGGCAGAGGAAATTCCTCTATCATTTTCTGGAACCAAGTTACTCGACGTACTCGAGGAATCGCTGCAGCCCTATTACACTGGGCGCTGGTCTGGCTGCCCATCACTCCACCATCTCTCTCCACATTTGCATGTCTATGCCGTTGTACTGCATGTGTGTGTGTCCGGGTTAAAATGCATGTAAATAAAAAATAGAGTGAAATAAGAATTTCCTCACGAGGGGTTAATAAAGTATATCTTCTTATTCCTCACTGTAGTCTACGCAGTAACAAACACCACACCAAACATCTCGCACATAAACTAAATTCACCTGCACCTGCAGTGTGAAACTTTTGTGTCCCTCTCCTGGCAGTAAAAGCAATTACACAAACACTGTTGACATGTGCTCATGACTTATGTAATAAGCATTCTACAATAGGTTCCACCATGCTGTAGCCTAACCCATCGCTACAGTTGCTCCCCTTCAGTCTGGCAAAACAATCACTGCTGGTTGACTCATCATGACCAATTTACCAGACTGTCACCATAGATCACCAAGCTCCAGCATATTGTGAAATACAAAAAGATCTACCTAGTCTTAATCAGCATTATGTAGCAAGGCCTTGAATGTAATGGACTTATATGTCAAAACACCGTGACACAGAAGTACAATTAGAAGTTTTTTTGAAGAGGTTTAGTCTGGGGCAACTGGACTGTTTGTAGATCCGTGAAGACGTTTCACCTCTCATCCAAGAAGCTTCTTCAGTTCTGACTGACTGGTGGGGAGTCTGTATTTATACTAGGAAAGCTCTTAGATCAGCCCATTGTTCACTTAGTTCGTTAGTGTTCATTGTTGTCATTGTTGTTGTTGTGTTGCTGTCATCAGACTTGTTGATGGTCACCTGAGGTCTGTGTGAACAACAGTCTTTCAGGTCACCTGAGATCTGGCGTGGCCGATGGTCATTAGAGGCCCATGAGGCTAAGTGTGAATGACCCCATAAAAGGTCCATTATTTTAGGTGAATTACCTCATTAATATGCAAGATAATTTCTATTTTTGATACTGCATTAATATCTTACTACTAGCAGTCAGTTTTGTTTATGTACAGAGGACCTATATGCCTTTCTATGCACTGTGGTAAGAGGAACTTTTATTTTGAAAAGCTTAATGTCCGTATTACTGCGCCTGCTAGAGGAATCGTTCATTCAGACTACAGCGCTCGTAAGAGATGGTCACATAGCGCTTTCTAGCCAATGTTTTCAGTTTGGACCCGAAATGAGGCACAAACTCTTACGGTGGTCATAGTTTATGCTATATTCCTTGTATTAAGTTGAAGTGAGAAAATAAAAACCATAAACTTAACCAGCAGTTGAAGATCATTGCCACAAAATTATAGGGACCATTACACTAAGTGTGAAGTGCTATTCATTCTCCTGGGGAGGGAGGAAAGGGGATGAAAGAACTAAAAATAAGTGATGTCTAAGGCCTCCTTCTCTGTTGACTGAAGGTTTCTCAACTTTTACATAGATAGCCTCCTTCACTCCTCTTTCAAACCACCTGTCTTCTCTGTCCAAGATGCGAACAAGAGGAACTAAGTGAACAATGGGCTGATCTAAGAGCTTTCCTAGTATAAATACAGACTCCACACCAGTCAGTCATAACTGAAGCTTCTTAGATGAGACATGAAACGTCTTCACGGATCTACAAACAGTCCAGTTACCCCAGACTTAAGATTTTTGAGGAAAGATGCCCTTGATGACTGAGAACCTATACAGAATTTGAAGTCTAGTGTTTGCGGCATGCTTTCGCTTCGCTTTTATCTCGCCCTATGTTTCCTGACACTATTTCTTCTTAACTATATAAGTGTTACAAAACTCAATAGCTACATCAAAATACAGTTTGCACAGTTTGCAAATAGGGTTTAGACCAAACAGTTTGAACTTAGAGACCAAACCAAAAGTAGTTATTTGAGCAAGTAATAGTAAATCCAGTGCAGAAGAACACAGTTACAGTATATCAGAAATGGAAATATGGAAGCAAAAGAGAAATAGCTCAAAGCTTTATTTGACTTGAGCCCTGTGGAAAGTGATCTGCCTGGGTAGCCTGAGGGAGAAGAAACCACTGGAGGACTGAAAGTGTTGCAGAGTTACACCAATATACTGAAATGTTCTTACTTCAGTAAGACTTTCATTCATAAAACAGTCATGGACCTTTAAGTTTTTTTTGTGTGTTGAGTGTCATTTGGGGTATCAGTGCCCAAAAGGTTAGCGATGTAGTTCTGATTATAAGGCTTCTGGTTTGATTCCCTGGCTGGCAGGCTAAATCTGTAGTGGAAGTTAAAGAGCAGCACTTGCTCGTCCCTCATTATCAGTGAAGTGCTCTCACCCCAGACACATCTGACCAATGTCCTCACATGGTTCAAAATCAGTGGCTTGTATTTTCTCTGTCTTAGAAGAAACTGAAGCAAAGCTCCACATTTACAAAGTCATCAACTGATTGGGATCAGAGCAAACAAAGTAAGTGTGGCTGGATTCTAAAGGATGTTCTCATTAATCTGCTGAAAGCTTTGTCACAGTAATGTCAAAGATTGAATCTATTACTGTTACTGATTTATGAAAATCTATTTTGAATGGTGTGAAAGTAAATGAACCAAAGAGATGTAGTGTCAAAATCCTGAAAGAAAGATGTTCAGCTTTAATAAATCAACATATGAATAACCGAAAAGACCTACATTCCAACAAAAGCATGAATGCTCAAAGCTAGCTCCTGGGCCTCCTCCTTTAGTGTAGAGAACATAATCCAGACTAAACTAATTTTTCAGCACAATAAAACACAACTAAAATGAAACTCATTTTTATGAACAAACTATACAGAGTTTATTGAAGTATTACTGCCCTCTTAAACTTCTAAAAACTGTCCCTGTTCCCAATCCAAACTAAACAACAGATCAAGCTGATGTCAGTTCTTTCCAATTGCACAGAGCTTTTGTTGTGTTCTGATTCACAGACCAACAGGATAACAGATTTGGTCAGATTTGATTTATGATGACCATTTACGATCTAGTTTGATAAAGTTTGATTAGGATTTTGCTCGAGATTAGACAAAGATCATGGTTATAGTTAAAAGAAACTGTCAGCAGTTAACAAATAGGCTCTGTCAGATCCATCCACCCCACCCTCTTCCCATTTAAGCTTTCAGGATGCTTCTGCCCTTCTTGACAGGTGACCATCATAATTCACACAGCCACTATACGCCATCATCAGCTAAATGAAAGGACATGTTGTTTTAGGCATCTGAACAAATATGCCATCATATTTCAGACAGATTCGTGGCTTACATGCTCAAATGTATGATAATCCATGGGATAATACTGATTCTCCTTAAAATGGAATGTTGTTTATATGCCCATGTTATAGTACTGGTCTGTCCATCTACCATCGATAAAAAGTTTCATCAAGAAGAGGAAGGGGCTTTCAGTGACACAGTATTCCACACCACACTGTTGAACATCATTCCCTGGGTCAGTTTTATTAAGGAGCAGTAGAGCAGTCAAAGCTCTTGTGGCTTTTACACGTCTGTTCCCGTCATCCTCACACTGCTCCTTCCTGACTCACACTGATGTTCTGATGGTAATACTGGTCCACAGAAACAGGCCCCATGTGTTAAAAGTAATCTAATAACACATAACAGTGTGCCAGGGTCTTCACTGTCAAATCACTATACACTACTCTGTGAGAATCAACTGATGTCAACACAACAGCAACATTTTAATAGCATGATGAAAAGATTTATTTAACCCCATTTTAACCTCCACCAAGGTTTACCACAAGGATTTTCAAGGGTATAGCAAGGAAGAACCCATTGCATTCTGGGTTGAAAAACAATTTGTATCTACAAATTGTTTGTATCTACAAATTGTTTTTCAATTCAATTCAATTCAATTTTATTTGTATAGCCCAAAGTCACAAAGTACATTTGCCTCAGAGGGCTTGAAAAGTGAACTGAATACACGCCATCAAACCTGTTGTAATTAAAATAAATTGTGTGCTGTGACTAAACACAGAAGAAAACAGCCTGTTAAAAGTTCAGGGAAAGATGGATGGTTTTGAAAACCCGTCTGTTAGGATGGCCATGTAGCAGTTGGATATAAGCCAGAAGGCTTGGGGCAGAGGTTGTTACCAACCTAGACCCTGACACAGTCTGGGGGAATCTGCCCCTCCCAATACATAACAACATAACAAACATTAGACAAAAACCTTACAATACATGTACACTCTGTTATATTATTAATTTGTCTGTATGTTCTACCTGTGCTAAACATTATCAAAGAATTTATGAAACTCCCAAGAACTGATTAAGGTGCACTCCCCCCTACACCAATCAGCTCAGGGTATGGTCTGGAACCTTTAAATACTGCTCATTTAACCCGGGGACTGTTGTCACCTGAACGCCCTGGAGAGAAGACACCGGTGAGTGACTTGCACATACACACACATTTCATTTACAATACTGTGCAGTCATGTCGCATTTTATCAAACACCTTTAGCTGCACATTACCACAAAGAACGTCTTTGTTTAGGCTGCCAAACTAACTGAATGTTTTTCTGTTGAAGGCAACATAGGACCTGTGCGCACACACACGCACACAAGTTTGAAGGATATATATATATATATATATATACACACCATCACAAAAAATCAGGCCCATTCTGTCATAAGTGGATGCAGAAAAACTAGTCCGTGCAAATGCCTAGGCTGGATTATTGTCCAGGTTGCTGTAATAAGTCTCTTAGGACTTTGCAGTTGATTCAGAAAGCCATTCTGGCTTCCTTACATTGGCTACCTGTTAAATCTAGAATAGAATTTCAAATTCTTCTCCTTACTTACAAAGCTCTTCATGGTCAGGCACCATCATATCTAAAAGAGCTCATAACACCTTACTACCCCTCTAGAACACTGCGCTCTCAGGACGCTGGGTTCCTTGTGGTTCCTATAGTCTCCAAAATTACATTGGGAGCCAGAGCTTTCAGCTATCAGGCTCTTTTTTTCTTTCTCTAGACCTGCTCTGTATGAAAAGTGTCATGAGATAATTTTTTGTTCATTAATTGTTAATTCTGTGACTAAAGATGCACAACATCTCCAAAGATAATTGTCTAACTGTCTGAGAGGTGAAACTAAAGAAGCAAAATGTATCCATCAGTTTTGGACATGTGATACACATAAATTCATATATCAGCACTTGATGCTACAGTGCTGAAACACCAGTGTGCCGTTAAAAAAATACAATCAGTCAAATCATACGCACACATAGAGCTTATCATGTAGCCAGAGTCTCTATCTCATGCAGTCATCAGAACAATCCCCATACACTAATTGGCCTATTAGTTTTGGCATTGGCCATGGGGGAGGGTCCTGCAGCCATTACTGCTGCAGCAGCCTCTGACCGGAGGACTGATTGACTAGTTGGCTGACTGACTGGGGCGTGGGGGATATGAGTTGAGAGGACGACTAAAGCTGGATCAGCCGCACCATTAGCCAACTGAAACAATCGTTCATACACTTTCCGCTTAATGACACACACCCCGCCTCTCGGACCAATTACTCATAAGCGTGCAAGGAGAAGCCGGCGGCCTGCATTCGGCATTCTGTCTTTGATTAGCCCTTGCTGCTGCCTTCCTGCTAAAAAGTCCTGTCACATGCAGAACGCCTGCATAGCATTTGAGGCCATTTGTCAAATAGCGTTAGGGCCTTTATTTACAGCTCTATGTCCAGTGCCAGCAAGTGAGACGGCGGGGAATTCCAAAGAGCATGCATTAAGTGGCTGTATCAGTGATTTATATTTTGGGGGGGGACCAGGAGGAAGGTATGGAAGAAAAGGGAGCTGCTGCTCATATTGAAAGTCTACCAAAAGCTATTAAAAGAAGTTATGGCATGAACACAACTCTCATTCAGTCTCAGTTATTGATTCTGGATCATTTTTTGGCAGAGTGGATTTCATTTATAGGGTGGAGGTGATGGTGAGGTGACAGCTGTGACGAATAAAGGCAGGCCGACAAGATCAGGACAGGAGCACAGGGAGAGTGGAGATGCAGAGTTTAATGAAATGGAGGAACAATGGGATTAATGCTCCACCCGGAGGACAAAGACAGATGCAGATGCACAAGCAGCACAAGCATCACTTTTTAATACAGCAATGGTAATTCAGTGAATTTAACATACACTTTGCCCTCCTGCTAAAATGTTATGTCGAATCAATATTTTGCTTTCAAAATAGCATCAGTTCTTACATGTAAACGTGCACAAAGTCAAGGATTTTGTAGGATTCTAGTCAGGTGTATGATCAACCAGTTATACTAAATAGGTGCTAATGATTGTTAATTTCACATGTAGGTTGGAACACAGTCATTAAAGTCTTTGTAAAGTAAGAATAAATATGTGTTTGTTTGTCAGACTAAAGAAGAAAGTGTTATTAACCACCCAGACAAATGAATGATTGAATGATTAAAAATAGTTTAAAAGGTTTATGAAATTAGGTGTCAAAATCAGGTAAAAATGAGCATTTGTCATATTCTCAGCTCCAGGACTGTGGGGGCGTTTCTGCTTAATGCACTGAAGTCTGTGGACAAGAGTTTAGAAAACAACATGGCTAACTTTGAAACACTCTGAGTGAGATGAATGTACATTTTACCTTGAAGGCAGTGCTGCAAGGAATATCATGGGGTCATTTAAATCAAAGGGTTTCATCCTCTGGGAATATTCAGTAAATTCCATGGCAATCTGACCTTTCTATTATGAAATATCTTCTGGGCAAATCTCCCTTAGGATGGTACGCTGAGTAGCCAAAGAGGATGTGGGTTCATCCTCTGGGGATGAATGGTATGTCAGTCTACCAACTTGATATTGACATTTGTCAATTAAAATCTTTAACCTTTCAGTATAACTGTAACACAGGGGCCAGATCATGAGGTATGATCCTTGTGGGACTATTAATATCTTCACTCATCACAAAATTTTATGTGAATCTGCTCCAAAGCTTTGAATAGACGGACTGACAGGCATTGCCTGCTTTACATTTAGTGGAGTAGAGGCAATGTTTAGCTCCTATAGTGAAAGAATTTGCAGTTTCGATAGCTAAATTCATGACCCCATCAGGGTAACTCAATGGACTATACAGTGAAATAGGGAAAAAAACATAGTGATGAGACACATCCAGTAAATATTGCTGTTCAGTCCGAGCACACAGGAGCCTTTTGATTTGCCTCTGGTAAAGGGTCGTCTCCTCTTCTTTTGTTTCTCCTCCCTCTCCTCCTCTGCAGGCTCTGACACCCATCTTTTCCCACTTGCTTTTCACTGTCGGATCAATACGCACCCTAAGTGCTGTCGGACTAAAGGCATATTCCACTTTAAGTTCACTTTACACAACAGTGGCTGTAACTCAATCTCCACATTACAGTGCTCCCCGATGATGCTCAGTGCCATTTCTTACAGCTCCTCTAACGTGGGCAAATGTCTCTGTGTAGGTATCTGCGTGCTGCAGTCTAATACTCAGTTAGAATTCATTGTGCCATATATGAAAACCAATAGAATAAATGTCTACAGCCAAATTCACTTTAGATTGTTATCATCACACCTTTAGTCTTACCAAATCAACCTTGTGATAAATGTGTTTTACCACCACCTACAGTATTTGATATTGATGAACAGATTTATGGCCACCATTTGGAATGTCTCTGACAAAAAAGATATAAAAGACAATGATTGACACTGAGATGTGCAGCTTGTGCTCCATGCAATGGAACCCAGAGCATTGCTGCTCACAGCCCAATTTCCTATCATTATTGTTATGTTTGTTATTGTTGTTATGAGTTGATAATCCATACTCATTTTATATCATCATATCCAGGCTACAGGTGTACAATTAACCATGAGATGTATCCAAAGCCTCTTCAAACACTGAAAGGAGTAGCAGATTAAAAGTAACACAAAGCGTACACTATGTATGGTAAAGAAAATACTGGTTCTTTAAAAAACAGTTACGTATTAGGGTCATCATCATATTCCTTCCAGAATCAATATTTTCTCTCTGAAAAAATAAGTACAGGAGCATTCGAAAGCTGAAGCAAATAGAGTCTGATGATGCACACTCTTAAACTACACATTTTGGCACCCATTGAAGATAGCTGGCAAAGCTAACAGGTGAGGGATCATGTCCTTGCTGCAGCACTGGTGAACAGTGACGCACTGTAGATGAACTGGCTGATTTATGTTGCCTGTCTCCATCTGTCTACACTCAGCCCAGGCTCAGAGTGGGAGTTCAAAACAAGTACAAGTGTAACTGCACATTCTACACAGAAGGAAAGCCAGCACATTTGATACCACATTCTTCATACTGTTCAAGGTACATCGATGCCTCATTGCTAAACAACAAGATGTTTGTTTTCTGGCCTGCCACTTCTGTGTGCTTTGGTTCAGTTTAGGAAGGACAGAGAAAAAGAGCAGATACAAACTACCTTTGTGAAATTGCTGGAACCACTTGGACACAAATGTATTCATTTGGTCCCACTGTCAGTTTTGCATTGATTCACACAACAGTCATTAATTGCAAGACAGGTCACTTTAAACATCTGAACAAATATCTGGCACAGTTGCTATAGTTACCAGAAAGGTTTGGCGTACAGAGGCCATCACTATGTACATCAGAGGATATCTAACTTGTATTAAATGCTCCTTATCATCCTGTTCTTCTGCTCTGTTGAGCAGTTAAACTCTCTTTGTTAACTCTCTCCTTCTCCACAGTCAAACAGGAAGCTGTCTGGTATGTCTGACCTGTAAAGCCATTGAATAACCAGTGCCTGGCTTGAGGGCACCTCAACAGTAAAAATGAAGGGAGGGAAAGAGCTATACTTTTATGTCCACACCTAAATAAGTCCTGCTGGTTCAGAGGTCAAAGCATTAACCTTCCTGTTGTACTTCATCATGCTTGGTAAAGATTTGAGCTTTTAGGCTGAAATAATAAAAAGAGAAATAATTCTACCCCTATCATGAATAATCAATGAGTCCAACATCTAAAACTGAATACCACTGAATCGTTCAAAAAGAAAAGAAAGGAAGGCTTTCTATCATTTGGCCACATTTCAAAGTCAGCACTAAAACATCCAAAATCTCTCAGCAGTCAAACCCTCGTCATTGATACTGACAAAGTATACGCTCCTCATACACTCCTCCTCGCTGCTGTCCAGGTACAATCTGCCCTCTAGCTGGATCTGCCCTCTTTTAGCCATTGCCTTCCCCTTCCAGCACATCTTAAGTCAGTCAGCTGGCCTCTTTGATGTTATTTTGGGATCAATATGTTCTGGAAGCTCGTGAGCCACTCTCATACAACTGCAGGGAAGAAAGAAAGGAAGGAAAGGAGGGAGGTAGGGATAGAAGCGTGAACCAGATTTCGTCAATTGACGGTGTACAAGGAACCAGTGCATCTCTGTTTTCCTCATCGTGTCCCATTGTGAACACCAGCTATAGAGAACACACTCTGGGTGCAGATGCACGCTAAGCTGGTGTGTGTTTGCACACTGCACATTTACAGACTGTACATTTAGCTTGGTTAGACCTACAGGCAATTCATATGGTGTGTCTTTGCAGAAATATGAATATTCATACATATAGATTATTATATTAACACACACACACACACACACACACACACACACACACACTACTACTACTACTACTGCTTTGTATTCAGAGTTTAAGTTGAACTTGTTAGATCTGTCAACAAAAATATAATCATTGAAAAACACTGAACCTTGTGACATCATGACATGGTCATGTTCAGACATGTTTTGACAGACACTTCCTCCTTTATTCATTTTTCAATTCTACAAAAAAAAAGTGTTGTTTATGAGCAAAACAAACTTATCAGTGGCAGTATCAGCCTTTACACCCCCACATTAGCTGAAGCTCAACACGTGCACATACTTACACTGCATGTACATTTACAAATGTGTGTCACACACACACACACACACACACACACACACACACACACACACACACACACACACACACACACACACACACACACACACACACACACACACATCTTCATCCTATTACCTCAAGCCAAAGTCCCTTGGCCACATTTCAATCTGCATTCATATTAATGTCAAAGCAGCTTGCCACCCAGATGAATAGCCATTACCAATCCATTTGGACTGGGTTATTATCAGCTGGCACTGGCCCCAAATCTAATTTCACCCTTTCTACAAGCTCCAACTCTGTCCTGCACCGGCATTATCTATCTATCTATCTATCTATCTATCTATCTATCTATCTATCTATCTATCTATCTATCTATCTATCTATCTATCTATCTATCTATCTATCTATCTATCTATCTATATATATATATATATATATATATATATATATATATATATATATATATATCCAGCAGATTAGATCATCCTGCTGCAGATCTGCATGATGCTGCCACAATACCTCAGTTAGTCTCTGTTCTGGTTTATACTAGCCTCATGCATTCATTCATTCATTCATTCAGATGGAATAAAAGAATCCAAACTGTTTCTATCACAAAGACCTTCAGCAGCAGACAGTGCTCCTGGTTATTGGCACAACAGTGATGCTTACTGGCCGCATCACTGTTGTGCCAATAATGACAGTAACAGACACTCTCTCATGTAATATTACTTAAGTAGACATGCGTGGTAAAGCAGAGGAGACATTGTAGTCTTTATACACCATGCAGCACACAACAACACATCAGAGGTTGTTGGTGTTCTCTTCTGGAGAGTTCAGTTTGTAGTTGTCCGAACCTCTCTGTACCAGTGTAACCAGTCCACCAAGCCTCTCTGTACCACTGTAACCAGTCCACCAAGCCTCTCTGTACCACTGTAACCAGTCCACCAAGCCTCTCTGTACCACTGTAACCAGTCCACCAATCCTCTCCACTCTAGAAACTGTCACCAACAGCAGACTCACCTCACTGAAGGTAAAAGCATTTAGTATACTAGCCAGAACCAGCACACACCTGTTGTAAAATGAGGGATTAAGACAAACTCATCCATCCACCCAGCCATTACCTGTAACCGCTTATCATCATCAGGGTCAAAATGGGGCTGGAGCCTATACCAGCTGACTTTGGGCATCATGAGGGGTACACCCTGGATAAGTCACGAGTTCATCACAGGGCACATAGAGAGAAACAACCATTCACATTCACACCTATGGACACAAATGAACCTGTTCAGATTCATGTCTTTGGACTGTGGGAGGAAGTCGGAGTACCTGGAGAGACACAGGGAGAACATGCCACAGTGAGGCCCCAGCTGAGGTTCAACCAGGAACCTTCATGCTGTGAGGCAAGAGGCACTCAAGACAAAATCAATGTGAGAATAATTACTGAGTCTTATCATGATATCATTATTGAATGTCCTACCCTATTATGACACGGTGACAGACTGAACATATTATTTATTGACACATGTCAACGGTCAACAACAATAAATCAATATAATTTCACCATGGTACTATGTGGAAAGACGATGCACAATTATGTCACCATGGCAACAGAGAACTACTTTTCAGATCGGCTAGTATAAATATCAGGAGATCTCTAATATAGCTTAATCACAGTTTACAATAGGTATTTTATATCCTTAAATTTCAGGTAACTGTAGCAACCGTAGTAGCAGTAGCAACTAATGCTTCATGAAAGTTACCTCAACATTATTTAAAATAACCAAACACACATTTTAAAGATGAGGGGAGGAGAGTGATAATGGGCTACAGACAGAATAACTGGCTACAGAACAGAGACGAAGGATGGTTGTTTTGTCCCCCACCTCTGCAAACAGATGGAGGACACATCAAATGAAAATCCATCATCCTCAAAGTAATTCAACTCAAAATGAACAGATATAGTGTTATATTGTCAACACACAGCTGATGTCAGTCCTCTAATGTCGGGAACATGGGAATCTTTTCAGTCTCGAATGACTGTTTCCTGTAGTTTATGTCAACTGTATTTGTCATCAAGTAAAACTGTTTAAAAGTAAAACAAATTAAAGGCTAATACTGTAACATGTTAGAACTGTAGTCTAACATTAAAGCATGGTAATGTCTTGGCTTTTTTTGTTCTTATGTGGTGTTGATGGAGCTACAGTACCATGCATCTTTGAAAAAGCTTTGTGAACCATCAGTTGAAGCATTAGACCATCATTATCTAGGGATGGTACAGGCATGGACACCCAAAATGTATTATTTGGTGCTTTGATGATGGTGGAGAACACTATCTAACATGTTGCTCCTAATAGTCTAATTCAGGCACGATGTGATTTGTGTTGCGCTCGCCGCTGGGTTCAGCACACTCCGTGGCCAGAGTTCAACCTGATTGAACTTTGAGTGTGTGTGTGCTGGCTGCACTGCCATTGGAAATGATGGCTTTTAGAGCGCAGTGTGGCTGTTGTCACGTTGTTCTGAAAGGCCAGTAATTCTCTGTGACGGTCCCCTGGTTTGTTTACTTTTCCTGTGTTTCTTCAATGCAGCATGTACCTGAGGGCCGCCATGATCTCCCTAGTTGGAAGCACCTGGGCTCTGTGATTTCCCGCTATATGACAGCTGCTCTGTTGTGTATTGTATTGTTGTGTTATTGCAGTTGTCAGCCATCCAACATCTTACATGTTGCATTTAAGCATACATGCACCTTCATTACAAACTTTACTGACAAACATACCTCATCGTATCCTCACTTCAGTTTATGATCGTTGACAATAAGTGACCTTTTATGATGGCCTGCTTTTCCCTTGTTTTTGTTTTTGTCATGGCCTCAGAGCCAAGCTGTCACAATCTTCCACAAGTATTCAATTGGGTTGAGATCACACCATTCAGTGAACCAACATGTCCTGTATGGAAGTGTCTGTGTTCATTATGGTTCTACAATGTTTTCAGATTTTCAGTTTTAATTTCCTTCTCCTCTGCATGTCCCCATATCTAGTCATGTTGCTTCCACATTCATCATCACCAAACCACAGTCAACATGAACATTCTGATGATACTTTTCCAGACTTTAACCTACATTATGTCACAGTTTAGTTGCTACTAGAAATACCTGGTTAAAAAAATGTCACCATTGAAGATTTTGCAGACACATAAGGTTCTGTCTGATCTATTAAAAACCCATAATATTAATATTTCCCTGAAAAACATATTTTGGCCATGCAAACAGTTGTATACTGTGTGAACCTAACCGCACACACAAAAGCGACAAAGTGTCTTCTTCCCTCTTTATCCATCCATCCATCTCTCTGCCTCTCTGTCTGTCTTTCCTGCTTTCCTTCTTCCTTCCTCTGTAAGCAGAGCTCAGACTTGCTGCTTGCCAGTTGCATAATAAATACAGCCTGCTTGGTTCACATGGGATCACAAACCTCTACATTAGCATTCCTTACACGAGCACCCAAACACACAAATACACAAGCATGGCTGACAGCAGTGACATCACCAGGCTTGTCAACCTAAACACACTCTCAGCATTTCTACACCGAGCCTGTTACGAACACCTCGATGCTTTCGCCTGTCTGTCTTCACCTCATCTCTGGATTCCACACTGATTGTTGGACCATGATAGAGATGTTTTCTAAATCCATAAATTTTAATGTTAAATATATATATATATATATATATATATATATATATATATATATATATATATATATATATATTGTTGATAAATGGTTGAAGAAGCGACTGTCAGATTTGAGAGTTGCTAACAGCAAAGCTTGGTGTTTTACTTTATCATGTACTATTTTATACATTATCACTTGTTTCTACAGCATCTTAACATAAATTAGCCAAACAAAAGCACACTATGAAAATAAATAATTAATTAACTAAATAAATAAATATTCATTTAAAGCAGAACAAGCATTAATGTCAATTTTCAGTCTTTGAAACGTATGGTGCAATGAACAGAGCTGAACAGAAGGAGAATGCTTCATCAGTCTGCTTTGACACGTGTATGAATCAATACAGTGATCATCATAATGAAACATTCAGTCCAAAACATGCTGGTTAGATTTATTTTCCACTCTAAATTGGTCAGTCTCTGTGTGACCACCCTGTAAGTGACTGTCGACCTGTCCAGGTGTACCCTTCCATCTCTGGTCCCCTCCACCTACATGGCCCCGCAAAGCATGATCGGTCACTGTTTATGGATTCATGGTAATAATGTGGATTTGTTAGTTAACTACAGTGTAGTCAGTTATAGACTTTTTTTTGGCCTGTGTGTCCTATTTGTATGTTTATCACCTGGCAACCACTGTTTCTGTGAATTAAAGCAAACATGGTTGTGTGAAAAAACTGCAGTCCCTCAAACAGCCATTTGAGGGTTGGCTACAAAACAAGTGACCATAAAATGAATGGATTATTTCATTAAAATGTCTAAACATGATAAGGAATTTCCACTACCACTGGAAAGAAAGACGTTTTACTTAATTTTTGCACTTCAATGTTGGCTTTATTTCACAGCAACAGATGTTATGTTTTATTATTCTTATTATTATTCTTATTCTTATTCTTATTATCAGCCTTTAATCACATTCCATTCTAAGCCCTCCTCCGAGCTGTCCATTCTCCATCCATCCTCCTTGGATCTGGAGTGGATGTAAGGGGAGCTGGGAGAAGGGGGGGCGGCGTCCTGGCTAACACCAATGACGCCTAATTAGATAGATTAGAAGTGGAGGTAGTGACTCACACTACAATAGCAGCTCTGACCTAACTGCTAATGTTCTCCACCCAGCCCATTTAATCCAATTCACATCCATTATCTTTAGCCTCTTTGTGCTTGCTTCCCTCTCCGTCCTGTCACTTCATGCTGAATGTCCTTTGTTTTGTTTTTTTCTTTCCCATCTTTAGAGAGGAGGATGATCAGTGCAGATGTGGCCAAAGGATGGTGAAAGATCTGGCCTTTCACTCTTCCTCATGTATCATCTTATTCATGCTTTATCAAGGGCAAAGTTAATTTAATAATATAAGCAGCCTGAAATATGTCTTCAGCTAAGTGATCACATTTAGCTGACGGCTGATTTTGCATAAACTTGGTGATACTTCAACACTCACACTTGAGTGAGCAGTGCAATTCAATTAGTGATACAACTTTTAAAGAAAAAACTAAGAATGTGCTTTAATTCAGCAGATTAGCTAATGTTGCTTTATTTTATCAGTCCAGTATAGAATGTATAGCCTTTTCAAACAAAGCAGAAACACTGCACTGCAACACAAATGTTGCAATTTACTGAAATCAAATAGTGGTAGTCCTGATTCAGGTTCACATTTGTGAGCCTATTGAGATGGGCTAATTATCATATGAAGTTTCATTGTGGCCTCTTGTTGTGGCTCACAAATAAACATTTGTGAGGTACATCAGAAATAACGTGCCCCCAGTTTGTCATACCGGAGCCTGAGACACCTGCTTATGTTACCTGGATGTTTTTACACTGGCCACTGCTGTTAAAAAAAGAGTGAGGAGAGGTACAAAGCTCCATATGAAGTTTGTTAGTGTCAAAGTAATCTGATTATTTTGTACTTGAATACCAGGTCATGCAAATATACTCTTTTAAAATGTGATTCCATCTATGAGCACCCATGTTGTTTTAATCACACCCTGGTACTATTAAACAGAGTCTGTAGTGGCCTAGTATTAGCATTATGACTGTCATGTTAAAATGTTGCCATTTCATATATGTTTTTTTATTATGAGCACAATAAAATCTAAATTTGTCAGAAAACATGATTGAAGTTGTTTTTTTCACAGCTCTTGCTGGGAAAGTAGCTTGATATTTTGAAATAATGTCATACTTTCTCTTTTTAAAGACCGTTTATATTCTTAAAAATACATTTTCAACTGAAGTGTGAAAAATAAATGTGTGAAGTGTAACCTTGTAGGTTTCCATCTTTACTCAAACAAACATGAAATAGTTAAAAAGGTATTTTACAAGCACAATAACAATGTATGTTTATTTTTTTTTGTTTTTTTAAATAAATTAGAATTGCAGTGCACTGGTATAATCGATTAAAAAACAGCACGTATAAGAGTGAGAGATTTTCAGGATGAATCCTCGATATGACACTAACTCTGACTCTCTTAGGTGAAGGTCTTTTTATGTAAGGAAAAGCAAGTAGTCAGCAGTCACCATCTTCAATAGCTCAGACTAGCTTCAGTCCCACATCAGAGAGGGTCCTTTTAACGTGCTCCGTAGCACCAGGCTGCTTAGGTGGGTGGCAACAGCAGGCCGAGGTTGGGCCAACCTGATAAGACGTTCAAACTCCCCCTGGCTGGGTTGGGAGTCCAGGGTCTGAAACGTGCAGAACGTCATGCCTTTGATTTGCTGCAATATCCCAACCCCTGTCCGTGAGAGAAGCTCAAATTCGGCCCGTCTAAGATCAAATAGATGATTTCACAGACAAACGTGAGCACAAAGCACATACACTCTGAGGCGCCACAAATCAAGAAACACAATGTCAAATGAACCGCAATAATGAAAAGTCAGACTTACTGCATGCGTCGCACTTTGAAGCCCACAATCATCAGAACAGATGAGTAACATTCAACAGAGACTCATAAAAATAAAGATTAAGACACAATCCTGCCCACGCAGCTTAAAGATGACATTTGTGTGTTTCAGTTGACAAGCATGTCAACTGCTCCAGATGGCTTACACTGGGGTAGCTCAGGATTAGGGAACAATAGAAACCAAAAAAGCATACTATCCTAGCAACAGCAAAAAAAAGGCAGTGAGCCTATCAATGCTTGGAATCTGAACGTAGGAATCTGTCCTGCAGTTTGCATGTATATTCTAAATATTCTACGTGGGTGCAGAAACTTGGAACTTGTTTTGGGCATTTACAGTGAATGTTTAATTTCACAGGACGCATGTGAACTGTGAAGCAAAGTGCTGTATCTCTGCTCATGTTTCATTCTCTGCATTATTTATAATGTACTGTGGTACAAATAAAGTTAAATGCCTGTCAAAGTCAAAATAATTCAGTTAGCAATTGTGTTGGTTTGCACTGCAACCGTGAACAGACAACCACTGAAATCTTTGCCACTAAAGAAAAGTCTGGATCTAATAATCATGAGACAACGTTTAAAGAAGCACAGTTTTTTTTACTTAGAGCAGGATTCTGAAAGAAATTAACGCGTAAGTTTGAGGTAAATCGGGAGACAGTTCAGTGGGGAGACATCTGACAAAGGATGAAACTCTGACTCTGTCTCTGCAGCTCACAAATGATGTTATTAATCAAACAATTATCACAGGAACAATGACTTTTTCTACTGGCAGAGTAGTGGATGGATGAAGGGGTTTAACAGAGGTAAATAATTTCGGTAGTCACGGCAACCAGGAAGATGATGAATGATGACCCCCACCCAGCTGCTCCCCCTTCGACTCCTCTCCACGTGGCATACAATGGTGCTGCCTCTGAACAAAGCTGCTTTAGGTACAATTGTCACATTTATATTAAATGTTCTCATAGCAACAAATTGTGGCATCTATTTCATGAATTTCTTATAAATGAAAAGTCATGCATATATATATATATATATATATATAGAAGCATGACTGACTAATGTGTGTGTGTGTGTGTGTGTGTGTGTGTGTGTGTGTGTATAGATAGATATCAATGCAGCTTAACCTTTTCAAAAAGAAAGATGAGGACATGCATCTGAAATATTCAGTACCATAACTGCATTTGACTGATTAAATTTGATATAGAAAATACAATAAACAGATGTGCATGAATCCTAAACATTCATTAAGATGTCCCTGACAGTAAATTACTCAGAATATAGGCACATTTGATTCCACCACACAACCCTTTTCATTTTTAGACTGGGTTGTTTCAGGATATATACACTAGCCTTCTTATCCAGGCCAGGAGAGTAGCAAACAAACACAGTGAAAAATCATGTAAATTCTTCAGAAACTGTTGAACCAATTCAGCTCTTGAAAATTTTAAAAATAAATGTATTAAATTACTTATTTATTTAATAACTGTGAAACAGTACAATAATCTTAAAAAAACAACAACAGTTTCACAAGCTTGATAGACATTCAAAATAAACAGTTAGTTCTTTGTAAAAATGAAAAATGAAAAAGTTCAACTCTTTCCTTCATCTCTGTTCAAAGAGCTGCTTCATACCGCCTCCATTTTGTCTACTCAGTTCAATGAACTCTGCGTGCTCTCTGGCGTGAAATTTCTGTAGATGCTTGATTACGTTGGTTGTGTTATAACTTGAAGTTTTACCACCGCCCCTCTGAACGTTTACTGTGCAGGTATTGCAAATAGCCGTTGGCCATTGGCTGAGATAGTGTGAAAATGTTCCAGATAGCCGATCCTTTCGCTCGCTCCATTTTGAAAACAATGTGGGCTTCCGCGTATGACGTTGCGCACAGCGCACAGCATAGAATTAGACTGAACAGATCGGCCAATATGGATCGGCCCATTGTCACCGATACCTGATCTAGAATTTTCTTTAATATTGGGAACGATACCAATATTGGATCGGTGCATCCCTACCAATACCACAGGTTCCTCTCTGTCTGCTCTCTGTTTCGAAATGCAACCCTATTAAATCAGCCCGTGGTAGACATACTAAAAATGCCAATGACTCTGGTTAAATGTATAATGAAATACAATTGTACATATTTTTGTACTGCTATTTTGCTTGTACAGTGGGGCTATGCATTGTCTTACTAGATAAAAAAGCCGTGGCTTGGTCTCCATGCTGCAAAGTTCAAAGTCTTGCTCTATCACTAAGCTGCCAGCACGAGTGGCAAGAGGAAGCATGATGATATTGAGTTACCAGCCATCTGCAGTGCAGCTTAAAACACTTAGCCTGCAACCCAAAGCGCCTGTGTGTGTGCCTCCCTTCCTTTATTCTGTTGTCTCTTCCAAATAGAACATGTAATGCATCATCTTCACCCACCTACCGTACAGCTCAAAACAAGGTGGGATCAAAGCCTGACACATATCATAATGGACAAACTGTGTAGCACTTCCAACAGGGATATCGGATTCAATGTGTGACTTAGGCAGCAATACCAAAAAGGATGTAAGAAAACCTCATCTAGATGAGACAACATGCACTCCCTGCTGATTTCCACCTCCTAAAAGTTGAAACAAAGTGAGAAGGAGTGTGAAAAGGGGGGCTTCTGGCAAGGACAGGAAAATGTGTGACTGTGAAGAGCCTGCGAGCGAGGCAAAATGTTTGTGTTTTTAAATCGTTTGGGCGCTATTTTGGTTAATAGGCCTGGGAATGATGTTGGCTAAAGTAGGGCTCCCTGGTTTAATGGTAATTAGATTTTTTTCTTTTGGTCGGCTCACCCAGTGCCTGTCAACATCATGTAACAGCAGTGGTCTTTGGAGTGACAGTGCCTGAGAGGCTTTTTTCACTGGCCATAGGCCAAAATAGGGCTGCAGGCAGAAAGGCAGAGCTCTACAAGACATGTAACTACAAAGAGGGTAACGAGAATGGTCACATTAAAAATCAAGTGATATCAATGCAAAATGAAAGGATTTGGTGCAGACACCAAAGCTATTGTCAAGTGTGTTCAAGTCTGCCTATCTCAGAAACAGTCAAGCCAGGCAGAAGATGTGGGGACAGCAATTCACAGGCCTCATTTCTAAAAAAATGTTTTGAGATTTATATTTAAACTTCGCAAATATTTTCGACAGTGACATATTCCTTGTGTACTGAGCAGAAAAATACTTGCCCATTTGTTATGCACCTATGATCTATGAATCTGAAATTAGCTTCAAATGTGTTGCACCTGCCTTAGAATCAGTTATTTCCCCTTCGATAAAGCTAGAACAGTTTAGGGTTCAGTCAGAAATACCCATGGACCAAAGAAAAAAAAAGCAAACTCACAGCAAAAGTAAAGAAGATTGAAACAACTAAACAGCCTGACCATGGATACATCGTTCATTTGACACAGTATTTAAAGATTTTCCTCACACCTTTAATTAACAATTCCTATTACATTGTTCATAAAGCTAATGCAGAATTCACCACAGGCAACTGCAACACACCAACATTTGCTTAGAAGATAAGCAAAGAGACTAGGAACATTCTGCACAAGTCAAGAATCAGAAATTAGCAAGACAGACGGAAGTGGCACGCCTTCTACCTGCCACTACATGATATCTAGACGGGATAGAGTCACTTGGACAAGCACCATTCTGTGGATCATGTTGCATCCTTGCATTCCAACATGTTGTGTCAGTGCCATTTTGGGTCTTATTTTTAAGTTTGGAATAACAGTCATCCAAAGTGACAGTAATAACTAGTATTAATAGTATTAGTAGTAGCACAAGTAGCATTAGCCCTTCCTTCTCTTGGATCACATGTAATTAAAGTAAATTAGTTTAAGCACCATAATACGGCACAGTCTTACAGCTGCTGCTTCTACCAGCCTACAGTTGTCTTATGTGACCGTAGTAATATGTATTCTGTAAAGCTGGGGTCCCCAACCCAGGGCCGGTCTTAGCTATGGGCAATGTGGGTGACCGCCCAGGGCGCAGCCTCCATGAGGGGCGCACAAGCGCGGGGGGGTTGTTCGCCCAGGGCGCAAATATGGCCAGGACCGGCGCTGCCCCAACCTTTTTTGTGCCCAGGACCGGCAGAAGCATAAAAAATATCTACTATTGTTTTAGGATCAAAGATCTAATCCATATACTAACAGACTGTTGGGCGCACAGACCTTTTGTCTCTCATTGAACTAATCAGTAAGTATCCAAAAATCTAGAAAAAAAAACATGAATTGAAGCAATCCCAAATGGCTTCAACAGATAATTCCTCATCCAAACACTGTTCATTAGCATTTGGCAGTGGAAAGGGCCTGTAATGATTCTGCTGACATCATTACAGACCTGAACATGCAGCAATATCAACAGACAAAAACAGGCTAAACACGGGTTTTGCTGTTTATGTCCATGCTGTTATTGTCGTATATTTCTTCTGGATTGTTGCATGATTGCTTTTCAGGATATCTAGTTTTCTTTACTGGCAAAGTGCAATCAATGTTGGATTACTATTCAGGCAAGGCGAGGGACTGCCCCAGACCCTTTATTCTGAATGCCCCAAGTTCAGTGTTAGTCAGTTGGTTTATAGTAAAATAATCACATGCACATTTTTGAATATGCACTATTAAAATACAATATCTACTGTGAAGGGACCCTGAGTCAGCATCTTAAAAGAGCACTCCACCAACTCCACCTACATTTCCTATAATGGAACTTGATCACTGATTCAGGTTATGCTAGTTGTGGGTAATAAACGTCTTTTTCTTTAATACACCAAACAATGAATATGTTTGTTTTTAGCAGTTTTAGTAAAGAAGAAAGGAATTGAGAACATGAGGCTGTGCAGGTCTTCTGCCCTTTGATGGGCTTACTTGTTTAGGTAAGCGCTAAATGTATAAACGTTGTAATGCTTTTCTTGCTTTGTTGCAGCTGGTTTATGTTACCCTGAAAGCTCAATCCTTAACTTACAGCCACTTTGTTGATTATAAGTAACAGACACAGTAGCTGAGCCGTAATGTTAATTGTGGTTAAAAGTGAAATCGGTTAATCGCTGCATCACTAGATTAAAGAAACATCTGGAGCAAATAGGAATTTATGATTGGAATAGGAGCAGATTACAACATGCATTGAATTAGCAGCAAAGCTGATTTCTGGCCCCTGGTACACACACTGAATTACTTTGCTGTTTTCTCTCTCTCTCTCGCTCTCTGTCTCTTACTCTCAGTCTGGTACCTAGAAAGTACCTCAGGAGCGTCAGGCTTGGCTGGTTTCCATTCGATTTCCCCTGCGGGTCATCCATCGGCCTGGGGACGTGGCGAGCTGGAGCGCCCAGCCCCGAGGTGATTAACGGAAGAAAGATGGCTGCAGTTCGCGGCGTAAATCCAAAGGCGTTTCAGGTGGAACACGGGTGCTTGTCTAGAAGTGAGGAATGGGGGGAGGCTTCAACCAATCCTGCACTGGAAACCTCTCTCCCTCTCTGCCCTTACTCCAGTTTTAGAAAATGTCTCAAAAGAGAGTAGAGTCACAGCAAACGGGAAAAGAGGATACTCAAAGGATATTATTTTAAGAAAGCCACAAAACAATCGGTAATGCTCAATGGAAAGCTACACTCAGGGAAACGACACAGAATAGAGTGACAGAGGCTGAGAGAGCTAGAGTGGAAACCTGCGTACCCTGGGGTGATATTAGTGAATCCCATCTGCTGAACCTGGCGCGAGGGGGCAAACGCGGAGCGGCCTGCTCAGGAAATCTCAAATTTAGCAGCTAAGCATTCACAGAGGGCAAGACAAGCTGCAGTCCTGCTAAGACTGATGGAGACGACAGCTAGATAAACTACCCATTCATCATCCACCTAACATGTTCTTCTGACCAATCAGATAAGAGAATATCTATAGATCTGCAATGAACAGTTACAGAATCCACTGATTATTTTAAATTAATTGTTTTAACTTTATTTAATACTGACAAATTTCAAGATAAGGCTTGAGCCCAAAATCGTGGTTTAAATGTTGCCTGACAAGCACACACAAAAGAAAATATTCTCTTTATCATGAAACTGAATTGCTCACATCAATCAATCAATCAATCAATCAATCAATCAATCAATCAATCAATTAGTCAATCAAATCATAATCCATCACTGTACTACAATGAGAATTATAGTTTGTTAAAGCCACTATTAAAATTTCTGATTTTTCTGCCAGCCAGTGGTGGATTAAAAAGACAGCAGTTAAAAGACGTTTTAAGTTCACTCAGTGATGGGTGTCCTGGATATTTCTGATGCCACTGCCCTGTGCTGTACACAAACTGTAGAAACCTCCACTGCTTAATTCATGAATACGTTTGGTTCTCAGTCCAGCAGGACTCGTCCATCAGCGCTAAGACATAACTGGACGAACTGTAACTGCATTACATGATTTATCTGCTAGAATCAATCACAGTCAGACTGATGGTTTAATTTTCCTGCACAAACCTGTTAATTTGAATGAACAGTTAAATAAGTCCTCTCAGATGATTGTTCCATGGCAGCAGTCACTGACAATTTGTCAGATTACTTTGTTGCAGTCACCCACATTATATGATCAAATTGCCCAAAGCAATATTTTCAGTCAATTAGTATAACCTGAACTCTGTGATTGATTTTTAATCCACAAATGGCTGGACTGCCTGTCAGGGTCTACTGTTTCTGTCTATATGTATCTGAGGGAAGGACAGGTAGAAGTGATTACAGGGAGTGCGAGGGCCTTGATAACTGCAGTGTGACTGCGTTATAGGAAAAGTCAAAGTTGCCATTAGAACTCCAAACCTGTTCATTAGCACAACCATGGCATGTCCAAGTAACTGACAAGCTTCATGCCCGACTTCACCTCAGCTGTCTGACTGGCTCTGCAGCTGGAGAGCCACAATCTCAACTGTTCTCTTTGCATGAAGCTCAACCATTTTAGTGTCAGGGGGATTGTTGCATGTTCAGTTCATTATTTAACAGACAGCTATGTGGCTAGATGGCAATGAAGGTAGCTGTGTTGGTGGTCGATGGATTGCCATGAAGGGAGAACCCGAATGTCTTTTCATCTTGTCCCCCCCCATGAGGTTTAAAGTTTTCAGTTATTCAGAGACGTATCAACATCTACTGTATGTCTAGTCATGCGTCTCAGATGTATCCTCATGACTTTGACACTATTGACATATGCTGACAACACCTGGATGGATTTGTGATAGATAATTACAGAAGCGTGCTTGCAGAACTTATATGAACTTTTTATGTACATTTCTTTTTCTCTCTCCTCTAATTGTGGTTACCTCCCTATCCTGAACAGGGTCGAACAGTGTGACCTTGCACTATGACAACGTCCAGACATGTTTACCTCTGGGAAAGTGATCACCCATTGTAGTTTCTGATAAATACCCTGCTCACGTGTAACATTTGTCATTCCCTTTGCAGACTGCCGTGCACTCTGTAGGACTGCCTTTTTTTGCAAAGAATAAAACTATTCTAGTCTTTAGATCAGTCTCTCATTAGTTCATAAGAATTCCTGCAACACATTTTGCATTTACTTCAGTGGGACAGTATCTAAGACAAGGTTAGGTCCTCAACTTTTATCCATCAAAAATGGATCACAATTTGATGATGAATTTGAGTTCTTTGGCACATTTTTATGGTGGTTTGACTTTTTGATCAATGAAAGTATTTGGAAGGATGCTCACAGTTAATAAAAACCTCTTTTCTACTTTCATTTTTTTTCTTGCACATTTTTATCCTTTTCTGTACTTATTACTATTGCAACTTTTTGGTCCATAAGGCACAAGTAACTATTGAATTGAACACAGTTGGTCTAATGAGACACATAAAGCCCAGGGATCACTTTTAGACAAGACTTTAAGCCCTGGACTTGAAAAATAAGCAGATTTCCTTGATTTTAAAATAACTTGTTTCACAAGCTGAATGAAAATGAACTGAGTTGCAGTGTGGCAAAATCCTTCACCGCCCTCATCTCACATAGGGTCAGTGGGAGAATTGGCTTGGAGATTGAGAGGCAAACGCAAAACATGAAGTAAAATCAGACAGCTCAAAGAGTGCCAAAGAGCACAGGGGCTTAAAGCTCAACAGAGATGTAAGATAGAGAGAGAGAAAGGTCACTAGAGATTAAGAAAAAGCAGAGGGCATTGCTGTTTAAACCACCTCCCCCTGGAACAAAGACAAATCGGGCTATGCTTGCTATGCCCCCCCAAGTCCCTATCTCTCTCCAAGGAGGAAGCCAGCATCTCCCAAGCATTAAAGTGGAAAAACCAACGCCACTGCAAGAATTTAATGAGGAGGGCTCTGCAAGTGTTCTGCACTCAGTGTGTGACACAACACTTCTTGGCATGTAGTGATTTTCTCTCTTTCTCTCTTCTTTATTCACTGCCTTTATTTCCACTGGCTACACTGAAGGAATTGAGTATATATTCAGGCTTGAAACCAGCCCAGGCCCACTCAGTACTCAGTGTTAGGAAGCAACAATACCATGCTTCCCCTCAGCACCGAGTATCCTCAATGCACCAATCATGTAAAGCAGCATAAAAGTTCACTATACGCAATTAACGTTTCATTGGATTATTATTGATCTGTTAAAAGTAATAATACACCAATACACAGAGATTTTTGTTTGTTTTACCTTCGTGCTGGATAAAAATATGGATAATGGATGGATGTGTCTAACACTGACACAGATCCAGGATGTGTTCAGCAGAGCTCAGAAAAAAAGGCTGGAAGCAAGGAGGAAAACTGTTAGTCAAGCTCCAGCAAATGTCAGTGAACAAACAAACAAACAAAAAAAACGCCTCTGCTTCAGTTACAAAGTGCCCACCACCCATGTAGTGGTGCTACATCACTGCTGTACCAGGCGTGTAGTCACTGCATTATTAGTCTGCAGTTACTCTTCAGTGTTATCTAATTAAAGCTCAGAGTTGTTAACAGCTCAGGTCAAAAACATGCTTAGATGACTTTAATGAATGCATCTACATTCTGACATATGACCTGTAAATCTTGTTATTTTAGCTTATTCTGGTGTTTAGACACATGTGTGATCATTATGATGAAATTATAAAGTAAAAAAAGTTGTGAACTACCTCATAAACTTGAACCTCTCTGAAAATCTCAGTGGTTACAAAAACAGAATGACTTTTATTAAGGAGATGTAGACATTGAAAGCTTTGTAGATCAAATTGAGCTTGTGCTGCTTTTCCACACAACCTTCCCACTAGCAAAACTGCATTGACTGCCGATCATCATACATCCCTCTCATTGGTCTTAAGCTTCAGTACTGACTTTAAACAGATCACAGTTGAATGGATTGATGTGCACACCTCTACAAAGCTCCAACACAAGGAATGAAAAGCAAAGCTGAAAAGAAGGTTTGTGCTCCCTTCCTAAATATTTGATCAAGGTACAAATCACAGGCAGCCATGACATTGGAAAGCAGGCACTCAGTTTTTTTTGGAGCTGCTTATGTAAAGATTGGTGGGGGGTGAAAATTTAATTTAAGGAGTAGGAGGCAGGAGAGCTTGCAGATGAGGGGAGGGGCAGTCTGTGTTCAAAGTGGGGGAAGAGGTTGATGGATGAACACTTCCAACACTGGTCTGATTGAGTGGTGAAACAAACCATATGAATTAAAGCTTGGTGACAATCCAGAGTAAGCACTCTGAGGGCCACAGCTGAGCTATGTAAGCAAAAAACATGTTTTTCTACACAAAGACTGTACTATCTACATGTCATTAGAAAACAAACGGACAAATGCCCTAATTCTAATTATGTAAGTACTTTGACAAGACAAGATCATTACTCAAACCATCAGCAGATTTAAGCAATTCAAAGTGGGGAACATGAATGCCAGAACCAAACTGATTTAATCAATCAATGTTGAGAAACATTGTGGTGTAGGATTTATTCTGTGGGGACGGTCAATGTTTGAACCAAATGTAACCAGAATCCATCTGATATGTTTAATCTTGACCACTGACAGCCTGAGAGCACAGAACTATTATGTTAAAGTCACTGCAATGGTTTTCTATTAGTTTTTAGATTTTTGGATCCTCTTATTAGTTATGAAATATCTGGCCTGGTACCAGCATCTTTCAGACATACTCCTTAGATGAGTATGTGGCAGATCCTCTGCACTGGACTCTAAAGCTCAACAAAAACACATGGTGAATCTGCCTTCAACTGAGCTTTGAAGTTTCATCCATCTATTTTAATAATATTTATAAATTTTTGTAAAAGTCTATAATTTGTTCTGTTTTGACTTTCCGCTCTGCGAAGCACTTCCCTAGCACCCTGCTGCTAACGTGGCTCCAACAAAATGATGAAAATGGAGTTTCAGTCTCTGTTATGGCTCCTTCTCCTCCAGTGATGCGAATCATTAGCATCAGCTTTATGTTAAAAATATCAGCCTGAGCTGAAACCTGCTCTAAGTCACTTCAGCAATTTTCTTGACAGACTAAATTAGTAAGCAGTGCTCATCATCAGCAAACTTGAGGTCTTGAGGTTTAAAATGTGTGTTCTACAGTATTATTATAATATAGTATAAAAAGACATCAGAGTTCTGCTTGTGCTGTTTTACTGTATTCTGTCCAGATCTCAGCAATTAACCCACTGAGTAAAAGATGATTATCACTGACAGGAAGGATGGCCAAAACTACAAAATAAGATCCAGGCTGTAAATAGCAGGAGTTTGGTTTCCTCTCAGCATCTGTGTCTAAGCCAACACTGGCTGTTTATCTTCATAAAATAATAATATTGTATTTATTTCCTCATTAACAGCCAAGGAGGCGATTTTAAAAGGTGTCCTTGTGTGTCCTCGACAGTTTGCATCTTTGAGATTCATCCTGAATCTGAAATGTAATCGCTTAATTCATTAATGACTTTTACTGCACATGCTACTTTGCAAGCACTTAACAACTATAAAATAATTGTGTGTGTGTGTGTATGTGTGTGTGCGTGTGCGTGTGCGTGTGTGTGTGTGTGTGTGTGTGTGTGTGTGTGTGTGTGTGTGTGTCTGCATGCACATATATTTTTCCATTCTGGTGAAAATGGGATTTAACTTCATGGCCATTAGTTTGGGCTGTGTTCAGAATAATAATCTATGCTTATAGAAGCATGGTAATGTGACCAGAGATGGGAGAAACCCAGGGGGCCGTCAACAAGAATCCAACACTGCTGTATGAATAAGACTGAATGGGGAAGGGCACCGGGAATATGCAAAGAAAAAGAAATTGCATTTGAGATAGTAAAGAAGGAGAAATAATGAAAAGAAGGAAATGACTGACATAGGGGAAAATTTCAAGGGGAATAAAGAACTAGAAAGAAAATGAAGAAATAACAATGAATAGGAAAAGGAACAGAAAGAAGGTCAAAGGGAAAAGAGGAAGAAAAGGAAGAACAAAAGGAAATTGTTCGAGTGGAAGTACTACAAAGAAAGATTGAACAGATGAACAGAAAAGGGAAAGAAAAGAAAACAGAGTGCAGATAAAAAGGAGAGAGAGGAATGATAAAAAAACATAAGCTGTGTTTGGAAAGAGTGAGAACAAAGGAACCAGCAAGAGGTAAAAAAGAAAAGAGCAGAAAGAAGAAGTTAAGTAGCCAAGCAGAGGAAGGGAAAGCTCACTAAACTGTTAAGTAAAACATGAGGACTGTTGTCTAACTGACATGCCAAATATCATAGCAAGATGGTGACATTTCTTTCACCTTTCTCAGGGAAAAAGCAGCTGCTTCCATTCGACTGTCAGCAGGGATGACTGATGGAAGTTGAGTGAAGTGCATTTCACCATTCAAAATGAAAAAGCGTTCTGGGAAATGGCAGGAACACCCATCTACACCTTTCACCGGTGTATCGGAGAGCTGTCACAGTCTCAGAGTGAATGGCCACCTATCGAGCCTGACAAAAGAACACAAAGTGTCTCGAAGTCCTGACATGTGCCAAGGTGGTGGTGGATTGGGTTGGGGGGTGGAGGGGCCTGTGGCCAAAAGAACCACCACCTGACAACTGTCTGCCACCTCTCTGTCAGCAATAATCCTTTAAATTGCATTTTACAGCTTCCAAAGTGACTCACAGCCTCACCAGTTTTAATCTGTGGGGGTTAGGTGGAGTGTGAACTCTCTTTGTCTTTCGTTATGTCCATTTGTTTTCCCATCTCATCTCCTTCTCCCCTCACCTCCCAGTGTTTGTTTAGTGTCGCCGTTGGTTAGACTCGTCAGCCTCCATGGCAGCCGACAGCCTGTCAGTCTAAGCTCCTATTAACACTCAGCAGCCCCGCACAGTGACACAGAAGCTCCCCTGGCATCACGCTTAGCAAAATGGAAAAAAGGGCTTGGCGGCGTACACCTCTCTACTCCTCTCTACTCTCATCAGCATCTCGTGCTGTCTTTATGTCTTTCCCTTTCCTCTTTGTTTTTCCTCTCTCTGTGTCTCTGCACGCAACCGCAGCCTGCCAGTGGATCTTGCAGCTTCTATTGGTTCACCGAGAGCGAATGGAGACTGAAAAGAGAAGTATACAGGTTTTTTTGTCAAAAGTATATTTAACTATTTTTTTACGCTAGCTATTTGCCTTGGCACGGTTATGATACCAATATCAAACCTATACAGTTTTTGTTAAAAGCACTGATTTTAAAAAGGTCAGTTTTTCTTGTTAGACTCGTTCAGCTTATTTTATGTCTGGATTTTAAACCCTAAACAGCAGACAAAGTAAGTGGCTAGCTGATGAACATGGTAGAGCATTTAGTAGCTAAAGAGGCCAAAACAGAACTAAAAGAGAGGGCGGATCTGTGAGCTGTGGATTCATTTCAGGTGGCCAAAAACCCTTTAAAAAAGCAATATCAAATCAGCAATAGTGAAGTGCTTGTGTGAGAACTTTGCTCATTAAAAAAAAAAATATATATATATATGTATATAAAAATGTATTATGAGCACCAAGAATATTGTTTAATATCCAGTCCTAGTTGCCAAGCTGAGAGAAACATCAAACTCATTGATGCCACAAATCCTTCCCACATAGACAGCAGTGTGTTTTGCTACTGTTTCTCTTTAAACACAATGCAACTGGAGCTATAATGGAGAGAGACTGCCTCAAAGTATGTTTGATGCTTAATTCTAGGATTTCTCCAAGAACATTAGTCAGACGTATGAATAAAACGGCTGCAACAGAAGCACGATGGTGATAATGGCAGGGAATCAGAACATATGGAAGCAGACACAAAACTTTGCCGGAAGCAAACAAGACTTAGCAAAGCAGAATGAACAAAATAAGAAAAAAAAGTGGAGAGCGATGGGAGGGGGGTTCTCATAGGCCTGACTGAGATAAAATTTTGGAGGCACCTTCCAAAAAATGAAAGAGGAACACCCCCTCCTCTTCTCCAAATAATCCAGCAGTGTACTTGATTAAAACAATGAAGTGGAACAATGGAGAGGGAGGAGAATGAGAAAAAAGTGGTTGAAGAGTGTGCCTTATTTTCAGCAGCCCATTAAGTCTGAGAGCAACGGGGCCCGGCAGAACAAGGCGACCAGGCTGCACCTTCTTTTCCCGGTGTTCTCCATTTTCAGGCTGCACTGAGGCCACAAGCGCATGAGACGCAGAGAGAGAAAAAAAAAAACCTGATGAGGAACAGATTAAAAACCTAACAGGCACGCTCAGATGAGCAGAAACGCTGATCGAAAAACAAAATAAGGCGATGCTCTATGCTTGGCTCCACTCGTATTCGTATTCTTGAGATGTCGTTAGCGCCTCTGCACTTAATATCATCATTACTATTGTTATCATTATCAGGCCTATTTATCTTTAGTTTCCCCCTTTGTGCAACAAAACAGCATCATTTCCTGCTAAAAATCAATAGCACAATAAAGGGGATGTTTTCCGTTTTTCACCATTTATCTGGCTCCTGATCCACCAGCACCCCTCCACCACCGCCTTCTCTCTCTCAAGCAGCTACCTCGTAATGACAAGGCGACAGATACCAAAGCAGAATCCTACATGGATAAATGCCTGACGCCACCACTCCCAACCTCTCCGTTGCATCTCACATAGACATACACACAAAAACATGACACGGTATCTTTTAATCAATCTATTAAGGAAAGCCAGGGTGGCGCTGATAGGCCCCGCGCTGACTGATAAAGTGACCCGGGAGTCGACTTGCAAGCATTTTACTAGCCACAGCGGAGGCCAGATAATAACTCGGTGAGCACTGAGATGATGATGATGATAATGTTGGCAACCGAGGGCCACGAAGCATATCCAATCCCTTCCCTAAATGTCAACCCTCCCTCTGTATCGCTGCAACAAAAAGGCTCAGAGAAAAGGTTTGTACCATGGAGGCCTGCTTTGAATTGTTAACAAACCCACTTGTCTCATTTGTCCCTAGATTTTAAAAAAAGGCAGATAAGGTCCTCGTGTATGCATACACACACTCAACAGCAGAGAAAAAGGGTGAATTCAAAAAAAGGGGGAAAGAGACAGAGATAGATTGAAGGAGGGGTGTGTGTGTTTGTGGGGGTGAAAAGATGTGCTAGCTCAGGTGCTTGTTGTGAGATTACAATGACTGTTCTGTTTTCCTCCCAGCCAGGAGCGTCAGGACCCATTCATTTTTCACAGCGGAAAGCGACAGATTGAAGGCCAAACATCTCTTTTTTCCCTGTCCCCCCTGTCTCTTTCTTTCTTTCTTTCTTTCTTTCTTTCTTTCTTTCTTTCTTTCTTTCTTTCTTTCTTTCTTTCTTTCTTTTTTTTCTTTTTTTTTTTTTTCTTTCTTTCTTTCTTTTTGTTTTTTTCTTTCTTTCTTTCTTTCCTTTTCTTTATGTCTTTTTTGATCCTTGATTTTCTCTTCTTCTTTCTTTCTTTCTCCCTCTCTCTCATGTGTTTGGTTGTCCCAGGGCTGAAGTGCTGCGCAGTGACAGGGGCGTGATGCTTTCGACGCTGACACCACACGCTGCAGACGGAAAAGGAGAAGTGATGCCCTGTGTCAGCTAGCGGACACCTCGCGGTGATGTTCAGTGCTTTCCATCCCCCCCAAAAAAACAGATGTTTGTGAGGCTGCAAACCGGCTATTATGTGGACGACTGGGGGGCATGTTGGCAGCAGTCAGGTTACTTGTGCCGACACAACACCGCAGCACACACTTCCTGTATTTCTAACAGCACTTGGCTGAATCATTGCGGGTGTTGCCTTGCTGTGAGGTATGACATTATTAAGGTGGACTGCAGCGTAAACAATGCACTCTCCTCTTGGAAAGCTCAAAGGATAAAGTGCTCATCCATGCTTTCCCCACGATTCAGGTCGGAGCTGAGGCATCTGTAATTGTCGGCGTCATAGCCTCCAAGATGAGGGACTCACAGGGAGGCGCTTCAAAGATGAGCGGTATGCTTTATGAAACAGCAGGCAAATACAAAACTGAATATACATGAAGTCAGATAAATCACCAGCACTTCTCTCAGATGGCTTCTATTCCGTGAGTTTTTTTTCCACATGGACTGTGAATCTTTCACTCAGGTTGGTCAAATTAACCAACCTATTTAAAGAACCTCATGCATGTATGCTTGCACGGTAAGTGACATATAAGAGATGTAGTTTTACAGACACGCTGCATTTTAACACCACTGAACAACAGCCTGAATATCAGAGACACATGTGGATGTGATCATAATCTCTACATCATGCTCGTGTTCCTTCTGCTAAAAATGTTCAGTGAACAGAAGAGAAAAAAAGGCACGATGAAACGCCCGTTCATATTGTCTCTGTTTGTGTTGCTGTTCATAATTCTTGAACATAACATGACGTGTTCTTATTTATATATCTTATTTTCTTTTTCTGTCAATTTGCATAATTCTGAAGTGAAACGATATCTACAAAATGAATCACTATAGATGTGATGCATGTAAGTGTGACTCTTCAGTCCATGTTTAAGTAATTCCAGTAAAACAGAAATGCTAAAAATGTATTCTTCCGATGCTTTCTTTCCTTATGTATTTATTATTTATTATTTCTTTCAGCTGATTATACATCATCAGCCACTGTTTGCATGTGGCCCACGGGTGACATATTTTTATGAAAAGCCGATCTTGCCTTTCCCTGTGTTTTTCCAACACAATCTCCTGGCTAAGAGCCTTATTAATAGAAAAGAAGAGCGGGCTGGAGGTAAGGAGAGCAGCGCTGAGAGCCAGCAGATGATGATACCCAGCAGGAGAGAAGCACACTAATCTCTGTTTCTAGATCATCTGCCAGCCGTTAACATGAACCAGCCACCTTGGGCTCACTCGAAGCCAGTATCATGACAGCATGTGGTGGAACTGAGGGGTGAGAGAAGAGTGAATGCAGGAGGTGAAGTAGAGAAAGAGAGAGAGAGAGTGAGAGAGCTCATCAGTGGTCCACATCCTGACCTGTGGATTTGCTGCACCCCCCCCTTTCCTGTTTCCTTTCACAGCACATAATGTACTTACAGATGTACAGATTTGATTTTCTTTATTTGAATCTGTACTGTGTTATTTTTAAACCGTATCTCAGAGTTGATAAAACATAACATGTGTTTCTTTGAATAAACGCATGTTGTTTCACCTGCAAATAATCATTAATTTGTAACTACTGTGTCAATACTAAAATGTATGTATGCATTTAGTTTTTTCATCTTGAATATTTAGTCTGAACAAAAAAAAAACTACAAAGTATTTTCCATTTTTAGTAGTACATATAATCATTATGTTTCCATGGACAATCACAAATAATAATAATAATAATAATAATAATTAATTCTTAACCACTGGGACAAATCATCCATCTCTTACAGCTGCTCTCTGTTACAGCTTGGCTCACTTCAGTTTCTCTTCACATGTGTGATCAGATGGAATTAAGATTAAAAAAAGAGAGGATGAAGGGACACACCACAAATTTCCTAAATGTCTAACAGGAGCCTCATTCCTAAAATTGAAAGTCGGCCTATCAATCCAAACAGTATATTAATACTGCTCTGGGCTAGTTAAAACAGTGAGTGTGTTCATTGGTCAACAGGGCAGTGTTATCGTTTGCTCTGTGACTTTCTCATTCTGTGTGTGTGTGTGTGTGTGTGTGTGTGTGTGTGTGTGTGTGTGTGTGTGTGTGTGTGTGTGTGTGTGTGTGTGTGTTTTACAACATCTCTTAAGACTAATAGGAAATATAAGAGCTAATCTAGGCAAGGTGAAAGTAGGCTAATACTGTCCGACTACCCGGCTCCATGATAACAGACAGCTCCAGAGCTCCAACACGATCCCGTCAGATTTGAACACCAGACTGCTTCCTCTGAATTCTATAAAGGATGAGTGAAGCCTGGTTTGCTCCACACCGGTTTGAGAGCACAGCTGAGCAATATATCAATTCACTGTCAAGATCAGGACAACCCTGAGACAGTGTTCTCTCAACATAACGTAAAAGCTTTCATTTTAAATGTGTCATTTAGTCGTTTTACATTGGTGAGCTCATCCGAACGCTCTGGCTGTTAAACAGTTTTATCACTCGACATCTCCTGTACAGAAATCTTCCTCTTTTACTTCTTCTCTCTGATGAGGAAATATATTTTGAATGTGTCCTGAAATACATCTAGAGGAAATATATAGAACTGTTTTGTCCATATCGTCCAACCGCTATTGGATCTAATTCTACTATTGGATGACAAAGATGCTCCCAGATGGAGTCCCTTTGTAAAATATTATGACATGCATAGAAATCTATTTTTCATGGTTGGGTGATGGTGAACGTTAAAGATCGTGGCTCCAGAATTGAATGCTGAAAGCTCTTGGGAAGCCTGTGAAAGTGCCTAAGTCAGAGACATTTCCAGGATCTTCCACAGCTGGATGAGTGTAACACACATGGACCGGAGTCAAGGTCAAATTTGATTTGTTGAATTTATTTTCCCATTTGATGAAAGACATTTCTCCTCCATCAGTGTGACAGTGAGAAGGTGTTGTTTATGTTCAGGTGTTCAGAGGCTTGGACTTCACAAACTGGGCCCAGGGATCTTTGATTTAACTCGGATTGAAGAAGAAGATTTCCTTTTCGAAGCTGAATGAGAAAGAGTTCCACGGTGTTATATAATAGCTCGAAATTAGCCCAATTAAAGAAATGAAGCATATAGGACAGTGTGTGTGTGTGTGTGCGTGTGTGTGTGTGTGTGTGTGTGTGTGTGTGTGTGTGTGTGTGTGTGTGTGTGTGTGTGTGTTTTCCCCCAGTAGCATAGTGGTGTTACACAGCACTCTGGGTAATCTTCAGTCAAATCTTATTATTTGTGGATCCCCTCTGAGCTCTCTACGTGACAGCCCCAAAAACAGACATGAGGTCTGCTCCCCCCTCAGCAATGATTTGAGCCTCAACTGCATTTTTCGGGGTTATGTGCCTGAGTGTGTGAAGCAGCTTCACAGCCCTGCTGTCTCGCTTCAGGCAGTGAGATAACGGCTTTGGCGTACGCGCCGCCGGCTGACAAGGCATCACATCTTTCTCCTTTTATCTAGCCATCTGACCCAACTACAGACCGAGCCTTCATTCATCTTTTACGGAATCCCATCACCATTGCACGTTTTTTTCCAAGTTTAATTGATATTTAAAGGGTTAAAAGGGGGATTAAAAAAAGAAAATAATGACTGAGTTCGACCAGGGGGAAGAAAGTAGAGGGAAATACGCTCCTGTGATAACGTTGAGCTTTGAACGGGGTGTGAGAGGGTTTAAACTCATCGCTCGGCTACATAAAATCATCCCACTAACTGATTTTTTGCGTCTCCGACAGTTTTCAGTCAACGTGCTGGTGCCGGGGAAGCGCGTCAAGCCAATAAGCGCAAAATACTCCCAGCCGGTGACCCGTTACAGGATACTTAATGAAGGGTTTTGACTTTATTCTATTTGCCTATTTGAGACGCGCTTCGTCCTGACAATGCCACAGTGAAAAGCACATTCCTTCATAGCCATGAGCCCCAAAACAAGCCCAGTGTTTGACTTGTAGTGGTACGAAACTTACCAGGATGACACTCGGCCCAGAGGAGCACGAAGGCTGGCAAAATGAGAGAGAAAATCCACCAGCAGCAACAACACGATTGCAGTAGCCTCCACATGGTAGTAATATGCACGTCGACATGCAAACAATAAGCAGCAACAACTGTTGAGTTTCTCCCTTTTGCGGGCTAATCAGCGACGCCTTCGCTGCGTAAAAAGCTGCGCCGGAGACGCAGCGCAGACGTAGACTGGACACGGTGGAGGTGGAGGGCGGAGAATTTTTTAGAGGTCCAGTAAAGAGTCTTTCCGTCCAGAAATCCCACCGATATTCCCGGATATGAGCATAACACTCGGATCTGATGTGTTGCTGGTGAGCCTGTATGCAGCACGGGAAGCGGCGGCTCCGGGGAGACTAGCAGCGAGGGTCCACACGGCGCGTCGTCGCTCTTGCGGCTGCGACGGTGCAGGCAGCGCTCGTCGGGCACACAGAGAGGGGAGAGTCGGTGTTGATGGTGGTTGTGGTAGTGGTGGTGGAGGAGAGGCACTGGAAGCTTTCCATTCCTCCGTCCGTCCAGTAAGTAGCGTGAGCGCTCAAGTCTGGCAGAGACTTTAAACAGTCTTGGGGGGGGGGGGGGGATGAAAGAGAGAGAGAGGATGGAGAGGGAGAGAGGTCATTCTTCTGGATCCTAGCGCCGACGAGAGAACGCGCTCAGTACAATAGCAGGCACATGTCCCATAATAATAGGTAATAATAGATCTGTGCTCCCCCGCGGGTCCTCGATCTTTTTGTTCATATTAATGACCCCATAATAGATCTACATTAGACGAAGCACCCCGTTTCACCATCCACAGGTTTTTGTCCTCGAGATCTGTCTGATGGTTTGTTCAGTCATGAGCTTCGATTAATGTAAGGTGTAGCCTCCACTAACAAACAACAACAGAAGAATACAATTCTATTAGTTTTAAGGCAAGCAAAGGCAGAGGAACATGTGATGAAATGTAGTCTGCCGGTGTAGGACTGACATAAACCATCCCCATATCAGAGGTGATGTGACAGCATCAGTTCAGCCAAATGGTATAATGGTGATATCATAAAAATATGATATACAACATATTTTTAAGAGATGGTGGTGTCTGTGTAATCCATAGACCTCAGAAGATTTTTGAAACATCTCTCCTAAATGTGGGCTCCACTTGTGGGACTGTCAACACATTCCACATCAGGTTCATGTGACTGAATGAAGCAGTCTAACTATCACTTGGAACATATTCTGCGAGCAGGTCACTGTGGTCTGTATTATTAAAATGTGATTTCATCACCCATGGCTGAGTTTGACTCATTTTTATTTTATGAGTTTCCCTGGTTCCATTTTATTACAAAATGAATATTGAAATGATGTTCTTGTCTTCTAAATATGACTTAAGTGTGTTTTGGACTGTGCCTGACTTAAGGTACTCCTGCAATCCCAATAATGTCTGCCTAATACACTGAAGTATTAAGACATTCTTTGTGTTGTGTAACCACACTGCATTTGTGAAAGCTATTTTCAATTCAACCCAAAATTTTAATATGATGCAGTGGTGCAGTGTGTTCAATTAAGGAATGGAACAAACAAAGAATGGTCACTGATATTGTCATTTATCGAGTAGATCTAACGCTTTATTTAAACAAATTATCCTGTCCTGTGCTGTCTAATCTCTTTGCATGGCCCCAGCTGCAGATCTATTCTTTTATCTATGTATTTATAAACTCAATCCTCTTGTGTCCATTGTGAGTGGTCTACACAGTGATTTGAGTTTGGGCACACGCAGATGAGTTCTGTACTATGGCTCATCAACACAGGCAGAGAAGGGCCAAATCCCAAGGCCCTGTGAGACTACTGGCTACGACTGTTATCAGCTGCCAATCACAAGTCCACGAGTCCAGTCTGTCATTGAGTGTGAATAGGAGTCACTTGTAGCTGCAGGGTAAAGGATGTAACAGAGATTTATTAGTGCCCAGTAGGTGCTGGTGAAAACCAGCCCACCATGCTCACCAAAGGCACCTTTGGACCAGGGTTCAGTCATTTTTGCTCTAATAAACAGAGCACTGCTCTGTCATAAAAGGTAGCAACAATTATTCAAAAGGCTCTTCTTCTGGGTACTGCAGATTTTTCAGTAACATTGAATTCTATCAAAATAAATAGAGACTGAATAATATCACTGTGACAGGCTTGCTGCCACTGTGGGTTCCCAGCACAGACCAGTCAGAGACCAAAGCCCGTTTATAAGGGATTCTTTTATTGAGACACAGTCAGACCCACACTGCAGCCGTTCGCAGGCGTCTCGCTGCCGTCCGTCCTGCTTCCTCTTCTGGTCCAGCAAGCTACTGTGTTGGAAAGGAGGGCGAGAGTGATTAGACAGTTGGGAACCGGTGTGCCAATCACTCTCCCCTAGCGCTGCTCTCCTGAGCCCTCCCCACACCTCTCTCCTGCAGCTGATGCACCACGCCCCCCTCCACAATCACTAAACAGCATTTTAGTTCACGATGGATGATGGATTACATGCATGCATTCAGGTTTACCTAGAAATCGACTGACAAAATCTTTTTATGACACTTCTGATGGTGTCAAAACAGTAACCAAAACCAGGCACAGTGACATCTGTGAAGTTTGGTGTAACAGACAAAAACTATGTGCTACTGATAACATAAGAAGCATTACATAACAAAAACAACTCATTTCATTCCTCTACTTAGACTGTAAAATATAGAGATGGAATCTCCAGAAACAAGGCAGCCAACTGCAGGTTCTTTTTCAACCACTCACCTTTTGGCCGAGCTGGTTGTGTTAACTCAGTTTAAGTTGACATAATTAACTTTAATTAATTAAACTAACTTTAGTTAACTTAACAAAAATTTAAACAATACTTTTGTCAATTAATAATTTAAGGTCCAGTGTGTCAGATTTAAGGGCTCCTCAGAATATGCCACAAAAGGAATATAATATGCATAACTATATTTTCATTAGTGTATAATCACCTGATGAAAAGTACCATAATAACACACACAATCACAACTCCAGAACTGTCGGTAAGGATCAGGTTGTGGTGCAGCCTGAAGACCAAAAAATAAATAAAAATAGAATACCTCACCCTTTAATATCTGCCTAATCAGACATAATAACTTAAAAAGAATATAGATGATATGGCATGCCGTTCAGGAAATTAAACCTTTGAATATATGGAATGAAACTCTGAATATATTGAATGAAACCTTGAATATATTGAACGAACTCTGAATATATGGAATGAAACCTTGAATATATTGAACGAACTCTGAATATATGGAATGAAACTCTGAATATATTGAATGAAACCTTGAATATATTGAACAAAGTCTGAATATATGGAATGAAACTCTGAATATATTGAATGAAACCTTGAATATATTGAACGAAGTCTGAATATATGGAATGAAACTCTGAATATATTGAATGAAACCTTGAATATATTGAACGAACTCTGAATATATGGAATGAAACTCTGAATATATTGAATGAAACCTTGAATATATTGAACGAAGTCTGAATATATGGAATGAAACTCTGAATATATTGAATGAAACCTTAATTAAATTGATTGAAGTCTGAATATATTGAATGAAACCTTGAATATATTGATTGAAACTTCACTGACGTCAGACCTAGCGGCAGTGCCTGCAGCCATCTTGTGTAACAGTCTGTAAAAGCGAAAGACAATGAGTCAGGCCACCCGCAATCTAGTTGCAGCGATATTAAGCAATGAGGACATGATAAATACACTGGCGAATGCGTGTTGAAATCCTCCCGAAAAAGTTCGCTCAGTTTTTAACCGTTTTGTTTAAAGTTTTGCCATAATCTCATTATGCATCTGTCTGTCTGTCCGCAGTCCACTGTGTGAGTAACGTGCCCAAAGCTGACAGTGTGTCGCGAATCATAAAATACGTTCAATACTAAACTAAATATTCACCCTGCATTGGTCTATATATGCGGGTGATGCTTTAACCTAACAGCAGAGTCATTTTTAACCCAATTTTGGGTAAACAGTTTCAACCCAACATGCTGGGTCAAGCCCATAACCCAACCCTGTTGGGTTAAAACAACCCAGCGTTGGGCGGGTCCAACTTTGGCCCAGCGTTGGGTTACAAATTGGGTTATTTTTAACCCAGCAGTTTTAAGAGAGTATATATACATACTCTATATATACATAGGTTAATGTTACCCAATAAATGGGTTAAAATAGAACCATGTTTTTGGGTTATATTAACTAATAAATAGGCTAAAACACAGTCATGTTGTTGGGTTATTTTTACCAAAGAAGTGGGTTAAAATCAAAATGTTGGTTTGAGAGCAAAATTAGCATTAAATAATGATCATTACCTTAGTATTATACAATGAAATTGTTATTAAACATGAAATTATTCAACAAAACAAGTACATATTAATGCAATAATATTTTATTGGGACATTTCAAGTTCACATTAAAACAGTGGAATACATTTTTAACTATGCTGCATCATAAACATAATGCAAGTCCATCGATTTATGTGCTAAACATACATACAATAACCTAAATATTAAAAAGAAGGGAAAAAACAACAAAGTTCATAGGTTTTTGCCCCCTTCACATGTTCAGTCCACATACTTTAAGAAATGACATCAGTAAAAACTATAACAATCAAACAGTCAGTTATAACTGGAATAAATGTAAACATCAGTTTTTGGTACCTGAACTTAACAGGGTGAGAGTGGGATAGCCTTGGAGCATTAGCCTTGGAACACAAGGCCTGGGAACACTGAACACTGATGGAGGACACTTTAATTCTTTTTTACTCTTAGTTTGTTTGAAAACTGGAGATCTTTACACTTATATCGTGTTGTGATGCGAAGGCTGAACTGACTTTCAAAAAATGTTGATAAACCTTGAAAGAAGACAATTTTGACAAGATTTAAAATACTGTAAGTCTTCTCTTGGGGTCTCTACAAGACCTTGTAAGATAGGGGTCCTTGACATGACATTTTTTGAAAAGCACTGTCCTAACTCACCGGCTGGGTTGTCAATGAAGGCCCTGTGAACCTCTAGAATGCTGGGGCAGTACACTCTCTGTCCAATTTTGTATGTCACAGTTGGGAGCAGCACCGGCAGCAGCTGTAGCGCTATGTCACCCTGCTGATCTGTAAAAATAAAACATTAATTAACATTAACATTAAAGGACCACTTCACTCACTCAAGTTTGAAAACCAGACACAGACATCACTTCAAATGATTTGCCTAAGCTCAAACTCACACTGCTGCACTGAGGAAAACTTGACATTGATAAAGTTGGGGGCCACATGTTACACCAGCTCTATGTGAATACCTGCTGAGAGTGAATCGATGTTTGCAAGAAGGTCTCCAGTCTTTATACGAATGATCTTCTCAGCCAACTCAGGTATCCATTTCTCAGACACCCTTTCAGAACACTCTGGCTGTACCACTGCAAAATCCTGAGCGACCTAAGGACAGGATAATAAATATGGGCAAATTAATTATATGAGTCTGGTCATATCAGTGTTTAGAGGTTTAGTGCCAAAAATACGAGTCTTTAAACGGCTACAGGTTGACTCACGCAGTGACATGTTAGACTACTATATGCATGGGAACTGGTCTCCAGCGCACACCGGTACACGCAAACAGAGTTTTAGAACCAGTTCGTACCTTTATCTCCCGTGGTGCGATGGCAGTGTCTCTCTCTCAGATCCCTGTTGTCTCTGTGCTGATACACACGCAGCGAGACTGCCGCAGGTCTGTCTACCGTCCTTATTCTGCCGCTACACAGCACAGGCTGTGTTCACAGAGCAGCGTTGTCTGTACTGGCCTGTTACGGTTAAATTAATGTAGCTGTGGTGTATATGAATGCTGTACTGCGCACTATTTGTGGCTATGAGCGGCTTTTTGTTGGTTTGCGCGCGGAAAAATTGACCTCCCTAATGGCCAGGTGCGTTACACTGGGGTAGCTACGTCCCTCCTGACTCACATCTACACAGCAAAAATCGTTCAGTACACAATATACTAACGTTACTACAACTGAGTTCAGTACACAATATGCTAACGTTACCACAACTGAGTTCAGTACACAATATGCTAACGGAAGAAGTATGCCTGCACAGCTAGACTTTGATAGTCTATCGAAGTGTGTGTCACAAGAGACGGAAACAAGTATTTTTATCAGGTGGAATGAACTAGCTAGCAATGGGAAAAAAAGTGGACGAAAATAAATCTAGCTAGCAAAAACGTCCTGAGTCACAGAGTGAGGTGAAGTTTTTAAGTAATAACTAAGACACAGCTATTTGGTTACCACATTAAGCTACCAAAACTACATGTTGTAGGATAATAAGAAAATAAGTTTTACTTACCATTTACATTCTTTTCAATGGTCTCAAACTGGAGAGTGATTTACAGTAGCCTCAGTCTGTTAAAATCAAAGGCCCGCCCAAATCTAAAGACCGGAAAAATCAACCCAGTCTGTTGGGTCAACATATTTAACCCAACCTTGGGTTAAAACAACCCAATCAGGTCAAAATCCACAGCTACCCAGCAGATGGGTTATGAAAATAACCCAGCATTTTTTAGTGTGTATGTATATATAGAACATAAAATATAAAAAGTAAAAGGCAAATTTAAATTTAAGAAAAAGTATATACAATGAATAGAAAAACAACAACAGTATAACACCATGGCGAGGTAGTGAGATACAAGTGTCCAGGTTGTGCAAACAACTGCATTGTGCAAGTAATTGCAGTGCAAAGTATTTTTGTATTATTGTCTGTCCATCTGTGGTGGGGGGTCCAGATGGGGGATGGGGGTCGGGTTGAGGATGAGGGGCAGGGGCTACAGGGGTCCTCCAGAGTTCAACAGACTCACAGCTTCTGGGAAGAAGGTGTTACTCAGTCTGGTGGTCCTGCTCTTAATGCTCCGCAGCCTCCTGCCTGAGGGGAGAGGGGCAAACAGAGCGTGTGCGGGGTGAGTGGAGTCCTTCATGATGCAGGAGGCCCTTTTCCTGCACCAGGAGGTGTAAGTGTCCGTGGTGGTGGGTAGGCTGCATCCCACAGTCCTCTGTGCCCCCCCCCCCCTGCCCCCGTGCGCCCTGATCAGTCTGTCCGGCTCCCCCTCTACCTCGTCAACCCGCTGTCTTAATGAGCGGTATCGAAAATTCGCGAGGTTATTGTCGGGCGCTCCCCACGAAATGGCGCCCCGGGCTGCTGCCCTGTCCGCCCGTACCTAAAACCGCTACTGGCACACACCTCAGTAAACCAAATATTATGTTAATTCATATTTTGGTTTTCTCGTGATGCTTGAATCAGAAGATTTGAAGAAGACAAAGTTTTAAAAAAACAACAAAAAAAAACAAAACGTTAAGCTACATAAAAGTGGGTGGGACAGATCTACGGTCATTCAAAAGTGGGTGTGTCATGACACACCTGACACACCCACTATTTGCGCCCCTGTCTGTGCAGCTTTGACCACCCTCTGCAGAGCCTTCTTCTCTGCTGCAGACAAGGCCGGATTAACCATATGGGCCTAAGGCACAGTGCCCAGGGGCACCAACCATTCACAACCACTTGGGGGGGCACCACATGACACAAACTTTAAAAATTATTTTCGTTAATTTGTATTCACTTGAAAATGATAAATGGCCATATATAACTCATCATGAACACTAATTTCATAATAACAAAAACAATAATAATGATAATATTGAACAAATCGAGATTACATGACCATTCTTCCCCCCTTTCCCCAATCTGTCAGTTGGGTCAGTCCACAAGTACGCAAATGTATCATTTAAAAAAAACAAGAAAAAAAAAGACAGAAATGAAACATGGAGAGGCATCAACTTAGTGGATGTGCAAAGAGAAAAATAAAAAAAGAGAAAGACTCCAGACGTCTAGCCACAATTAAAAATGTTCCAGAAATAGATCGGTTTTTTGTAAGAACACCAGGGACTGCTGTAACTAGCAGTGGTGAAGCCGAAGTTAGTGATAACGGTAATGCTAGCGGGGGAGATGGTGTTGCTAGCGGTAACCAGAGAGATGGTACAGCTATCGCCATTGGGGGAGATGCAGCAACAGCCGTTACTGCTAATGTTAGCCAAGGCGATCACCAGACAAACAAGGATATACTTCTTCAGGGAGATGGGAGTGAGAAAGAGGAGTCAGAGGAGGTCGTCATTGGGGATAAGTTTGAAGGCACCAGCCAGGTAGGCCTACACGAGAGTGTACTTCAAGGATTATGGTGAAGAGCAAAGAGAAAATTCGGTGGAAGACGATGTTTTGGATGTCAATCCAGACGTGCACCAGAAGCCAATAGATAAGTTTACCATTCCAACTGACCCTGTACTATGGGGAGATCTAACTGAACTTAAGCGAGAACTGGTTATTGCTCATGGTCCCGCCACCTATCACAACCGGGCGGCTAAATATCCAGCATCTGCAAGGGATGACACAGGAAATAAAACAAGATTTCTTACAAATGATCTTTTACAGTGTCAGCTCACAAACAAACAGTTGGTGTCAAGAGAGTGGCTAATGTACTCACCTTCAACAAGCATGATTTATTGCTTTGCGTGCAAATGCCTGTCCTCGCAGCAAAATGCCTTTACATATGGATATTCTGACTGGAAACATCCTGACCGAATTTTGGCTCATGAAAAGAGCGCAAGCCATCGCGAAAGTATGCTAGCCCTTCTAAGAAGAACGAGAAATGTGGGCACAGTGGATGCCGTACTCAGACAACAGAGAGATGATGTAGCGAAGTATTGGAGAGAGGTTTTGCGGCGTGTTGTGGCCGTGATCAAATTTCTGAGTGTGTGAGGTTTAGCGTTTAGAGGCGATAACGAACTTCTGGGGTCATCTAGCAATGGCAACTATCTCAGACTGATGGAACTAATTTCAGAGTTTGATCCATTCTTAAAAGAGCACTTGGAGAAGTACGGTCAAAAGGGAAGAGGCACCACATCCTATCTGTCATCTACTGTATTTGATGAGCTAATGTGTTTAATGGCTGAAAAGGTAAAGAGGAAGATTGCATCCGAACTACAGCATGCACAATATTTTTCACTCATCACGGATTCAACGCCCGACATGTCGCATACTGACCAGCTGACATTTATCTTTAGATGTGTCAGCGACGAAGGTGAAATACTTGAGCGATTTCTTGGTTTTGAGCCTATTTATAGCCACACTGGAGCAAGCCTCGCTGATTGTGTCATGAAAAGGACAAAGGATCTACAGGTAGACCTGTCAAATTGCAGAGGCCAAAGTTACGACAACGCCAGCAACATGTCTGGTAAATACAATGGCCTTCAGGCTCATCTGAAAAAAATAAATCCCTTGATTCATTATGTGCCCTGTGCTGCACATTCGCTCAATCTCGTGGGGGTGAACAGCATAGAGGACAGTTGTCCAACGGCAAGGAATTTTTTTGGCTTTCTTTAGTCTCTCTATGTCTTTTGTGCGAAGTCCACGCACCGCTGGGATAAAATGTTCTGCAACACAGATGTGATCAGAACTCTTAAACCGCTATCAAATACAAGGTGGACATGCAGAGCGGACTCTACCAAGGCATTGAGGGAAAACTACAAGGCAATCAGAGAGGCTTTGGCCAGATTTTCCATGGATCCGGAGGAGAAGGGGGACACCAGACGTGAGGCCACATCACTTTGCGCTCATCTAGACAAATTGGAGACCGCGATAATGACAAACGTTTGGGATAGCATATTATCCAGGTTCAAGACCACTGCAGAGGCTTTGCAAAAGCACGACATAACTTTGGACACTGCAGAACGTCTTTTGCAGTCACTGCGTTCTTATGTGGCATCGCAGAGGGATGAGTTCGGGAAATACGAAAATGAGATATTGAAGGAGTTAGTTCTCTATACGAGGAAGAGACCAAACGGGTCAAAGAACGAAAGCCTTTTTCAGATGAATTGGGAGACAGCGATGCAATGGTAGGCCTGCATGGCAGCAGACGATTCAAGGTGGAAACCTACAATGTCATCTTAGACAAGTTGCTGTCTTGACAAGCGCATCGGCGCATACACAGAGCTAAACAAACTGTTTAGTATTTTGTTTAACATGGACACATACTGTAATAATGTGCGTAAATGCGCTGCTGCACTCTCCTTCTTATATTCGCAAGATCTGGACAGAGACTTTGGAGAAGAGCTCATCCAATTTAAGACTTTCGTCCAGGAAGAAAAAAAACGTTCTCCAAAGACAATGCTACAGCTTCTGCACAGACATGGCTTGCAAAGCACATTTCCAAACGTCTTTGTTGCGCTCAGAATTTTCCTAACCCTGCCCGTTACAAATGCTGAAGGTGAGAGGTCGTTCTCCCGATTGAAACGAGTAAAGAATGAGCTCAGTTCTGCTAAAGGTAAGAAAGCTGGTTAATTTACTTATTTTTGGACAAATGTGAATTGACGCTGTCAATTTACTGGTTTTGTTGGCCTGGTTGCTGTCTAGGCCCTGTTGCTGTTGCTGATCGATGCTCTGGGACAGCTGTGCTGATGAAGTTCCCCTATTTTGGATAATGGGAATGTATTGTTTGTGTTTGTGGCTTGTCTGCTGAGTTGATGTACACTAACACTTATTGATTTATGCTGTTTGAATTGATACACATTTGGAATTGAGACATCTGAATGTAATATCAAATGCAGCACTAAGATCTAACAGGACAAGTACAGAGATGAGACCTTTGTCTGATGCCATTAGGAGGTCATTTGTAACTTTGACTAATGCGGTCTCTGTGCTATGATGCACTCTAAATCCTGACTGAAATTCCTCAAATAGACTATTGTTATGGAGAAAGTCACACAGTTGATTAGCTACAGCTTTCTCAAGTATCTTAGACACAAAGGGAAGGTTTGATATCGGTCTGTAGTTGGCTAAGACCTCTGGGTCTAGAGTGGGCTTTTTAAGAAGAGGTTTAATTACAGCTACCTTAAAGGACTGTGATACATATCCTGATAATAAAGACAGATTAATCGTATCCAATAACGAATGACTAACTAGAGGTAAAACATCCTTGAGCAGCCTGGTTGGGATGGGGTCTAAGAGACAGGTTGAAGGCTTAGCTACAGAAATAATTAAAGGTATTTGATGAAGGTCAATGGGAGAGAAACCGTCTAAATACATATCAGGTTTTACAGCTGTTTCCAAACTTGCTGTATCAGAATGGAGATCAATGCCTGTTGAGGGCAGAAGGTGATGGATTTTGTCTCTAATAGTTATAATCTTATCAATAAAGAAGCTCATGAAGTTATTGCTACTTAGACCTAGGGGAATAGATGGTTCAGTAGAGCTGTGATTCTCTGTTAGCCTGGCTACAGTGCTGAAGAGAAACCTGGGATTGTTCTTATTCTCCTCAATTAAAGAAGAGTAGTAGGCTGCTCTGGCATTACGGAGAGCCTTCCTGTATGTTCTGAGATTATCTTGCCAGACTAGATGAGATTCTTCCAGTTTAGTGGCATGCCATTTGCGTTCAGATTTACGTGCCCCTTGTTTTAATTTACGAGTCTGCTGGCTATACCATGGTGCTAGCCTTCTTTGTTTAATTGTCTTCTTTTTCAGATGTGCAATAGAGTCTAGAGTTGTCCGTAATGAGCCTGTAATACTATCAACAAGATGATCTATTTGTGAGGGGCTAAAGGTAGCAGACAAGTCCTCTGTTACAGTTAGACATGGCATTGAATTCAATACTGAAGGAATCACTTCCTTAAATTTGGCTACAGCACTATCAGATAAACATCTGCTGTAGAAGTTTCTACACAAAGGCTTATAGTCCAGTAGTATGAACTCAATGGTTATTAAAAAATGGTCAGACAGAAGAGGATTCTGTGGAAAGACTATTAGATTATCAATTTCAATGCCATATCAAAGAACAAGATCAAGAGTGTGGTTCAGACAATGAGTCGGTTTATTTACACTTTGACAAAAGCCAATTGAGTCAAATAGAGAGATAAACGCAGTACTAAGACTATCATTGTGGTTGTCCACATGAATCACCTACAATAATTACTTTATCTGTTTTAAGGATCAGGCCTGATGCAAATTCTGCAAATTCAGATAAAAATTCGGAATAAGGTCCAGGAGCTCGATATACTGTAACAAATAAAATTGGGTGCGAAGTTTTCCAGGTTGACTGAGTGAGGCTAAGAACAAGACTTTCAAATGAATTTTAATTTAGTTCAGGTTTAGGATTTATTAATAGACTTGAGTCAAATATGGCTCCAACTCCACCACCTCGACCAGTACTTTAGGAACATGAGTATTATAATGACTCGGAGGAGTCGATTTATTTAGGCTAACATATTCATCCTCCTGCAGCCAGGTTTCAGTGAGACAGAACCAATCAATAATCAGATATTAATTCATTGACTAAGAAAGCTTTAGATGACAAAGACCTGATATTTAAGAGTCCACATTTCATTCTCTTATTTTGGACTGTTGGAGATGTTGATTTAATTTTTATTAAGATTTTATGATGAACTCCTCTTCTGTTTGTTTTATCTTTAAATAATGTAGGTGGACGGGGGACAGACACAGTCTCTATACTAAAGGACTGGGTGGGCAGCTGCTCTAATGGAGGCGCAGAGAAGCGTGTAAGACTGCAGCTCTGCTTCCTGGTCTCAACTCTGGGTTGTCGACATGGTTTTGGTCAGCTAATAAACTTGGCCATATTTCTAGAGATGAGAGCTGCTCCATCCTCCTAATCAGACCAGGTTTTCCCCAGAAAGGTGTCCAATTATCTATGAAGCCCACATCGTTTGCTGGACACCACCTTGACAGCCAGCGGTGAAATGACGACATGCGGCTAAACATGTCATCACTGGTCACATTAAGGAGGGGACCAGAGAAAACTACGGAGTCCGACATCGTTTTGGCGTATTCACACACCGATGAAACATTAATTTTAGTGATCTCCGATTGGCATAACCGGGTGTCATTACCGCCAACGTGAATAACAATCTTACTGTATTTACGCTTATCTTTAGCCAGCAGTTTAAAAAAAGATGCATTTAACTATGGCCCCTGGTGTCACTAACTTCACGTTTCGGACTATGGAGCTGCCAATGACCAGAGTTGGCCTCTCAGCGGGTGTGTCGCTGAGCGGGGAAAATATGTTTGAAACGTGGAGCGGTTGGTGGTGTACCGTGGGCTTCAGTTTGGGGCTATGCCTCCTTCGAACAGTCACCCAGCCTCCCGGCTGCTCAGGAACTGCCGGGGGACGGCTAACTGAAGCTACCTGTGGCGGTACCGCACCGGCTACCGGGGAATGGCTAACTGTCTGAGCTACTGACTCTTCTGTGGTGCGGTACCGTGCCTCTAACTCACTGACCCTCGCCTCCAAAGCTACAAATAAACTACATTTATTACAAGTACCATTATCACTAAAGGAGGACGAGGAGTAACTGAACATGTGGCACACGGGACAGGAGAGAGCAGGAGAGGAGAGAGGTGGAGAGCAGAGAGACGCCATTGCTATGGCTAGGCTAGTTAGTGGCTAAAGTTTGTGGTTACTAGAGTTAAGAGACCTGTTCGTGCACAGACAGAACAAGTCAAAGGATAGTGCAGAGATAAGTAGATAGTCGCTGATGTGAGAAATATACGGAAATCTGTTCAGGTGAGCAGAGCAGGGAGCACCGTGGCAACAACACAGATACCAGAAGTAGTGTTCACAGGGAGCTAAACAGAGGATTCAAGAGCAGCATATGTATGAATAGCACATACTGCTAGTTCTGTTTTTGCATGTGTAAATATGGATAGTAAGATCAGAGTGGCTTTTTATATGCATTGTGCATGACAGTAGAAATTGAAAACAGTGAAATATCCATCAGAACATGACGGCTGCATTGGCGTTCGTGGGCTCAAACTGTCAGGCATGTTGTCTTTCTGACCACAGAGAATTTACTAACATCACAACAGATGTTTTGGTTTTGACTGCTGATGTAAAACACATGCAGAGGTTAAACGGCGCGTGGAGCAGCCTGGTGCTCATCAGCTTACATTACCTGCACCACACCAACATAATATTCTTCATGGCAGAAGCATGAAGAATGACCCTACTCTTATCTAACAACAGAAACTGGATGAAGAGTGTCAGCAAATTATTTGTTTTAACTTAAATTTCTGTGAAAATCCAGATTTCGCCTGAACTGCACAGATTTCTGTGCAAGACTTGGGGGGTGGGAGTAAATTTAGAAAAGAGATAATCTGATGTTTTTTTCCTCAGGTTTACATTCTAAAGTGTTTGCAGCAACAAAGAAGGCACTGCACTGTTTATCAAAGCTGCATTTAGTAAAAAAGTAGCTGCCGAAAAAGAAAGTGTGGTCAGTTTGTCACTTTTTGTTTCCATTTTCTTCTTTTGTGTAGGCCGTGTATGACATCACATAACCAAACTAAACCAAACCAGTTACCAGTCATCTCACATTTGGTGCAGGAGTGGTGGGGGTTGGTGTGAATAGGGTAGTGGTTTTGTCATTCAATCATAGCAGTGAGGCTGACACACACTTTGTGTGATATTTTAGGCTTTTCCTAAACAGTGCAGTGCTGTGCCCGAGCACAGCCTCACAGAGCTGCAAGCATGACTCCAGACTCCAACTGTGGTTGTTAAGAAACCTGCCAAGTACCTGAATTTGGTTTTATTCCTCCTCCTTCTTTGATTAAGGTTAGTGAATCATTGTAGTTTTGGGTAAATGTGAAGAAACACACAAAGTTTACAAATAGATATTAAAGGAAAACAGCATGTTGTCAGGGAACACCAAGCAGATACATTTAGCAACTTCCCGGATACATTAATAAAAACACTCCCTCCATGCAGTCATACATAAAAACATATTTGCTGTTGTAAATTAGTCCAATACAAACATATTTTGTCATGGTCAGGGTTGATAGCTATGAATGGAGCATATAGGTTTTTACATTTTACCATCCATGTCAATCCTGTCATAAATTGCTGAAAACTGCTGAAACCTTGACACTCTAAGCTTTCAATGTGTAGCATATGTGCTTTATCTTGATCGTCAACAGAAAAATATGCTGCACACTGATTTAACAAGCCTAATATGCAAACTCAGGTATCTGGGCTCAAAGATAGAGTCCCAAAGACAAGCAGCTACATGAGCAGTGCAAGTCCTGCCTAGCTGGAGTCCTGTCCAACAAAAGCAGGATTTCTCAGAACCATGTATCAAGAAGAGACAGAGAATAAGCCTTACCTGCTTGGTCCAGGCTCTCTGCAGGTGTTGGATGTTAATAAAAAAAAAAGTTTCTATCAGGATGTGAGCCAGCAGTTCTGGGAAGTTTGGAGCGCCAGAAAAATTTGAGAAACAGTTCAAACCCAGTGCCAAAGAAAGGAGCAGCTTTAAATACACCATGACAAAAAACATTTGGCTAATAGTAGGGGTGCGACAAAACAAAAGATTAAAGCTCTGAAGCTGAGATTATATGATCTATATTGAATTCTTAGCTGCAGAATAACAACCAGTGGAGTCTCCAGGACATTTTTACCGGGGTGGCCAGGATGGGACACAGCGCTAGTGTGGGGTGGCCATGGCATAGTGGAATTTGATGCCATGTACGCAGCAGACCACAGTTCAAATCCCAGTCCTTTTCTGCATGTCACATACCCCTTTGTCTCCTATAATTTCCTGTCTTATAAGTGTTAAATAAAGGTGTCTAAAAATTTAAATTTCCATTTCCCATTATCTCAGTCCTCAAGTATATCTGGTTATTTAGTAAAATGTGTTCAGGATAGGGTACAAATGTTCTAAGAGCCATTTCCTTGTAGTGGATTAACGTTCTCATCTCTTCACAAATTAGATTAGATTAGAAAAATCTCAACTGCTCTTAACTCATCCTATAGAATAGAACTGTCAGCCATCAGCTACCTCCGACGGATTTCACCGGTTTATCCAGTAGTTGACGCTCCTTTTACGGTCCTGTTCAGCGGCTGCAGCAGTAACGTTGTGCGTCTCATCAGTCACCCGACACTTGACCTGTCCGGCCATTAGCCAAACGTACGCTGAACAGCCTCAGTGTGACCATTACTGTGATACTTCAAGATGTAAATCTGGCTCTAAATTAGTTTATTGGCTATCATCATTGATTGACAGCATGTCTCTTGTTTCACGTGTTGACGAACTTGACCAGGGGTGGCCAATGTTGCCACTGATACACATTCAGTCTAGTGTTAATATTACTAGAGGACTGACACGGGGTCACACGCCCATGTTCATAAGAGTATAAATTATATATACATTATAGCTACAACCTAAAGACAGACCTGTCTCACCTTGTCATGGTTATACCTGTCTCACCCTTCCCCCACTTCAGTCTTAGACTGTCTCTCTCTTTAGGCTGAATTCTCCAGACCATGTCGTGTCACATCTCTCAGGGGCAGAGACACATTTCAGTTAGAGTTATGATTTGGATGTCATGACCAAGGTGGGCAGAGACTATTAGAGTTACCCCAACTTAATATATCATTTCTCCTCTGTTTAGCTGCCCTTTCACACAAAGCGCAGCGTAACTAAGCAAGGAGAGCTGTTGTTAGACAACAGTCCTGTCACATACACTGTTTCCATGTTTGTGCAGGATTATGATGTTGCTTAAAGATGTCAGTCATATTCTGTTGTTCTTTACTTTGCTCACAGGTATAGGTTTTAGTAATATTACTATTAAGCTTGTTTCTGATTGGTCTTCACCTGCATAACTCTAACTTGTACTTTTAGCCAATAGTTTGGAGCTAGGTGGCTCTTCTGGTCATTCACTGTTCCACATAGACTAAAATATCTCAAAATTTAAATGTTGTACATTTATTTACATGCATGGTCCCCAGAAGTGACTTTGGTGACCCTCTGATACCCAACAGCCTCATCTGATTGTTGTGCCTGCTGCAAAATAGTAAATGTCAGCATGTTAAAAAAACTAACGTGATGAGCATCATCATTATGAATGCATTACTCACCTCTCTTTAAACTTCCTACCTGCTTTGTATGGAGACATTCGAGTGCCACAACATAATAATGTATCTCCTGTGAAAAAAACGTTCTGTTTATGTAGGCCACAAGTCTTGTTTTCCCCCACTAGGTACATGTCTGGATGGGAAAAGATCCAGGTTCAGGTGAACTGACTGCAGAGAACTTCCTTTTGATGAATAGCTTTTGAACAATGGATCTTCTGCTAAATTGTCAATCTTTAGCACATTAGAAGGACGAGCATTTTGTGCATGACTGTGGTAGTGTTTCAAACCCTATTCACTTTGCATGTTGACTTACTGAATACTGATACTACAACTATACTAGAGGAGGAAATATCAGAGAGTAAAACGTAATCTTCAAGGCAATATGTTGATTTACTAGTGAGCCATGACCTGATCTCCTGGAAAATAAGAGGGCTCAGTCCCAGACCACTCAAGCTGGCAGCAGGGTCTGGACAGAAGATGAACTTGAACCTAAATTGTTAGAGGCACTTGCTGAGTGATAGGTCCATCTCTTTTGTCAGCATCTTTGGCACTGTTGGAGAGTCCACAATAGCCTAAGGAACTATGTCTTCTGTCAAGGCTCCAGATTGCTGTTGGCTCAGTTAGTCCCATATTACAGGTGCAATGGCAGATAGGCCCTGCACTGGTTCTCTAAGTGTGCACTGGAATGGAACAGAATAACACACTATTAGCTGTTTTCATAGTGATTCATTCGTTGATAGAAGTATAGTCTGTGGATAACTGGGACACTGTTTCTGTATTCAGACTACCTTTTGATGCTGTTGGTAAATAAAATTCCATTCATTACCTTCACACTACTGGGATGGAAAAAACTCACAGATGGATATGTGAAAACCTGAAAAAATTTGATAATAATAAAATAAAGAAAACCAAGCCTGCATACCATTCGCGGTAAATAAGAACATTTAAATCTTTTGGACTTTGTGTAAATCATCCCTTAAAAGTTTGACTGCGGAGTTAGTAGTGATGAAGAGCTGATTGTTTGTAGTGAACAAGAAGAGCAGACTCACATTGTGAAGAGCCGAATCATCAGCTGCTCCTTCTGAGAATCCATGCAGGTAGAAGGAGAATTTTATTTTGATGGGCACACCATGTGGCCAATCACTTGCGAGCACAGACTAGGATGATACCATTATGTGAAAGAAAGAAGAAAGAAAGGACGGAAGGGTAGCGAGCGAGTGTAGTGGAACAGGCCAGGTACACACAGAGCGACGGAGGCCAAATTTGAATGTCAACATGTCGAGAAAAATTTAAGAAATGACAGAAAACCAAAGAAGAAGCAGATTAAATTTTATTTTCAAGGTTTAATTAAAAGGTTAAACATTAGTAACTGTATTTTTTTTTTTTTGTTATGAAAAAAAGCATAAAAACAACCAGCTCCGGAGGTTGACTTGTCCCTGTGGACATTAGTCTCCCCATTAACATCACATGAGGACTCAGTCCTGTTGTTGCACTTAGTGCACTTTAGATGGAGTACAGCACAATAGGCAGTGCATCAGGCCGTTTCAGACCTTTTGTTGGTACTTTCTTCTTTCTTTTATTCAACTGTTCTTTAATAGTTGCGTTCATTCTTAACTTGACTAAAACTTGATACGGAACATGCATCTGCAATTTGAACCCAAAAATTTCTGAAAGATCCTACATGATTTTTTATACAAAAACTGAATTTTTCTCACTATCTATATTCTGTGGCACCCCAAACATGGGGATCACCTCTTTTAGCAGACACTGTTCTAGTGTCTTCTTTTCTTGTCGCGAAACCCTTTGACTCACTTTGAGAATTGATCAGTTATGACTAACAAATATTTATTGCTTTAACAACTTTTCATATGTACAGTCTATTTGCAAATGTACAAAAATAACCTGACAGAGGTTCCAGGTGGTCATGCTTCACTGTGTTCTTCTTCTATGTGGTCTGTTGGCATGTCATACAACTATCTACAAACGTTTGTGAAACTAGTGTAATGCGCAAACAATTTTGAGCAAATAATATCATTTAATATCGAACATGTGCTTAAATTGTGAGAGTGAGTTGATGTTCCTTATGACCAGGGGTAAAGAGTTCCAGTGCTGGGGAGCAGAGCAGAGGGGCGGAGGGGACAGTCAGGTGAATGGAGGAGGAAGATCTGAGGGAGCGAAGGAGAGCAGAAATATGAAGAAGAGCTGAGAGATATGGTGGTGCAAGGTTATGGATGGCTTTGAATGTGAGCAGAAAGATTTTGTAGTTGATGTGGGATTTGACTGGGAGCCAGTGGAGCTGTTGCAAGAGTGATGTGGTGGATGGAAGGGGTTCTGGTAATGATGCAGGCAGCTAAATTCTGGACCAGTTGGAGCTTGTGGAGAGATTTTGGGGTGAGGCCAAGGAGGAGGGAGTTACAGTAGTCCAGGCGGGAGGTGACGAGGCAGGATCAGGATGGCAGTGGTATGAGGAGTAAAGGAGGGACAGAGGCAGTTGATGTTGCCTAGGTGGAAATAGGCGGATCGGGTGATGTTGATGTGAGACTGAAAAGAGAGTGTGCTGTGGAGGATGACACCCAGACTCTTAACCTGTGAGGAGGGGGAAATGGAGCATTTGTCAATGTCAATAGAGAAACTGCTGGTTTTGGATAATGTTGATTTGGTGGCAATGAGGAGAACCTTAGTTTTGTCACTGTCCAGTTCAAGTATATTGACGTCAACCAGAATTGTATTTCTGTCAAGCAGTCAGTAAGGGAGGAGGGCGGGAGCTTGGAGGTGGGTTTGCTGGCGAGGTAGAGCTGGGTCATCTGCGTAGCAGTGGAAATTTATGTTATATTTGCGGAAGATATTACCAAGGGGGAGGAGATAAATGATGAAGACGAGGGGCACTGGGGCACACCTGAAGTGACAGAGGAAAGCTGAGATGTGAAACTTTTAAGCTGGGTGCAGCATGACAGGTAAGATTTGAACCAGTTTAGAGGAGTCTGAGTGATGCCAAAGGAAGAAAGTCTATTTATGAGGGTGGTGTGACAGATGGGGTCAAATGCTACAGTCAGGTCAAGGAGGATGAGGATGAAGAGTAAACCAGAATCAGCTGCCATGAGAGGTCATTGGTGATTTTAATGAGGGCCGTTTCTGTACTATGGAGCTGGAAGGAGGAAAAAGAGTGAGTAGGAGGAGGAAGTTCAGAAATGATACCGGAGGTGGGTTGTGGACTTAGGGGCTGATGGATCTTAGTCTAACTTAGAGTTATAGAATGCAGTTGAGCACAGATGGGATGGTAGCGAATCCAGGTCTTGAGTAATATTCTTATATAATGAAAACAGTGATTTGGTGTTACCTTCATGTGAACAAATTAAACCGGTGTAGTAGTTGGATTTAGTTTGGGTGATACAGTCATTGTAGTGCAGCATGTGATCTTTGTAAATATCTTTGAACAGTGAGTCCAGTTTTTCGGTCAAGCCGCTCAAGTTGCCGGCCTTTGGCTTTCGTGAGCTGAAGTTCGGGCGTAAACCAGGGGGGAGAACGGAGGAAGGAAACAGACCTGGCTTTTAGCAGAGCAAGGGAGTTGAGTATGTGATGAAGTCCAGTTGTATTGTGAAACCAGTTCGTCAGGGGTGGTTAAATTGTGAATGTCCATGAGGGGGTAGATACTGGAGGAAAAAGAGTCTAAGTTGATGTTGTTAATATTGGGTGAAGAGATGAGACGGGGGAACTTTGTGACGGAAAGAGGGAGTCTTATATTAAATGAGAGGAGGAAGTTCATCGGCTGTATTGCTGGAAGGAGAGACACCGGATGAGGATGAGGATGGAGAGTAAACCAGAATCAGTTGCCATGAGGAGGTTGTTTGTGATTTTAATGAAGGTTGTTTCTGTACTATGGAGGGAGCAGAAACCAGATTGGAACTGTTCATACAGGTTGTTATTGGATTGTTATTGGATATTGGTTATTGAAGTTGGTGGGGTTAGCCCAAGTTTTTTTTTTTTTTAGAATTGGGGAATTTAGAATTGTTTTTGTAGCAGTTTTCAATCGGGTACTCGCATATAATAATTATTAATAATTTATGATAATGACTTATTAAAAAATGTAGCAGTTTGATTTCCTAGACTGAGAACTATATTCAAAAGACAAAATTAGCAATATAACAGCTGTTTAAAGGATTCTCCTGTAAAACAGTGTTGTTTAAATATTTAAACTTGATAGATTCATTAGAAAACATGATTATGAGTGGAGCTGAAATCTTATTTTATTATGTTTAGCAGGCTTTAAGTAATGTAACCTGTAACATGTTTCACAATTTGCAACTGCCATCATGTTTTGAGTTGTGGATTTGTTCAGTATGTGTAATACTGCAGGTGAAACGTGTACAACAGTCATGAGGCAGTACAATGTGGGAACTGCAGTGGCTACTGCTCTTAGACAACCTGGCATACCGAGAACTACAGGGGTCAGTCGAGAGGAGTACACAACAGAATGAGAGACGAAAATTTTCTCCTGCGCCCCTGGATGCGCTGTGCCCTGGCTTCTGTGGATGGCACCTTCTCAGCAAGCAAGGCAGGGCGCCTGCAGTTAGGGGGCGCCAATGTGCCGATTGCAGCGATATGATACAAACGTTTTTTTTTTGTTTTTTTTTTCCCAAGCGCTCGTGGCGTCCCCCACGAAATGGCGCCCCGGGCGGCTGCCCTGTCCGCCCGTACTTAAACCGCTACTGTGCACATGTAGATTGAACAGAGGATGATAGTCAGGCAAACCCAACGCTGGAGCCATGGTGAGGGCATTTTTCAGAGCTTGAAAGGCTTTGTGCATTTCCTCAGTCCCGTGTACCAGAAGGAGCTGATTGCAGTGTGGCAGCTCGCAAAACAGAGTCCATAGTTGCATATTCAAAAATCCAGTGTCTGCAGTAATTAGCCATCCCCAGAAAAGAGAGCATCTGTTTCTTGGTTGTGGGGGGAGGTATGTTAACTAGCAGTTTCACCATCTCCAGTGGCAAAAGGCGTTGTTCATCCTTCAGAACATGACCCAAATACGTCACCTCTGGTCGACAGAATTGCAACTTTGCCAGCGACGCTCTGTGACCACACTTGGCCAGTCTCTGTAGCAGCAAGATAGAGTCTGTGTGACAAGCTTCTTTTGCTGGAGAAGCTATTAGGAGGTCATCAGCGGCAGGGGCGTCACAGCGCTTTAAAAAGTGGGGGTGTTCTAGGGGTGGCACATGAGCGAAATGATCTGCATTGATTATCGGGAAAATTAACCATATATATGTATAACTAGAAATAATTAAAATGCTCTGACCACTCAATCAACTTTGGCAAGTTATGGCTAACAGCTGAAGGCCTGTTGCCAGCCTGGCAACAAAAAGTGGAAGAAACATTTACTTGCTACTTGCTTACTTGCTATCACTGGTGATGGTAGCAAGCTAACATAAATAATGTTAGCTTGATGTTTCCCTCCTCTCACTACAACTCCACTTACTTCACTCCACTTTGACTTGAAAAATGAGTCGATGGTCTGCTGTCTCTTCCTTTTAGACATGGTCTGATCATCAAACTTAGAAGTAGATGTCTGCAAATTAGCAAACCTTCTGTCAGTTACCATTAACTTGACTCGATGCTAAGTTTGTTTGCCACCTGGCTTGGTTAATATTTACTTAAATGTCACAAAGCAAGACATAGTTTTGTTAGTTACCGACAAAATTCCTCATTACTTACTGGTCAGATGACTGTTAGCCAGCGCCAGTCCTGGCCACATTTGCCCCCACCCCCCGAGAGGACGATTTTCTCGTTTTCAGGCGCCCCTGGATGCGCCCGCTCCGCTAACTTGATGAGCGGTATCGAAAATTCGCAAGGTTTTTTTCATTTTCGGGCGCCCCCCACGGAGACGGCGCCCTGGGCGGCCGCCCACATTGCCCATAGTTAAGACCGGCCCGGTTACCGGTTACAGCCTCTGCTCGCTGTCTGCTTCGTAATAAAGAAATGCAGATAGAGCTCTGAAAAAATGTTTATTTTTTATTTTTTTCGCACGGCGGACCCAGTAGGTTTGGTCAAATGGCTGTGATTAGCTGTACGGATGGATCTAACTGGACCAATGGGTTTTCATGTAGCCTATGGAGAACTGACGTGCGCTCCGTTTCAGTATGCTGGTGGACCGCGAGGACGGGTAAATGGTTTAAATCTCAGAAAAAGTGAGGGGGATGAAATCGTCTTTTTGTAAAAGTGGGGGTGTCGCATCCCCCCCATCCCCCACGGGTGCGAAGCCCGTGATCAGCGTACTGCAAGAGAGTGGAGTCCCCTGGCAGCTCATGCAGGTCTCCTTTTACCACCACTGCGCACACCATGTGACTCTTGACACAGCCCTGCCACAAACATCACCAAGTGTACTGTTTACCTTTGAATGTGTATGCAAACAGATACTGGCTCTCTAAATGTAACAGTATCGAGAAAAATGCAGAACTTCAGTCAATAACTGTGAAGTGTGTGGAGTTAGATGGTAAAGAAGCTAAAATCGAATTGGTGTCAAGCACAATTGGAGCTGCAGGTACCACTATATTAATCACTTGCAGGTTTTGCACAAACCGCCATTCATTGTAGCGATTTGCTTAGGAAATTGGTAAAAATTGGAGTGTTACATGGGCTGGTGGTTTGAACTAACACATTTTGATCCAATAGAGACTGAATGACACTGTAAATTTCTGCAATAGCTTTGTGAGGCTGTTACGACCATTAAAAGGGTATGAACGGAGTAACATAGAACCCTGATTTTTAAAGGTTTTTAACAAAAATAGTTTATTAAATGAAATTTCAGATGGTCTTTTTAACAAAAGGAGGAGAGGCAAAAAGGGAACGAAGGGCGAGCGGGTGCTGTCAAAAGAACAAACAAATATAACAAAAGGAGAACTCTAACAGAGCCTATTACTTTCTAACCAGAACCAAAACGAAAAAAGAAAAGCCTCACTATCTAACACTAATTTCCTAATAACAAAACACACGTCCAAACAGCACCCCTGAACTAATGTCGCTAACAGACAAAATCCTCTCGGTGTTTTCAGTGCTACGACTAAACTAACCCCTGCCCAGTCCCAAACCAAAATTACAAACTCCTCACCAATTTCGAAATGCCCGGTTAACCAGCAAGAACGAGGCGAGCTCAACACTGTTACACACAAAACAAGCCGCCACGATGCTCTCGCTGCGGCTGTTTAAATGTCCTCTTGGGGCTCGAGCATTGGTCCACTGGCAGAGGATGCGGAGGACGCTGCAGCCAATCCTGGTCCTCTCAGCTCGGAGATCGGCGCCGTCAGGACCCAACCCCTCACCAGCGCCCGCCGACCTGCATTTACATAACGGAGACACCCCACACACACATATACGCCGAGGCGAAACGGTGGCGGCCGTAACACCCCTCCCCTTAAGACCAAAAAATATACATTTTTTTTTTTTTTTTTGGTAAACACAAAATTACATCTTTCTTTTTCCGAGATATTACACGCTCCTGTTCAAAATCTTGATAATGTATCTGCCAACACATTGTCGACCCCCTTTCTGTGTTGTATTTTGATGTTGAATTCTTGCATAATTAATGCCCACCCTAGCTGCTGGTTGTGGTTATACATGGTCGCCAGGAAGACCAGGGGGTTATGATCGGTGAACACTAGCACTGGCAGCGGACTGGAACCGACGTAGACCTCAAAATGCTGGAGAGCCAATAACAACGCTAGGGTCTCTTTCTCGATGGTTGAATAACCGAGCTGGTGCTTCAGGAACTTGCGGGAAAAGTAGCACACCGGGTGATCCACCCCATCACTCCCTGACTGCAGCAGAACCGCCCCCACGCCCACCCCGCTAGCATCTACTTCAAGCTTAAACGGTTGAGAGGAGTCGGGGGCAGCGAGCACCGGGGCATGACTCAGAAGAGCTTTTACATTTTCAAATGCATGCTGACACTCGGGGGACCACACAAAGTTTACCTTTGGACTAACTAGCCTAGTCAGGGGATGAGCAACTGATGAAAAGGTTCTACAGAAGCTTCTGTAGTATCCGGCCATGCCTAAAAATCTGCGAAGGGCTTTTCGCGTGGTCGGGGCTGGACAGTCCAATATGGCCGAGACCTTGGCCTCTATGGGCCTTACCTGTCCCTGACCCACCTCCCTTCCCATGTAGGTGACAGAAGCTTTACCTATTTCACACTTGGCTAAGTTTAAGGTAAGAGTTGCTGCAGCCAGCTTGGTGAACACCTTTTCTAAAGTCAGCAGATGCTCCTCCCAAGTAACGGAGTACACAATCAGGTTATCTAGATAGGCATTACAGTTTTCTACCCCGGCCAAAACAACATCAACCAGCCTCTGGAAAGTTGCGGGGGCGTTACACATGCCAAATGCCATCACGCTGTACTGCAGAAAGCGATCGGGAGTTACAAAGGCTGAGATTTCCGAAGCACGTTTGGTTAACGGGACCTGCGAATACCCCTTGAGCAGATCCAGCTTGCTCACAAATCTGGAGGGACCCAGATTGTTAATACAATCCTCCATCCGGGGGAGAGGATATGAATCGGTGACAGTCACGGCGTTGACTTCACGAAAGTCTGTGATGAAACGCGGGGACCCGTCAGATTTGGCCTCTAGTAAACAGGGGGAGCTCCACGGACTTGAACTAGGCTTGGCTAACCCATGTTGTACCAAGTACTCTGTCTCTTTTTTCATCAACTCACGCTTTACCAGATTCGCACGACAAGGGTGTTGTTTTATCGGCCTGGCGTTCTTCACCTCAATATCGTGCTCTAGCACAGTGGTTTGCGTGGGCACGTCGCCAAACAGGCAAGAGAACCGACCGATTAGCTCAATTATGCCCTGTTGTTGTTCCCCCGACAGGTGAGCCAGGTGCACGGGTAATGCCTCCAACATTTCAGAGTTACATAAACGGGCACTTTGGTGAGAAGGAGGGCGCAGCTTTAATCCATCCCCACAGTCAGAGTGGTCCGGAGTTTCGCATACAACTACTGCCGAGATGCCAGGCACAGGTTTGGAGGGGCTCTCCGGAGTCGCAACCCCGGTCCTGCTAATATACTGTTTACATGGCATACACGCGTCTTTCGCCGTCTCTCTGGAGTACTGATAACGTAATCAGTATCACTTAGACGCTCTTGTATTTCAAATGGCCCGGAAAATCTAGCGGACAAAGCGGAGCCAGGAATGGGTAACAACGCCAGGACTTTATCGCCTACCTGGAGCTGACGGGACACGGCCGAGCGATCCTACCGACGCTTCATCACAGACTGAGCGGTGGAGAGAGACTCCTTCGCCAGGGAGTTAGCCCTGTGTAGCCGCTCACGAAACTGACTGACATAATCCAACACATTTTCCTCGCGCGAGCCTTTGGGAGACATAAACTTTTCCTGCAGCAGCTTAGCGTGTGCCCAAAGACGAGCTCTGCCGGACTAAACCCCAAAGACTCCTGCATAGCCTCCCTCGCTGCAAAAAGTACAAAAGGAATCCCCTCATCCGAACTTTTGTCAGTGTCAAGGCAGTATTTACTAAGCATGGATTTAAGTGTCTGGTGCCACCGCTCCAACGCGCCCTGACTCTCCGGATGATACGCGCTAGAGACTGCATGTTTTATATGTAGCGTTTTGAGCACCTGTCGGAACAGTTTGGACTTGAAGTTCGTCCCTTGGTCTGACTGAACTACCCGTGGGAGACCAAAAGTAGAGAAAAACTTCATTAATGCTTTTACAACCGAACCCGCAGTTATTTTACGCAGAGGGATGGCCTCAGGGAAACGAGTGGCAGCACACATCAGGGTAAGTAAATATTGATTTCCCCCCTTCGTTCGGGGCAAGGGGCCGACACAGTCTATTATTACACGTTCAAAGGGGGCACCTATGACAGGGATTGGATGCAGTGGTGCCGGAGGAATAGGCTGATTTGGCTTACCCGTAATTTGGCAGACGTGACAGCTGCGGCAATGTTTACTGACATCAGTCTTCAAGCCTGGCCAAAAGAAATATTTCAAAATGAGTGAGTATGTCTTAGTGATCCCTAAATGTCCCGACCATCGACTTTCATGGGCTACGGACAGTATGTGTGGGCGATAAGCAACAGGTACTACAATTTGAGACACACTATGCCACTCGGCACCGCTAGTGATAGGGGAGCGCCACTTGCGCATAAGTACTCCGTTATCCACTACATAAGCCACATTTTCATCACCGGCTTCGGGAGCTTTTACCACCTTTGAGAAACAGAGCGCAACCGTTTAGGGCCACGTTCAGGGGGAGGCGGAGCCGTTATCTCAGTCTCCTTTTGCCCACTATCTTCCTCCGAAAAGGCTGACATAAGGAAACTGTCTGCTAACCCCACCTCCAGGTTTTTAAGCGTCTGCGCCCGCGTAACTACACAGACCGGGAACACATCACAATCAGTGGGTAGTGATTGCACTTCACCAGCCGCTGGGCTAGTGAGGGAATCTAGCACTTCTAACGCAGGCATCACTTTTCCCCCAGCTAAGTCATTTCCCAGCAAAGACTCAACGCCATCAATGGGTAATTCGGTACATACCGCGACAGAAAAAAACCCCGTCACCAACTCAGATTTCAGGTGCACGCGGTGCACCGGTTGGGGCGCATATCCCATTTCAATTCCCCGCAGCACAGTACCGTACCCGCAGGATGATTTATCAGTAAAAGGGAGAGCCGAAGCGAAGATTACTGACTGATTACTGAACCACCTGTATCTCGCAGTATACAGATGTAGCGACTTAAAATTTCCCGTGTTTCCGTGACAGGACCGTGACAGGGCCGTGACTGGTCCTTCACAGGTCCTTGAACGGTCCTTGGCTGGTTCGTGACCAAAATGTAATCCCCCGCGATGACGTAGTCAGTAAGGTCCTGACTGGGAACGCCCCTAAGCAGTCTGTGTGAAAACCAGCTGCAATGCCTCATTTGTCCACGGGGAGGAGTAGTGATGTTCCGCTCTCACCTTAGTCTGTCTAAACTAAGACACATCTAACATACACGCTGGGGTGAGCTGGTGACCCGATTAGCTGAGACAGAGCACAATCATGGATGTGTTTAGTGGTGCAAAGGATCATCATGATACGTTCATATCGCCCCCCACAGCACCAAGTATTCCGCGGATTGGTTGATGGGGAAAAAACAGTTGTGATAAGATAACACTGAGGCACCGCTGCAGCCACAACTCCATGTCACGCACAACAACATCATGCCAACATAAACTTGTTATTAAAGAAAACTCCGCCCGTAACTGTTTTTTTTTTATATCTGTGTGATGCTTTCTGAAGCCTGCAGTATGAAACACGTTCGATTTCTGAGTATTCCTCTGAACGCCATAGTGGACATATTGATAGTACAGTACAGTATACGGTACAGTATGATGGATACTGATGTCCAGTTGTGGCTTTCACTACATGCAGATTAAGAGGGAGCGACAGAGAGAGAGAGTGCGCGAGAGGAGAGCTTCAGTAATTATGTACAGTGAGGACAGAATAACCTAGATGTTGTTGATTTGGTAAACAGTTAACCAATAATAAATAAAATATATAATAACATTAATGTGACTTGTCGAAAAGCTGGGCGCAGAGGAGACCACCGGGCTCTGGCTCTGTCCAGCATGAACTAAAACACAGCACGGACACTTCAGAAACTGGCGATTAACAGCCCTTTGTTATGTAGGTATCAACCTTTTGTTTGCACCTGATGGGCCCTTTTCCCCCACTTGTCACGCAAATCAGAGCGGAAAATGCAGCTGGTACTGTGTATGAGTACTGTGTACTATACTGTACAGTAGCCTTGTGATTGTTTCCATTTCTATACTGTACAGTACGAGCTGCATTTTCCCCGCTCTGATTTGTGACAACGGGGGGTGTGGGGGTGGGGGTGGGGGTGGGGGTGGGGGGGGATACCTACAGTACATAACAAAGGGCTTCCAAAGGGCTGTTAATCAACAGGTATTCTCCCTCTTTAAATAGCGTCTCACAACGATCAAACTGTGATCAAGTATTCAAATATTGTTATGTAGGTATTTAAGGTATGCTTTAGGCCAGGTAAACCCCTCAAACACATCATAAGCATTCTCCTTGCTCAACCTTTTGTTTGCACCTGATGGGCTTTTTTCCCCCCCAGTGTCACACAAATCAGAGCGGAAAATGCAGCTCGTAATGTATGAGTACTGTGAACTAGACAGTAGCCTTGTGATTGGAGTGTGCTCATGAACATGAATGGCTCCTTTTAATTTTTGTTCGCTCCAGTAATTATGTAAAGACTAGTGGTGGCCATAGATACTGTAATGCGCCAAAGCCAATCGAGCAGTTTTGAGAATAGATTAATGGAGATATTTTTTTATCGCCCGATAAAAAGTCTCACGTTAACGCCGATAACGGCTCACCACTAGTGAAGACAGAACAGCCTAGATGTTGTTGATTTGGTGAAAGCTGACATGTTAGATATAAACACCTTAAATTTAATTTAATAAATGAATTTTATGAATGAATTTAATTTAATTCATGAACACGCTTAAATCATACGGCTACTGTATAGTGTGCAGTACTCAAACCAGCTGCATTTACCGCTCTGTGATCTGTGACACTGGGAGACCAAAAAGCCCATTACTGTAAGCTCAAACGAAAGGTTGAGCAACGAGAATGCTACAGCAATGGGTGTTAGCTACGTCATCTCCAGGTAGAACAACTTTAAAGAACTCTGTGCGAGAAGCGCCATCACCTGTAATTACATAAATGGGTGGAGTTACAGTAAAAAATAGACATGCCCAGGAGAAGGAGGGGGGTCTCTCTTTTCACGGTACTTAGCAGGCAGCCGGCTGGAACTCAGCTGGAAGACGGCTGCCATTCAGCTGGCGTTCAGCTTGAAGGGGAAATTTTAAGTCGCTACTACTGTACGGACAGGGCGCTGATCCGCCGGCTCGCCACTTAATGAGACCAAACCTTCGAATATAAATGGCGTAAAACAGCCATCACAGTCCTTTTTCTCTGATACTACACCCGTCCTCCCCTCCTGCCGAATTAAACCCACTCCTTTCGGCTGGGGTTTACCTTGAGGACCCGGCTGCTGTTCCTTCCTTTTTAACATGATACAATTAGCTATGATGTGGCCCGGCTTAGGACAATAAAAACATTCCCGGTCCTCTTTTCTGCTACCTGGCCCATCAGATGCACTATTCGGCCGGGGCCGAGTAGCGCGCGACACCTCTACTGGAGCAGACATGTACAGAGTTTTGTGTGTCAGCACAAACTCATCAGCCAGTACCGCAGCGGAGGACAACGCAATGGCTTTCTGTTCATTTAGATACGTTACTATTCGCTCAGGCAGGCACTTCTTAAAGTCTTCTAACAACAGTAACTCCCGTAATGAAGCAAAGTCATTAGCATTACAGGCGGCAACCCATTTATCAAATAACGTGCCCTTCTCACGGGCAAACTCTACAAATGTGCTCTGTTTCGATTTCTGGAGGTTTTTGAAACGCTGGCGGTAGGCTTCAGGGACCAACTCGTAGGCTCTTAATATCGCAGACTTTACGGACTCATAACTCAAGCTCTCCTCTAAGGAGAGCGCCGACATAACCTCCTGCGCTTTGCCGTGTAACTTACATTGGAGCAACAGTGGCCACACATCAACGGGCCACTGCAGTGCAGAGGCTATCCGCTCAAATGCACTGAAATAGCTGTCCACTTCGGTTTCCCGAAAAAGAGGCACTAAAGCGATATGCTTAGTAATATCAAATTGCCTCGGTGAACTGGATGTGGGAGGGAACGTACCTGGCACAGCACTGGCGGAGTCACGCAGCGCGTGCGTCTCCAGCTCCAGCTGACGCAGCCTCACGGCTTTGTCAGCCCTTCTCTCCAGCTTTCTTATTTCGAGCTGGTATTGCAGCTGTGCTTGTCGCTCCTGGGCATCTAGCTGGAGTCGGGCAATGCGGACTTTCACCCTTGCCTCGTCTCTAGACCCCGAGCTAACCGAGAAGAGAGGATCATAGCGGGGCAGAGTAAACAGTGTCTTCAGCCGCGCACCTGCCCCCGTCTCTCCTCCTCCTGCAGCTACAGCACCCTGAGGCTCAACCTCAGGCTTTGGGTCACCCTCGTCACTGAGGGCGCCCTCCTCAGACGCAGCACGTTCAGCCGTCTCCGGTGCCACCAGGACTCCCCTTTCCACCAAGTTCCTGACGACTAGAGCCTTTAGCTCCTTTTTCATCAATTGTCTCGAATACTTTTTACAGTTATAAATTTGCTCGAGCGACGGGTTGGTCAGAAACGCCTCCAAACTAAATGTTGCCATTTTTAACAAACACACAACAACCACAAACACAAAAACGATCTGAAAAATTCAAATAATATTAACTTTTTGTTTCTCGGGTACATTAACTATATCCCGGACGAGCCCCCATTTATGTTACGACCATTAAAAGGGTATGAACGGAGTAACATAGAACCCAGATTTTTAAAGGTTTTTAACAAAAATAGTTTATTAAATGAAATTTCAGGTGGTCTTTTTAACAAAAGGAGGAGAGGCAAAAAGGAGAACTCTAACAGAGCCTATTACTTTCTAACCAGAACCAAAACGAAAAAAGAAAAGCCTCACTATCTAACACTAATTTCCTAATAACAAAACACACGTCCAAACAGCACCCCTGAACTAATGTCGCTAACAGACAAAATCCTCTCTGTGTTTTCAGTGCTACGACTAAACTAACCCCTGCCCAGTCCCAAACCAAAATTACAAACTCCTCACCAATTTCGAAATGCCCGGTTAACCAGCAAGAACGAGGCGAGCTCAACACTGTTACACACAAAACAAGCCGCCACGATGCTCTCGCTGCGGCTGTTTAAATGTCCTCTTGGGGCTCGAGCATTGGTCCACTGGCAGAGGATGCGGAGGACGCTGCAGCCAATCCTGGTCCTCTCAGCTCGGAGATCAGCGCCGTCAGGACCCAACCCCTCACCAGCGCCCGCCGACCTGCATTTACATAACGGAGACACCCCACACACACATATACAGATTTATGAAACACACATGAAATTCATGCTTCGCTCACACAGTGGATGGAACCTCAGACAGCTCAGAAGGAGGTCCATACTGTGTGGAAAAAGATGGCTAATGTAGACGGTGATAACTCAATGGTTCACTTAAGTATGCTACTCTTTAGTGTTGAGAAGCTGGTACAGCTTCTCTCAAGGCCTGGTACTGAGCCACGATGTCCAAGGTGTTACAGCTCACAGCCACGAGTAACAGCCACAGTGATGTGTGGATATGAATCTTTAGCATTAAACAATCCCTGCTGTATGTCAGATAGCTGGACTGGTATGGCACATCTCTGGTGAACCAAACAAACATTGTTCACACTTTAACCCCTCTGTAACTAAAAACTCAGCAGCCATATGTATACTGCTCAGAAGGGTTGCAGTACTCTTTGTTGCACATGCTGAGGAAGTTTTAGTTTTAGTTTAATTTAATTTCCTGAATGTTTGAAAGTGAAACTGGAAAGCAAATTGAAACCTGGACATAACCAACAGTACAAACAGTCTGTAGTGGTTAGATTGAAAAGCGTTTTTATTGTTTGAATTTTTTTCAATAGATAGATGGATGACTTTATCATCGCCAAAGGGAAATTAGGTCGTCGTAGCAGTCCAGTATATTTGAATACAATAAAAATACAATAGAATAAACATAAAAACACAAAAAGGAGCAAGGTTCCCATTAGTGGGACAGACCAGGTATCAGGTTTAAACAGGTATCAGAAAAGAATGCATCACATCAGAGCCTTCAAAGTTTAATTTTTTATTTTATTTATTTATAAATAAATAAGTTTTCTGTGATCATGGTTCCCCTATGGGGATTCTGGAAACGCTTCCAGCGGTAATAAAATTGGATGTAGGTGTGCACTAGGGGTTGCATGACCCCCTTGCATGAAGCCGACACGAATATGATGAAAGGCAAGTCGACGTCGACTAGTCGCTGGTGACGTCATTGATATTTTAGTAATTAAAAAAAATCACAGGAGGTGGGAATGCTTTGCAATAATCTGTATTCACTGACACTGGACAGCTAACCCGTTCTCATACCAACGTAAAAGGTACCCTTCCGCGTCTGTACGAAACGCTCTGGGTTGTCCATTGACTCCAGTATTATCCGTTTGCGCTGGTAAGAGACGCTCAGAGCAGAGCTCCAGCGATCCATTCACTCCAATAATAACCCGACCACAGCGATACATGACACATATCACACAACACCAGTGCGATGGAAAAAAAAACGTGACCGTCAGGGGATGTTATTCCTCAAAGGCCGTCATCCAGTTGAAGTACTAGTGGCATGCCACATGGTCAGTATTCATCCTTTCATATGAATTGGAGTGGATTGGACTAGTGTTCTCTCCACAGCACCTGATTTGGTCTGAATCAGCTACTTGCCACCTGTAGTTGCTTTAAAAATATTATTTCCTTGTTTAACACAGCACAGTCCATATGTGAAGCACCTGGTGATGTTGCCAGTGTCGACCCAAGAACAGGTACGTTACCTACTTGGATATGTTGTAATTTCATTTTTAAGATTCCTTTTATAGTTGTTTTTGAGTTAGGCACAAATGTATAGGCTGTGCAGTCCTAAACTATACCACCTACAGTATATGGTTCATTTTGTGGCATAGTTTCTTTATTTTTTCTGTTAGTGCCTGAAACTGAAGTGCTTCGTCAGGAGCTCCTTCAGTTGTTGGAGGATTGAGAGGAGGACACAGCAGTGACCTGTGAGATGTCGTCTGAGTTGGCTGCTACTGATTGGGAGATCAGAAACACTGTGTCCTCGCAAAAGTGGAAAGATGCCAGGCCTTCTCTTATTGACAACATGTTAGCTACTCTGGATCCACATCCACACCATGTGTGTCAGTGGGTCTCAATATTATGCACTCCTATACAACAATAGGACCCACCACAGGCTCATTAATGAACTTAAGGTGGAATTAATATATCTTTGACAGTGTCAACAAAAACAAACATAAGCCTCATAAAAGCAGAATTTATGGCAGAGTTGTTGAATTTGATCAAATCGGATTGTACCTGGATTGAAGTGGCCGATCAGTGTGTAATGATAAACCTGAACACCAACATACTAGGAAGGCTGAAGACGTCTTATAACGAATATCTGTTTAAGTCACTGGTATCAGAGACTCCACTGTAAATTCATACACCTCACTGAACAACAGAATTGTAGAGTAACATTACACTTAAATGGAACAGTACACTTCTAACATTTCTGTGAATATTAATGTTTAATAATATTTACTGTTTAATCTAACTTGAGTGATAAGTTTTATGTACTATACTCATACTGTACTCTTAATGTTACCCTCGCATAGAAATGAACCAAACTGATGGCAGCCTTGGAGTACTGCAGGCACGAATAGAGGAGCTTGTCGTCGTCATCATCAGAGTGCGAAAAAAAAATCTTTACAGGCAAACTGGTACGTCAGTTTCCTTGAAATAGACAGTTTGATACCTTTACAGTTTGTAAATGTATATGGTACATGTACAGCAGCTTTGTTAACCTGAATAAAATCGGATCCTTGTTTGTTTTAGGCTGGATGTGATGCATGTTCTTGCAAACAAATTGAACAGTGTTGATTTTAGTCTAAACATACATTATATGACAAGTGTGCCCTTTTTTATGATTATTTACAAATAGCAACAAGAGGCGACATAGAATTCGCAAGGTCATCTTGGATGAGAAATAACGCTTAGCGGCTGCTGTCGACGATTACAACAAGCTGGCTGAACCGTCAAAGCAAATTATGTCCAGTGATGCCCTCATCCAGACCGACGTATGGCCCTGGCAGAACTTAAGTGGACGTAAGCTCTTCATTTTAAAACATTTCAAATGTATCCTGTTTAACCAAATACCCAGAATCTGAGCAGTAGTTGGAAGTTCTGATCTTGAATCATAATCTATGTTTTCTCTTCTGATGTTGATAAACTGTAGCTGCTGCAGACCCTAAGACAAAAAGAGAGGTCGTTGAGAAGGTGATGGCTGTGAGGCGCCTTAAAGAGAAGGATATGATCCTTTGCAGGGAAATGCGCTGAAAGCACGAACTCTGGAGTTGGGAACGATCTCCTCAGACTGTAAGCAGTAAAGTTTCACTGGATCTTTAAGCTATAACTAGCTTACTGGCTAACACTGCCTTCTCCCCTTTTTTTCAGTGATTTTTTTGGACATTACTGATATATATAGGTTTTGTTCTTTTTACAGCCTCTCTTGTTGGCATGTCGGAGGATGCAAAGAAGAGACTCCATTGCCTTCTCCTAAAAAAACAAACTGAACGAAAAGCTGAAATGCTAAAAGACAGGGACTATTATCAGAAAATCCTCAGCCACCAACCACCCCTGGAAACAGACGAGGAGGAGGAGTAAAATTCAGAGGATGCTGCCGAGAGTGACTTCAGCACTTCTGATGAATATTGAGAGTGTGTGTGTGTGTGTGTGTGTTACCATTGATATTATGACTGATAAAATAAAAAGTTAACCACTTCTCTGTTTAATGTGCTTTTTATAATGTCTGTTTTTAGACAGAGCTTGTTATCAACAGACCTTTTGAGAAGGAAAAATTAAATTTCCTGTGTGCAGTTTGCGCTGGAGCTGTACTATGTATATATTCATATACAGTAAAAATTTTATTCATGGAAAGCTTTCCGGGCTGCTCAAAGGATCACAGAAGCACAATGTGTTTTGTCGAAGAAATCATCAAAGTCGAATTGACATATTTGCTAGGGTGTGTTTTATTAAAAAGCATGCCGTCACGCTGGTAAATTGACAGTCACAAAACCTATCTGAGCCACCTCACGGTGACCCAAAAACAACCCACCTGCACTATAAGGTTGAAGCACTTTTTTGATTTCAGAAGGTACATTCTGACCTCCACCTTTAGAGGTCTCCCAAAAAGGTCTCCCAAAGAATCCTCTTAAAATGAACACGTCAAGCTGACCCCAAGGTCAAGGCCATATCCCCTGATAACATCAACATCAACATCAACATGGTCGACCATGGTGTCGAGTTTCAGACCTTTGCGCCGTTCGGGAGGGTCAGAGGTCAGCCGTTCTGTACTTAACAAGGCCTAGTAGTTCAGGCATAAAAGCACCTGTTTGGTTTGTGAATAACTCATCAGCGTTTTGATGCAAGAGGCTGAAATTTGAGTATACGTATCAGGACACAGGGTCTGATTAGGGCCCCCATTTTCACCCCATACCCCCTTTGGAACAGTCAGAGCTCAGCCATTCTGGACACCTTTTTGGGAATAACTCGACAATGCTTTGAGGCGGGAGGCCTGTCACAATCCCATCACTGTAGAGCTAGTTAGCTTTCTAGAAGGCCTACATAGTTGCGACTTTGGGAGCCTGACCCAGAACTCCATTTAGAATAGCACAGTGAGTTTCATTCAGTCGGTGCATTTTTGTGGTGGCGGCAGATTCGTGTAATGGCGCCCTTTCTCGACCCCGCCCATCGAAAAGTACTGGGCCGACGGGGACCGGACTGATGTCTATCCGCTCGTCTCGGGCCCCTGAACAACATACTAAAATTGTGCAACTTGTAGAAACACATGTCCTTTAAAATCTCCACGCAGGTCAGACAGTGTAAGACCATGATTCTGATTCTGAAAATGCTTCCCTGCCTAACAAAACTAACAATTATTCTGAGGTCCTTTACACCTTTCTCAGCTTATGTCCTCCTCTGTAAGTCGCTTTGGATAAAAGCGTCTGCTAAATGCAATGTAATGTAATAATGTAATGTAATGACAGGACCCCGATGCTCAGGAATCCAGAGGGGGCAAAAAAATAATTCTACTGGACTTGTGGGTTTTTTTTCACTGGTTCATTGTTCAGTGGAACAATTCAGTGGAAGTGCAAAAGCCGGGTTGGGCTTCAAAATCATCCTTACATCCCCCGGGAAGACCTGGGCGCATGAGGGATGCACCGAAAGCGCATGGATGTCTCTAACCCGTTTAGCCGAAGCCAGAGCCAGCAACAACACTGTCTTGAGAGACACGTGTTTCAAGTCCGCTCCCTCCAGTGGCTCAAAAGGAGGGCCCTTAAGCCCCTCCAGAACCACAGCCACATCCCACGGTGGTACCAGTGGTCTGGACACAGGGAGAAGCTTGCGCGCTCCCTTCATAAAACAGCAAACCAGCGGGTGCTGGCTCGCTGTTCGCTCGCCAAACCCCACGTGACATGCGGCGATAGCCGCTAAGTACACTTTAATCGGGGAGAAGGCTTTTCGTTTGTCAATCAGGTCCTGCAGGAATGACAATATCACTCCTGGACACTGAAAGGGAATGTGGCCGTTTCTGTGACACCACCCCTCAATCACTCTCCACTTAAAGTCATACAGAGACCGAGTGGAGGAGGCTTGAGCACTTTGTATAGTGGAAATCACGCGCTGTGAAAGGCCCACAGCTGACAGATTTAGCCACTCAGGGGCCAAGCCCACAGAGCCAGGCGCTCTGGGTGCGGGTGGAAGACCCCCCCCCCCGCGATAGCAAGTCCCTGCGCAGCGGGAGCTGCCAGGGCTGAGCGCACATCAACTGATATATCTCCGCCAGCCAATGCATCAAAATCAAAAAATATAAAAATATCAAAATCAGTGCATGGCCGTGCTCCCCCAATCTGGACAGAGTGGAGGGTATCAAGTAGGGGTGGGCGATATATCAAATATTCTCGATATATCAAATATTCTCGATATATCGCGGCTTGTTCTCCGTGAGATGTATAAAATGACTATATCGCGACCATCGAGTACTTGTCACGTAAAAGCCGTCGACATTTAATTCTCCAGAGTTTTGCCTGTTTCACTCACTCCTGCTGCTCCTCGCAGCACACTGCCCCGCCCACCCAGAAAAATCCCTTGCGCACATGCGTACTTTTTGTATCAAGTGAGGAGAGACAGGCCCACTCACATCGGAGGCGTGCGCGCCGCGTTACGGCTGCAGATAGCTGCCCGTCTAGTCAATGAGAGCCATCACACAGGGCGCGCCGCAGCGCGAGCATTTCTATTATTGACGCGAGCTGCTGCTAAACCTCGTAAATTTCAACAGAGCACTGCGCACCAGACAGGAAATCCGACACAGAATCAACATAATAAACTTCCACCCCCTTTCAATATAAAACACAATACGCAGTTCATGTAGCTTATCACAACTTCACATCAACGTTAAGTCATGACAGGTTGCACCAGTTGAGCAGTCAATCAAAAATCCCCCCTACTGCTCGCTTGGCGCTTCTCACAGGGGCTACCCATCACTCCACTATCTCTCTCCAAAAATTGCATGTCTATGCTGTATGCTATGATGTTGATTATATTATCTGAAGTGCCTAATAATCATTTAAAGATATTAAACTGTGTGATTATGTTGAACTATTGCTTTTAAGAATGTTGTATAACCAGCAGAGTGTTTTGCAGAAGTTGCAGTTTGTGTCTGAGTGCCAGCCTGTGCCTGAAGTCTGTGTGTGAGGAGGAGGTGGAGGTGTCTTGGTACAGGAGACCGCACCAAGGCACAGGGTGTACTAGAAACTGTTACAAAACATCTGAATCCACATGTTGATACTACCAAGGTCAGGATGGCCTGAGAAAAGAGCACACACACACACACAGGCAACGGCTGCACCCAGCAGACTACCATGTATGGAGATAATAACAAATATGTAAAACGCCCTAGACTGTGTGATGTATATCTGCTTGTGTGAATTAATAAAACGAGCCGGAAGCCAGAGAGCCCCAGAACTCAGCAGAGCGTGAAGGTGTACAGACCGCGGGGTCTGTAAGAACTGAAAGCTGGGTTCTCCCTCTTGCAACAGGTGAAACTGAAGTACTTGTCTTTGTCTTCTTTAAACTCAATATCTCTCTGCGCAACATCAGGTCTACAGAATTCGGGGTGGTTTGAATCACCACAACAATTTGGGGGCTCGCCCGGGATCAACTGAAAAGTTGGATCAGACCTGACTGAAACATTAATTGGGTTTCATTGGGCTTAAGGACCAGGTACGAACGGACAAAGGACACGGGCCATGGCAACATAAAGGTAAGCAGAAACTTGATCTGCATTGAACCACTAAATTGTAAGTCTCAGTAGTAACTTTAAAAAAAAATAAAATAAAATAAAAAAATCTGTGCCCTAAGTCTCAGTAGTAACGAAAAAAAAATAAAATAAAATAAAAAATCTGTGAGTTGAAGATAGCAAGACCAGTAATTAGACAAAAACCTGTGAGCGTCCATTGACAAGACCAGTGTCCTCGAGTGTGGCAACTCCCACAATATTCTGACGAGGTATTGTTTTAGCTGGGTTCGAGGCCCGGGGAGGTGAGGACCCCCAAAGTAGATTTAGTAAAGAATCTTAACGTGTATTTGCTTGCTTTTTAAAACATCAAATGTCCTAATGTGTTGATTTTACATGTATTTGTACATACTTACATATAGTGTTAGAAAGTAGTACAATCACAAGTGTGAATGGTGGAGGTTCTGAACGCTGAAACATAACTGCACTATCTAGGCGGTTGTGGATGTAAGTGAACAGTCCCCCACATGACTGATATATAAGGTCTGGTATCATGATTCAAGGCTAGTCGTGAATCATAAAGACTGAGCGCTCGGGACACAGCGTGCCATACGGCTCGGTCGGCCAGACCTAGATAAAACATAACATAATCTTTGAGAAGCTAAAACCCCCCGTCGTGAGTTGTTCATAAATAAAGTACACTAGAACAACAAGATTGGAGTTAAAAGGTCCCAGTAAAAACTCTGGAAACACAATAGCTTAGTTTGAACATCCATAATCACTCCTACAAAACCAGTCAATACACGCACACACAGGGAGAAGACAAATTTGGGGTAAAGCATGTATGTGAATGTGTATGACTGCTAGAGGAAAGTGAGTTGAAGCAACGGCACTGCCCGAAACCGGTCGGTGACAACGTAAAGCAGTGGTCTGTTGAAGTAGGCTCACTGGAATCTAGATTAAGAATTTATTTGCATTGTGAGTAGTACGAACAGAAAACAGCAGTTACTATATCCAGCCGATGTATTTTAATAATTTGGGGAGTACTACGCACGTATAAATTGACAAAATGAACGGAGAATTTGACAGAGAAATAGACGATGATGGGTGGGGACCGAACAGCTCATACAAAACGGTGACTGAGCAGTTACTTGAGATGCGTAGTGTTGTACGAACCATGCACTGCAGCAAAGACACAAATTACATTATGAAACAGATGAGAGAGGATGTGAGCAAAGTGTTAAAGCAACAGGGAAAGACAGAGAGTGATAAGGGACCGGACAGGCAAGTTGTTGTGGGAGGAGGCCAAGCAGGAAGAGATAGGACAGAGCAGAAGAGCAAGAGAAAACAAGTGGGTGGTTAAAAAGGGCAAAAAGAGATAAGTGCAGCGTGACGCAAAAAAAAGGAAAATAAAGTGGAACAGATGGGCCATGTGGTGGCAGGCTGCGCAGCACACAATGACAGAGCAATCAAAAAGACTGTGACATATGACCCGACTCCTGTACCACCTCCGTACTCACCAGCGACCCCTAGTGCTCCAACTAACCCTCCTCCAGCCCCTAGAGGAATGTATCCTGTCCTAAGCATACTTGGAGGTCAAATGAGCATAGAAACTAGAGATCTGGGCTGTCCGATCCCAGGCTCTTGCCCACATCACTCACCTGACAACTATAGCCTGGTGTCAGGTGGCTCAGAAAATTGGAGCACAAATGGTGCACCATCATGTGAGGCAGAGTGCCAGACTGGTGTTCCCAAAGAAGAACCGTTTGAAGCACGAGAACAGAGAGACCTGGCAGAACAGAGAGAGGCTCTGAAACAGGCCCTGACTAAACGTGATGCAGAGTTAGCCAGAGAGATGGCCAGTTTGCTAACACAAAGGGGTGGGCCGCGTCACCAAATGATGAGTGCTATACTCCTGCCTACCCTGTAGTCTCCACATAATACTGAAATTGCCCTATATGTTGCTAAAACAGTCAGTGAACAGTACTTACTGAGCAGTTTCAATTAGACTACACCTTTTCACATTAATCATATACAAATGTATGTAATCAGGTTTTGAATATAGAGTTCAAATAGTTATGGCCCAAACAAACTGTTCAAAACAACAGCGAATAAAAATAATTAAGAAATATTTTCTATCTTCTGGGATAAAATCAGTTTTCTGTTACCTGTGTGTTCCATTTTAGGTTAAGAAAGGGGTGGTCAGGTCGCTCTCTTCTTCTTCCTGGCCTGGTTGTAGACAGCTTGCGCGGGCAGCGCGGGCGGAGCTGCAACCGGGACCGAGGATTTCTTGGGCCAGCCGGCCCGACCGGGCAGGGGAGCCAGGGCTGGCTGAGGTTTCGGCTGTTTAGGCATTTTAAACTGCGAAACCTGGGCAGCTGTCTGCGCAAAGCTTTTGCGCGGCGCAGGTGGAAAGGGAGCTGGGGGCTTTCGAGGGAGGCAAAGCCGGAGAGCTTCGTCCTCCTTCTTTTTGGCTTCACACTGCCGTTGCATCGAGTCCAATGCGGAGCCAAAAATCCCCTCCGGGACAATGGGCATGTCCAGGACATCCTCCTTCTCTCTGTCTGACAGGTTAGCGAGGTTGAGCCACGGCGCTCGTTCCTGCAGAACCATAATCCCCAGTGTTTTTCCCGTGGCCTGGACCACACAGCGTTAGACATGGAGACACAGATCGGTGATGACCGGTATCTCCCCCCACGCAGCTGGGTCCTGAGTTTGCACAACATCCTCACATAACTCACATAAGCCTGATAAGCCATGAGCAGGGAGAGGACATTGAGCGCTCTGGCCGAAAGCGCCACCGTCAGTGAGGGCCGACTGAAAACGGTCAGACTTGGACGGCAGACTGGGGCTCCTGGAGGACACCGCTGACGGCCGCAGGTGAAGGTGGGCCGCAACGAGTGGCTCCATCGGAGGCATGCGGAGCAGACCCAGGCTCTCCATTGCCTCACAGACGAGGGATGCGGCCCCGGGAATCAGGCTCCTGCTGCTGTAAGGGCGGTCTCTCCATGAGCGCGCCACCTCATCCTGCAGCTCTGGGAAGACGGGGAGAAGTTGCTTCGTCGTGCTCTTGGCCAAGGGCAATTTCTTCCCCTCGTAGCGAGACCTGGTGGGCTCAGCTACGACAGCGGGCCAGGGGATGGCTAGCCGGGCAGCAGCGCGTTTGCACATGTCGAGCATGTCCGAGCTAGGAAGAGGAGAAGCTGGTGTGCTGTCCTCATCTCCATCCCGAGAGGCGACAGAGGCCGCGGGGCTGGGTAGCCCGGGCCGGCGTCATGAAGATGTCGTCCCCGTCCTCATCCTCTGATATGAGGAGGCCCGAGGCGTCAACTTCATCTTCCCCATAGTCCAGTACCAGGACGTCTTCCTCATGCGGGGGGTCCGCGGCCAGGTCAAGCTGGGAGCCCCAGCTGACGCTAGCCTCCGGTTCCACCACCGCAACAGCTCCCTTCTCCTCTTCGTCTTCGACAGTGGCGCCGTCTGAAGGGAGATAGGGGTCATGTCCAGACAAGCTAGCCTGGTGGGCTAGCCGCCTGCGGAGACTCTTGTTCGTGAACACTGCACAGTGTTGACATGAGCCGGGAACTTCGATAGCTAACCGGGCATGTTGCAGCCCCAGGCAGCTCGAGCAGACCTGGTGTGGATCTCTGCTCGATATCTTGTTCCCACAGTGACAGGGACGGGCCCCAGAGTCTCCGTGCCCTCTTGTGTGAGGGGTTTTAGCCTCCATTCCTTGCGAGCTGGTGTGCAGGCAAGGAATCAAGGAAGTTAACTGGTGTGCTTACTTTAAAGAAACCGAGAGATTAGCTGGTGTGCTAATGCTCGGTACTCGAACAGCCGTGGTGAGGCGTCGAGAACAGTGCCGACCTGGCCGTGGTGGGGCGACCGCATGGGCTATTTAAGGTAGGTGGTACTACCGGGAGCGGATGGACACGTTTCACCAGCCAATCAGGATTGGCGTAATGAGATTAATGCTTCTGAGGTCTGCAGCAGGGGCGTGCACCCCATAGTGAGACATCGAGCAAAATATTATAAAACTACCATGTTGCACAGGGCTTCCACTTCACTTTAACTTCTTCTTTACCCTGAAAGATGTGATATAAACAAACAATTAATTCAGAAAGACATACAAGTTGCATATGTAAAGGAGCTGTTAGACATTTGTGTACTATTGAATAGCTCAATATATTATACAATTAGTTTCCAAAAACCCAACAACCACTACAATACGTACTGCCAGCATCGAGTGCAAGTGAGCTAAGCCACATTTATACTTGCTTTGATGCCATTAGTGGCTAAAGCAAAAGAAGCTGAAGCAGATGTTACTGGATGGGAGGGAGCACCTCCACATCTATCACTCTTTCTGAGCATGATATCTGGAGGACTTTAAAGAACATAAACACCAGGAAGGCAGCAAGACCAGGTAGTATCAGGTAGTATGTTCCTATTTCTCAGGAACTGAGAGGAATTGCAGCCAAAGCAGATTCAGTGGCTGGATTAGTGTAGATCAATCAAGTACAAATGCTTATGGATGGTCAGGCAGGCACAGGTTAAAACTGGGAAGTCTCTGGGACTGGGACTGGTCCAGCATCAACATTTTCCACAGAAGATGGTCCAGCTGCTGGTGTCCCGTTTTTAGCTGCTTGTGGATGTTGTTCTGGTGGAGCTCGTAATTCTGCAAAATTTTTAATATTAAATATTCATTAAAAAGGGTTGTACAGTACACACAAACATAAAATGAGAATTTTTTTGCATGTCTTTTTTTTTTAACCAAAGTTACAACTTAAATATTGGGATAAAATAAGTCATCTATCTATATCAAGAAAAATCTATGCAGCCATTCTGGTTTGACAGATTATCATTACAGAGGAGTTATTTACAGTGTAGGCATGTATAGGCCAGGCCGATTAACACCAACTCAAGAGGTGCAACAACATAAATAATGTTAAATCAGTAATGGCCAGAAATGTATCTCAGGGATTTACAAATCACAAACAAGTGAAGTTTAATGTAATCAAATTGATGCATAACAAACTTTTAAGCTCCACATCTTTGTTGTTATGTTGTGATAGTTATAAAGAAATTATGGTGACCAAACTTGTAAATTTCTGGTCACAATCCCTCTTGAAATGTTGTCTCTTTAAGTTAATGGTCATTAAAATACAAATCAGAAGTAGCTGAAGTTAAATAGCTGAGTTTTTTCTAGTTTGATGGCTTTAGTGTGATGATGCTATTCTGATGTGAATACCTTTTTTATTTATGCTCTTTTATAAATAAATATTTGTGTATATACCTGTCTTGTTAGTTTTTACTGCATGATTTACAAAGAAACATTGACAACTGTGATGAATATATAATTATCTGGTAGGCCAACCCCTTGTTAAATCAGAACTAAGACTAAGGCAGAATTAAGAACCCTGCTGGAATTTCTGTTTTTTTTTACTGATGCCATTTGCCATTTTTTAGGTCTTAGGTGTTTTTGTTTTAAGTTCGCCTTTATTCCCAGGCTGCCCAGGCATTCAATGCAGGTCTTCCTGTTGAGTGCGTTTGAAGCCTGACAGGAAGGGCACACTTTCGTTTTTGGCTTTGTCATTTCTGCAAATGAAAATAAAACATGTCGGGATTATTTCAGGTCTGCTTTTGTGAGATGACTACAAGAAGAATTTCTGACTGCTTTAAAACTACAATGCTAATATAAACTAGTACTAACGTTAGCTAGTGTCTTTCACATGTGAATACATTACAAAAGAACAAAAACTGTTGCAGAGGCAGTTCTCTTGGTACACAGACTGCTCTCTGAAAATATTTTCTAACTGATTAATAGTTCTGTCAACATGCAAATTACCCGCAGAGTTTATCACAATTTACTTGGCTGGGATCTGGCTCGTGTCAGGATGAGAAAATTTCGTCGAAGGACCCTAACTTGAAACATACGTTTACTACAACTTCCAAGATGCATTATGTATTGCGTGTCAGAGGTGAAGGGGCGGCATAAATCGATGGTGGTCGAGCCTTATGGGTAGTGTAGGCGTTTACACTATCCAAAACATACAAATAAAAGTTTATTTCTCAGGCCTAAAGGAGAAAATAATAATAATATAAATAATAGCACATTTAAAACAGTGTGTTTGTGCTGAGAAACGTTGATATTTTTATTAAAAGAAATCTTTAACATAGTTAGAAAAACACTTCCGGGCAGAGGGTCCTCGGTTGTCCAATCAGATTGTAGCTTGCAGTGTCATGTATCGCTGTGGTCGGGATGGACAGCTGGAGCTCTGCTCTGAGCGTCTCTTACCGGCGCAAACAGATTATACTGGAGTCAATTGACAACCCAGAGCGTTTCATTCAGACGGGTACCTTTTTTTTGCACATTGCTCCAAATCATCAACATGCCTTTGTTTTATCTTAATCATGTTTAAAGCTCTAGTTTCTAACTTAGCTTCTAGTGCAGGCCTGACAGGCATTGACACATTTGGCACTTAGATCAATTACCTTTTTAAGTCACTGGATTCAAACAGCTTTTGTCACACCACATCTTTTTACAGGCCACAGTCAACCACACTTGCATACATTCTTGGATGCTTCTGGATGGATGGATTTCCACGATTAGGGTTAACATTTATCTCGGCCATTTGCAGCTTTTCTTTCTCAAATGTTCCCTCATATGGCCACATGCCATTCATCCATTCACATAGAAGAGAAGTAAACAGAAACAGGAAATCCCATCCTTTCAATCTACCAACGATTCCAGCTGGTGTTTGTGGAGAAAACATCACCTTAAACTGTGATGCCTGGTCAGATGTGTGCGTGTGTGTGTGTTTGTTGTAGTATACTGCTTATCAATGACAGGTTGACTGAAGCACCAATATCACATGACTTACTGCGCCACTGGACCAGTTCTAGGCTCTAAGGAGTGGGGAGCAAAAATAATTACACCAGAGACCATAGGTTTATATGTAGAGGCCGGCAATTTACTGATAATTTGCAAACATATAAAACTCAGTACACAAAACACAAAAGACAATACCCTGCAGGTCTTAATAATGACGTAAGTATGGTAAAAGGTAAGGAGAAAAGGTATTTGACTCTCTTCTATTTTCCTTCAAATCAACCTAGGTTGTGAACTATTTTTGATCTACTTTAATCAGCCTAATTAAAAAGCCTAATTTTTTATTCAATTTGACTGGTCTTTTAATAATTATTCAAACAGGTAAGTTAAACCTATTTTAAATCTGCTATTTTTATCCCGAGTTAACTATTTTCCCCTATTTTACAGGTAAAAGAATATCTTCAGTTTTAAAATCAAAACAAAGTGTGTGTGGAGGTCCTGGGCTGGTATGGTTACACGTGGTCTGCGGTTGTGAGGCCAGTTGGATATACTGCCAAATTCTCTGAAACGCCTTTGGAGACGGCTTATGGTAGAGAAATGAACATTCAATTCACAGGCAACAGCTCTGGTGGACCTTCCTGCTGTCAGCATGCCAATTGTACACTCCCTCAAAACTTGCAACATCTGTGCCATTGTGCTGTGTGATGAAACTGAACATTTTAGAGTGGCCTTTTATTGTGGCCAGCCTAAGGCACACCTGTGAGGTGGGATGGATTTTCTCAGCAAAGGAATAGTGCTCCCTATCACAGATTTACACAGATTTGTGAACAATATTTGAGAGAAAGTTGTTTTGTGTATATAGAAAATGTTTTAGATCTTTGTGTTCAGCTAATGAAAAATGGGAGCAAAAACAAAAGTGTTGCGTTTATATTTTTGTTCAGTGTAGCTTGATTTGAGGATTGTCTACTGTTTTGGACAGATTGTTACTTATTTTCGTTTGTGCAATAAGACTTTACACATACAGACAAACAGATTTCAATCCACAGTACAGCAGCATCAAAGGTCTGTCTACTCATTTTTTTACAGCAGTGGTGATCTGAGGAAAAAGGGAGGAAAACTTATGATTTCTCCCCCAGTGTACACACAATTAGCACCAACGTTTCCCCACAGGTCACAGAGCAGATGATCCACAATCTTGATTTAAACGAAGGAGTACTTTTAAACTCCCCTGAAAATGTCTAACTCTCAGGTGGACCTCTCTATGCCGAGTGGGGGTCAATGGTGAGGTCAGGAGGGAAGAAAGAGTTCAGGAGCCTCTGATGTTTTATGTTGTAATATTTATTGACGCTTTGCCAGAGACACTCTCATGGCGCATCAGAAGTGCCTGAGTCTCGCATTCTGCTGCACTCGTGCTGGTGGATAAACTTTAAACCCAAATACTAGACGCCCAGAATTAGCCAAAGAGAATGTCCTTACACATGTTAGTATTACTGTCAGCATATTCTAGTCTGGAGACACAGATGTCTGTTTACGCAGATTGGAACGTCAACGGCAAGCTATCTATTATGTCTAGCAAGGCAGCAATAGGTCTCTTCGACCCTGGACACCTAGTCAAAGACAAACAATTAATACTGCCGAGGACCTCAAGGCCCACACGTGAGGATAGAAAATTCCATAACACTACTGGCACTACTGGGTGGTCACCAGTATCAATAGGAATATTCTAGGGACTATACAGTAAATGACAAATTAAATGGCAATGTGTCCAGTAGTTGCCAAGAGATCCTTCTTAAGCAAGTGGCACACCAACATCACCATGGATACGCCTCAGTGCTAGCAAGGTCTCAAAGTAATATTTTTAACTTGTGGAAAAATCAAAAATATAGCCATCATAAAGCTTCAGAGGTGTTAAAATATTTTGTTATATCAGAATAATGATCCTCCTTCAGAGAGAGAGTGCTGTGAGACAGAGATTTGACTGGGCGGATCGTGATTCTTTCAGCAGGGAGACATTTTAACAGCGTGTCAGTCTGTCGTAGCGCAGATGCTGGTTATTCCTGTCTGACTTCTCCTCTCACACATCTGGATGACAATTCATCAATACATCTATCCACTGCTATCAAGCTCTCATGCTGAGGCTGACAAACGGTTACTTTTATATGACAGAAGTCTCTTATTGGGGATTGTCTGATAATGAAAGGCTCTTTTTCACTTGCATGGCAATTAATTTACAACTGATATAAAAAGCTTCATAAACTTTGCAGCTGCTTATGTATAGTGCTATCTTTCACCCATCTAGGCAGATCCAAAAATCACCCTTGTCTATTTAACTCTTTCTAAATTAATAGCAGTGTTAATGTGTCTCATGATGGCTGTCATGTGAGACTCTGTATGGAGTTAGGTCTTTTCTACTGACATAGTATTTTTCTATTGCAGCATGACTGCTTACTGTACATTGCAACAGACTTTGCAGAGAGGCCTTTTGGAAAGCAGATATTTTAAAATTCTAATTCTCGTAGAGGGATGTGCTTTGAGTCAAGACAAAACGAAGGGAGGGCTTACTAAATAATAGCACATTTAAAACAGTTTGTTAAATTGTCCCTTTTGTGACATGACTCAGAAATTATGTTCCCCATTCAGGCTATTATATTGACGCAGCTGCAGAAGAAACCAATGACCCCGGTGTCTAAATCAAAATGTGGACAGACTGGGCCTGTCTGGCTGCATGCTGTTAAAGTATGCATTGTACTGTATGATAAAAAAAACCTGTAACCCTAACACCCACCCACTTCAGATCAAACTACTTCAAACATTGATGCGGCATGGGGACTGGCTGTGTCTGTGTTTTTCTTTCAAGTTCATCAGACAAGTGACCATCACTCACCTTTGAGGTCGCTTTCATTAAATGATAAATGCAATTTTGTGTTGTGAATGCTAAATGATGGGGAAAATGATGAAACATGGCTGTGTTTTCCCTCATATCACTATTTTAATCAAATCCTTTTTAAATTAATCAATTCACTCGATAATTTATCACTCTACTTTTTAACCGATTCACATTTCATCACCTCCATTCTTATCACTTACTTTTTGACTCCTCATACACCTTGAGAGCTCAGCCAGAAATGCCATCTGGTCCAGGTGCTTCTCATGGATTAATCCTTTTGAAGGATCTGGATGTGAGTAGTGGGCAGGGATCCTGGGCCCTTTTGTTCCTCTTTGTAATGTTATGTTACATGTTTTCTTCCTGGTACCATCGACCTCATTTTTTTCATTTTTTTTTTCATGCAGTGGTGAGAGAGGTGGTTCAGCATCATAGGAAAAAACAAAACATATTAAGTGTATGTCCTCTACTCCGGATGGAAGCGGGCCTAGAGTATTGTTCTGTAATTTTGGCCTGATGCTTCATGAATGGTTAAAGGTTCCTCAAAATCATCCTTAGGATGATCATCATCCTGCATGTCTCCAGAAAAGTATGTCATAAAAATGTAGTGACCTAAAAAATATGTTCTTCACTAAAGTATTGGATGAATTATGCTGGGACTGTCTCATTGGGCTAAGGTGTATTTTGAATATGTTTCCCATTATTTTGAGGAACTATGTAGTTATTTATTAAATACTAACTCATTATTTTTTTTATTTTTTTTTATGAAGTCATTATATTAAATAAGATACAATTTCAGTGACATAATTCACGAATCTGAAGTATTCCTACTTGTCCTAAACGCAACATAAAGCCTGCATTCCTTTCTCATTGGTACTTGTAGTTTTATTAAAGTGGCAATGTCGTAGTTCCCCATAGACATATATACATAGACGCCACATTGAGATTCAGATCTGCCTGTAAACTAATACAAGGAAATGGACTGAACTTCATAAAGCGCCTTTCTACAAAGTTCTTTAAGTTAATGTCTCTTAAACACCCATTAACACACACACACTAATATATATGTGTGTGTGTGTGTGTGTGTGTGTGTGTGTGTGTGTGTCTGTACTATATGTATGTATATATTATATGTTCATGTGTAATGTACACGTTAGTGCTCTTTATTCAGAAAACCCTCATGTCACATCTACATTTCAGGATCTGGTTATTATAGACACAGGTTAAATGTTAAATATAAATAGTTAAATATGTTTCATCACAGTAACAGTGTTACACACATTAGTAGCTGTAAACACTCAACATTAGAAAAATACATACGTTGGTTTGGTTCTTACATAAGGAGTAAACATTTATAATCATCACTTTAACAGTTACATACGTTGTTTTTGGTGCCTGTTTGTTTCCCAGATATATTAGTGTGTGTGTGAATGGGTGTATTAGAGACATTAACTTAAAGAACTTTGTAGAAAGGCGCTTTATGAAGTTCAGTCCATTTCCTTGTATTAGTTTACGGGCAGATCTGCCCGATCCAATATGGCGGCGACGTCGACGTACGATTCAGCGCTCAATGCGGCGTCTATGTATATATGTCTATGGTAGTTGCCTGCTTACACCGCGTACATTAAACTACACTTCCCACAATGCAACGGCAGGATTCTGAGCAGGTGAGTACAGCGTGTGTGTGTTGTTTGAACGTGTTGTCCGGAGTGCTCCGTGTCCGAGTTCAGTCATTAAACACACTGACTGCTTTGTTCATTTCTTTCAAACTGTATTCTACCAGGGACAGCGAGTATGCGCATTGCTTCATCTTTGCTTCGCGTGGCAGTGTACAGTGAGACAGGACCTGCGCGAGCATGTCGGTCCCTTTAAATGAGCTTAGCTAGCGGTGCTAACTGTAGTTGTGTGCTCTAGCGGTGACAGCAGTTCAAAACTCAGGTACTTAGTGTGTCCTCATTCATGCTCAGCGAACTCACAGGCTGAGCTCCGGCTGAGCACAGTCCTCACACCATGCCACACTGTGTTTCGGTTTAACGTGAGCGGTCGCCAGTTGACGTAGCCACAAGTCAAACAGAAACACCGTCAAGCCTCATGACAACAGACGACAGTGGTGCGTTTACGTGAGCCGGGTGAAAGCGCTTCCTCTGTGTCTCCGGGTCTGTACATGGAGCCACATAGAAACGGCGCGTTTTGGTTCTTCGTCTCTGTGGCGGTTCAGAAACATTTGAGCTGGATAATCATTTATGATTATGCCATATGTATATTCACCAGGAACCTAAACAACAACAAGCTTCTGTAATTTAGTAACAGGGTTTGGGACGTGAGAAAACCGTCATGAGGGAAAGCTCAGGCGTAAACTGTGATGATTGACATATTCACAACCTAAAAAAAAATCAAAAGATAAATGAAGTGAAACATTGCATTTTCCATGATATATTTTCATAGATTCTCTACCTAAACCGTACTGTATAGAAGGAATATTTTCAACCTGCTCGATTGGATCTCAGTGGAATGTTCAATTTATTTTATGGCTGAATATTCCATTAACACATTTTACTTATTGTCTACATCTCAGATTTAGCCTGATGTGTTTGGTATTTGTGGAAACGTTTGATCTCAGTTTTATATCGTATCATAATTCATGGCTCTATAGGTTTGTAATAATGGCAGCTGTGGGTGTCTGGCTTCAGGTCATGACGTTTTCATAGTCTGGGCTGGATCAAAGGCCCACAGCCAAACTCTGGTAGAGATCTTACACAGTACATTGCATTGCATTTAGCAGACGCTTTTATCCAAAGCGACTTATCGGCCATGTGTATCGGCCGATGCCGATACACCTAAACAACGCTAATATCGGCCCGATATATCGGCCGGCCGATATATCGATCGACCCTTACAGCAGAGTGAAATTAATCCTAGTTAAATTACCTGAAGTGAATTCTAGAAGATCTTACTGTCAGCTGTTGACTCCACACTTTCTTCAAGCTTGTCCTAGTAAAGTAGTCCGCTCCAAAACTCAGTTTTACTTCCAAGTCTTGTTTTCAGATCACTGCTGATTATGAAGTCATGCATTTCCAAAGAGTGTACATGCTGTACCAGAGGGAGCACCTCTTCAAAGTCACTTTCTTGTAAAGAAGGAGCTTGAATAATGCATGTTCCAGCAGGTTGAAAATAAACTGCCCCATCACATTTCCGACTATAAACATGAATTGTGTGAGCAACTATACGTGATCATTTTTAAGTTGGAGGCAATACGACTCGACTGCTGTGGTGATTTACACTGCCGGCGGTACAGGCAGTGTGATTGGATTGAGCTCTGCTTCACTTGATGGATCGTGTGGCCGTTGCATTTGAAGTTGGATCTGACATTGTTTTTGGTAGTTTGGACAACTCTTAAATGTTTTTTCTCTTTTCTTTTATTATTTTGCCATGTAAAAACTTTGCTTTACAATGCAGTACTTTTTTTTTCTATGAAAGATGGGAGCATATGGTGTCAGTCACATATTAACAGGCTCAATGTCAGGCACAACAGACTTATTAGAAGAGCGAGCTTGTCCTGGACTGTCCTCTGGACTCCACAGAGGAGGTGGGTGAGAGGAGGATGTTAGCTAAGCTGACATCCATCATGGATAACGCCTCTCACCCCCTACATGACACTGTGGGGTCTCTGAGCAGCTCCTTCAGCAGCGGACTGCTACACCCACGGTGTAAGAAGAGGTTCCGCAGGTCCTTCATCCCTGCTGCTGTGAGACTCTACAACACCTGCACCTGATCATGTTGTAGTCTCCTGTTCATGTCCCATTGCAATTTTTTTTTTCGTTTATGTTCTACCTTAGTACTTGTTTTGTAAATCTGCACATTCTTAAATCTGAACATTCTACTTTAGTACTTTTTGTAAATATGTACACTTGTGTTTCCCTTCTTGATTCTATTTTTCGATGCTGTTAGCAAGTGAATTTCCCCATTGTTGGATAAATAAAGTATTATCTAATCTAATCTAATACCACATCATGTCACTGGTAATGTGCCAATCACAGAATAGTCCTGAAGTCTCATTAAAATCACTTTGACTGCATGGTTTTCTGTGCTAAGGCTGTTTGTACAGTAGGTTTGCATGAACATGTTGACATTTTGAGCAATGTTCTTTTTTTTTTCAGTCTTCTGTGTCTGAGTCAGGTGAAGATCGTTCTATCAGTACTGCTAAGAGAATACATGTCTATGGAGTTATTTTTGTCTCAAAAATAACCGTAAACGCACAGAGAGTGATCTACAAATTGTTCCTTGATTTGCACGTGTTTTGCTATCTACATATGGAAGAATTATCCTATCTTTATTCAAGAGCGCACATTTTCAGTTCGAGAGCATGATTTCTCCTTCTCGTGCTCAGATTTATTGTACTCATGCTCACATTTTATGCTCACACTTAAATCTAATGTGCTCGCGCTCAAAACATGTCCTGTGCTTGCTCGGATCTAATGTGCTCACGCTCAAAACATGTCCTGTGCGCGCTCGGATCTAATGTGTTCGCGCTCAAAACATGTCCTGTGCATGCTCAGATCTAATATGCTCGCGCTCAAAACATGTCCTGTGCGTGCTCAGATCTAATATGCTCGCACTCAAAACATGTCCTGTGCGCAATCAAATTTTTTCTGCTCTCGCACAAAAAGGCACGTCCTCTCAGGTTGAAGTGTCTGCACAGACTGAAGGATGTCCCGCCCTGCGCTTAAATTAGTGTGTTTCACCAGCCAATAGGGACAGCTAGAGTCTGGCCCAATCTTGGGTGTGTTCCTTCACGCTTTTTGGGCACTTCGCAGGGGCGGGTATATGGTCTGTTTGTAAAACTGCCTTTCTTAAAAATACACCAATTTACCATACTAGCCAGCTATTTGAATCGTCACCTATTTAAGGCGCCAGTTTATTTATCTATAATTAATCTTAAATAATCCTAAAAAGAGTTATTGTCGTTTAGACACCGTATGACTCCATTTATCGGAGACTGTTTCTAATTTCATATCAGCGGGATGTTTTATATACTATAAATACACCTGAAAGCATACCTGTGTTATGGTAGCCAAGGGGTTAAGTACACTGCCACCTGTTGTATTTTGAACCATGGGACGCCGGTTCGCATCCCGGCCGTTGCACTCTCGCTGCATGTCATATTATAATTTTAAATTTAAATTAACTGATGACTGTTACCGTAATATAATCCGTGTAATTCTCTTATTGTAACGTTAAACAAGAGATGGTGGGTGAATAGGCTAGGCTACGCGATTAAAAAGGTATAATATAAAATACGCTATGATGATAACTTGAGAATAACATTGCGCTCTTGAATAAAGATAGGACAATTCTTCCATATCCACAAATACAAATTTTTTATTCGTAACTTGTATTTGGGTTTTTACAAATATATGTGTATTTGTAAAATAATTTCACATTTGTAAAAACAAAAAAGCCATTTGTAAAACTGAAAATTCTGTTTGAAGTGTGATTCTGCATTTGTGGATCACCATTCACACACACGCATCTCTTTCCTCAGTTACGTATTTCTGAGACGTTCTTGCCAAGATCCGCACAGATCCACAAACAAATATTCGTAATTCACAAATGGCTGCCCTCCTCACCGCTGTGGCAGTGTTGTTTTGTGTTTCTATATTGAACATTAAATTTATTCAGCTTTCTGGATGTAAAAATAACATTTCAAGATATATCTGGCATTGTTTGAGGACATTTCTAGCGAGAAATGTACGTTTTACTTTCTAAATCTGTGCTGAATGAAAGCAAATTGTGTTTTATTAGTCCTCTAGCGATAATTAATTATCATTTACTTTAAGCTGAAAGCTAATGATCTGATCAGCTGGTGTAATAAGTCAATTTACGCATGATCCGATTAGTAGACTAATCGAAAAAATAATTGGTGATTAGTCGACTATCAAAATAATCATTTGTGGCAGCCCTAGTCCAAAAGGAACCACCAGTTTAGGGATGCACGATATTTATCAGGCGATATGGGGAGAAATTACGTCATTTTTATCAACCCGTTCATTTTAACCGATAAAAAGATCTGATAAATTAATGAAATTGTTTGCAGGACCCAAGCCTGGCCGTGTCTCTGCCAGACTAATAATAAACATGTCTTCACCAGTGTGGCAGAAGATAACAACAGCATTGCTGTTTGCAAAAGTTGTTCAGTGACGATTACGAGAGTAGGAAAGAAGACTTCGAGTTTTAATACGATATACGAGTTGACATCAGCAGCGTTTCTTCACGCTGGAATAAAACTTCTGAAAACAAAACGGCAAGGATAAGACATACTGTATCGTTTTGTGGATTTATTTTGCTACTCTTTGGGGGCTAACTCGCCGAGTTTTCATCGCACAGTGATGAGACACATCTTTGTAATCAGCGGAGTCTCTGCTCTACAACGTTTGTGTGGTTTGGTTCAAGTGGTGAAATTAGCAGAAGCGCTAAAGTGGACATGGGCTGTTTTCGTGTTTTTGTTACATGCCCAGATAATTGCTTGGGGATTGACCTGTGTTTTGTTTGGGTAGCAGTGCTTGGTAGAGCTTTTAGCTGAGTTTCTCTGTCATTTTGGTATGCTATATGTCAGGATTGGTGCTTCCTAGCTGACGCTGATCATCTGTATTGTGCATGCATCTCACGCTGATGTTTACAGCCTGGTTTAAAAAACAGTTTTGGTCTCTATAGAGACTCCCTGTTCATGACAACTGTACTGAGGGTGAATTTATATACAACTTACCTGTTCAGCTTATAGTAAATTTTAAAGTTATACAGGATTAACAGCATGGACGAGTGGATTGACAGATGGGTGCCACCATAGGTATCTTGTTTGAACTTCACAACCAAACACTTAAAATGACATTTAACGCCCTTTCAAGACAAAATTACCTTAAAGGAGGTCTCTTCTTTTAACGACAACCAACTACCCGTACCTCGTATGATGGAGCTCTGTCCTAATTCTGAACAAAACTCACTGATTCTGGCATGTATTATTAAATTAGTTGAAAACACCCATGTGGGTAAACCATGTTTAGTGGCTTAAGAAAGCTGCATGGAATTGCAGGATCAGTCTCTGATTAATGCACTTTAAATCAGAGTTGTATGTTGATGTTTTTGAAAACTTCACCTCAGCTTTGCCTGCTTGTTTCTAAAATCAGAAATCAGCTCCTTGATTTTATTGGCACCACCCTGCAAGATTGTTGATCTTCTTGTCATATGAACACTCGCTGTTTGAAATCTGGCCAATGGAGATAGTTAGCCATAACAGTCTGTTCACACTGCTGCTGTCTGGCAAGCAATACACAAGTATCCACTGCTTTACCATTGTGCACTCATTGTGCAACCCTGTGTTATAGAATCTCAAATAAATGATGTGGTTGGCATGATTCATTATCAGAACCATTTCTCTCAGTAAAGTACATTTATACATTGTTTTTCTCAGTGCTACTGTTTGCTCACATGACTCCTTCCCTCTCTAATGGCATCCCTGTCTGTAACGTAAAAAATGCACCATTTTCAAAAAGGAAATCTTCACATTTAAGATGGGAGCTCAGCTCCATCTCCATGTGTTGCTGGTTACAGTTTTTAAAGGATATGGACTCTGAGGACTGATACGACTATTTTCGTTGCTGCTCATATTAAGTGCAAACCTTCACTCATGTCAAACTGTCAATATTGTCTGTTTCTGTTTTAACTCTGTGCTCTCGCATGTTTAATTGAAATGTGTTATATGAATAAAGCTGGGTTTAAATGTAGGGAAAGTACTCTGCTGTTGTAAATTGAAAAGACTTAATCTCCAGGGTGTGTCAGAGTGGGTGTGTAAAGCTTGAAGTAGGCTACATGTAAACCTCTCTGCAAACCTCTTTAGAGAGAGGTGTTATGGGGAACTCTAAGTCGCAGGGGAGGTAACACACACCATCCTAATCTCAAGGTGGAGTGTGGACATGAGCAGCAAGCAGGTTAATTGGTGAATCTGACTACTGTTGGGTGAGAAAAATAAAATCTCCTCTATCATCTTTCTTGTCCCTTGCATTGATACATGTAAGCCTGCTGAAGCCAGCGGTGTGTATTTACATTTAGCAAGCATTAAGGGCGGATCATTGGATCAGTGACACCTTATCCCTCAGATCCCCTGACCTGCTTTGCTTCATAACTCCACATGGAGATTTGCGAACAGGGACACATAATGTAAGAGAGCCTGTATCAGTTATGCACAATTTATTCATGTCACAACAATACCTCACACAGTTGGTTTGGTTCCCTCTGCTTCATGTATAATTCAATAGAGCCATGTCCATTCCCTCAAAGCCCCCCCTTGTGTTAGTGCATGTTGTGTCATGTGTGATGTCATTTCTGTCCCTAACACACATAACTTATCATGTTTGACTTTTGGAGAAGCGTGCTGTATGTGTGCAGGACCTGTCACATCCAGGTCATGGTATCACATTTACAAACATTACACAAGCTCATATCATGCTCAGATATCCGAGGAGCTTTAATAATCATTTCAGGAGCAGTTTTCATCAAAGTCTTTAGAACAAGTAAATTATTCATTCTCCAAACCTGACCACATCATGCTGTAGGTCTGAGGTCAGTAGTCACTCTGGACTGAGTTACAGCTGCCATTTTTGCTCATATATGCAGATGAGCCTAGAGATGCTATTGATTGGTTATCCAAGCTTGATAAACAGCTTAATTTATGGCTTCATGTCTAATAGACTGCCACTGTTTGTCACTGACATGCAAATTAATGATTACCTTTTAGATGTTCCAAGCTCATTTTTAATTCTTGTGCAGTAGATCAAAAAACAGGGAGGACAGGACAACATTAGCTATGGTCAGAAAGCCAAGTGTTGTGTTGGGCTGGATTAATTATTATTATTATTATTATTATTATTATTATTATTATTATTATTATCATCATCATTAGTGTTCATCGCTGATCTTCCTGGGGAGGACGGTAGCCAAATAGAGCAGCAATAGACACATTGATTCATTACCTTTTATATTGCTCATTCTCACAGGTATGGCACAGCTGTAGGAGGAGGAGACTTTGTGAATAGCACAAACTGTCAGGTGTCAGAGTCCTTCTGGTCTTTCTCTAGTCCTTCATACTGCATGAAAATGGAAGCAGCAGAAAGTTGGAGAGTGGCTAGTGGGGGTAAAAATTCCTCAGTTGTAATTCAGACATTGGTGTGTGTGTGCGTCTATGCGCATGCATACTGCTAGGGGTCAGGGAAGCTGCCAAATGATTTTCACTGCAAGGTCACGAGGTCAACGTCAAGGTGTGGAGAACAGGGCTCGGCCGGACCTCAAGCTGAATATCAATGCTCCACCTCTCCCCCTCAGTGGTGCTCACATTTACATCAAAAATCACAACCATCCTGCTTTCTCCTCCCACAGGCAAAGCGAGCAGAGCAGCCGGTACATTCTGTCTAAGCCACAAAGACGAGCAGTCCACTGCAGCACTGAGAAGTCATCCTTTACAGGTAAGGATTACACAGCTTGCATACTGCTTATTGGATATCACCCAAGAAATATGAGGTCCCAAAATGTTTTTTCAGAGCAGCCATTGTTTTCTGTTCATTTATTCTTCAGAGTTGAAATGAAGTCTGCAACTCTACCTTTTTAAACTGATCTGCTGAAACCAGTTGTTTGACTGATGGAGAACTTTTGAACACTGCATTACTGCTATTATGATAACATGACACTTTCATAGTGGTTCACATTAATATGTCATTAATACATGCAAAGGCAGCAGCACGGTCCTTTAAATTAAAGTATTCACACTCAGTAACAAATAAATGCAAATCAACTGTGTGGGAAAACAAACCCTTGTGAAGAGCTGTGAGCAAGCAAATGGCTCATTCATCAGTATTTACAAACTCACAGTGCTTCAGACTCAAGTCCTACCAATCCACTGAGAGACTAATTCTGCCTCCATTCACTTTGAATGAGGAGTGAGTCATTTTCTGCACTGAGCTTTGCGACATACAGATGAACTGGGTGGTACCACTTCATGCCTATCAATAATAATAGTCAATAATTATCCGTAATGTTGCTCATAATGTAATGTAATCATTTCTAAAAACTGCGTCTCCACTGAAGACCTAAAGAGCCATTGAGTATGGTCAAATAGTCAAAAAATTTAGCTCCTAAGTCCTTTCTTAAGCACCTTTACTTGCCCTTGATGTGAAACCTCATGAGGTCAAGGAAAGGTGAGAAGGAGAATTCATGAAGACTTAGGAAAAGATGACTATGGTGTTCAGAAGATGGACTACAAAACACTTCATCTGAGATACTTACTAGATACTTCCCATGCACTTTTCTCTGCAGGAAATATAAACGTGGACAACCTGGGGGGATATCTGACTTCATTATCAACGTCAGAATTCAAATAATAAATGAATATTGTCCAAGTCAAATTAAGTTGTCACACTGAGTATGGTCACTCACGCTCACTCTCCTGTCCACTCATATAAAAACATATTAGCAAGTTATGGCAAAACATGGATGATTAATAATAAACTTCCATAATGATCTGCAGGATGCTGGCGTCCGTCACAGAATGATGTGATATTGTGATATTTACTTTTTCTATTCATTTGAATGGTCAGGATAACTTAGGATAACTTAGCTTAGGACTGCAAGTACTTGTGGAACGGCATTACCTCCTTTTCTTTGGTAAAGGATGGTCCAGTGTATCCTATGTTAAAGGAGATAACAAAGGGAGCATTGAAGCTCCTTTCCTTAACAGTTTAAAGAATTCAAACAGCTCTTGATGGCTACATAAACACTTTCATGTCATTTCACTCACTGAGGAACCTTCCTAAGTAAAAAAGACTATTCGACCAAATGATTATTCTATCATGATATGACACACATCTTCTTCTTGAGTTTATTACTGCAAACTAAACCATATTGGATATGATGTAGTAGTTGTCAGTAGTATTTTCAAGCATTGTTCCCTAAACTGTTTTTTAGAGAGGGTTCTCACTCTGGAGAATTAGGACATGTCTAAAAGTGTGTACACTGGAAGCACGGTGGAGTGAGGGTCAGCTTACTTCAGCTGTCTACTCTGGCCACTTAATGCTTTCATTATGCAGCAGGTGTAGACATACACATTGTAGGATCATGGGCAGGTTTGTTTACTCATATATGTCTGATTGATTTTAATGAGAATTTTGCAATATAGACATGGACCATTAGGGGTCCACAGACCCACAGCTGAATGTGTTAGGTCTACTGTCTGCTTGCAGATCCAAGGCAGCCAATAAAATGTCTTAATAAAAAGCACTTTTATCTCATGGTTTTGTCTTAACTCATCATGTTTGGTATTTAACTAATTATTATTCCGTATGTGGCCAGGGCCTGCAGCTGCTCTGCAAGATTAAACCAGACATACCCAGGCATGTGGAAATGGCACTGGGATGCTCTGATCTTACTGATTGTGGGTAGTTTGCACATTCTATCTATTTATACCATGAAGTCATTTTTCATAGTTGAATGTAAAAATTTATGTAAAATAATGACATGCAAAATAGGGGTTATGTGTGCTCCTCAGTGTTCATGGCTGGACAACATGCTATTCTCATTTAGTCTTTGAGACAAGTTTGTAGTCTACCTGTACAAAGATGAATTAAAGTGAACCTGGTGAACTGTTTGACAGGCACTACATGCCTACAGTCATGTAGTATATTGTTTGTAGTCCAGAATAAAAAGGTTAAAGTTAAATCATTGACAATTTTGGATCATTCAGTTGCAATGAGGAAGGTCTTTTTGAAAATATAATAACATGTTTGTTTCTGCCCTTCAGCTGAGTCTATCCTGTTAGTGTTGCTGCAGTGGCGGCAGCTCACGTCTCTTAGTGGGAGCTTAGTGTACATCAGTGTCGGGGCTTGCTGAATGGAGAAGACAAAATTACACCACAACTTCCTGTCTGGAGCTCCCAGCAAAGGATTTATCCACACTCAGTAGTTTTTTCACTAATTGTCTGAAAATCAAGGCCCCCACTCTCACATGACATGTGAACTAGTTAGTTTCTGGTCAGACACAGTTGTTTGCACAGGTAACATTCGATGCTCTTCTGTACGAGTGGACAGCACAGTTAAAGGTGGGGTTTTCCCTCACAATACTTTGAAAGTTTGGTGGTTCACATAAAATGCTCTTTACAGCATTTATAGTAAATGAATGCAGCAAATACAGCTCTGATAGAAAAACTGATAGAAAAAGGCATGTTTAGTGTTAGTAACGTCACTTAGCTTTGGTTGGATGGTTATTCTCTACTGTTGAGGAAGTCATTTACCATAACAATCAGCATCAAACCTACATACACCAAACCACTGGCTAAAATAATATATGTTGATATTAAATATATAGCTATCCATAGCTGTCAAGACATTTAACTAAAAAACACAAATGACAGTAATGTTAGAGGAAAAGTTATGAGATCATCGAAGTCAGTGGGTTGCATAGACCCGGGATGGAACGCAACTTTTGAAAGCAGAATTACCCGTTCTGGCAGGGGATACGACTACTGAGGTGGTTTTCTTCCTAGGTTTGACTCTTGACATCTCAAGGATCAGTCAATTTGGTTAGCTACATGACTATAATGTCGTATCTACGGTGGTCTCAGGAGCTGTGCTCAAAACCTATTCAGTTACACTACTCTGGCTGCTGAACCCAATTGTGTTGCCTGCTAACGACATATTTAGTTAGCAGCAGTTAATTAGCAGTTAGCTACCTTAGCAAATGGTTAGACCAAATCTGTCCATCAGGAAAGTGTGTAAATCAGAGAGTTGAAGCTGAGCAGCCGGAGGACATCAGAGGTATAGGTAGGGGTGGGCGATATATCGAATATACTCGATATATCGCGGCTTGTTCTCCGTGAGATGTATGAAATTACTATATCGCGACCATCGAGTACTTCTCATGTAAATGTTTTAAGCCGTCTGCATTTAATTCTCCGGAGTTTCTCCTGTCACTCTCCTGCTGCTGCTCACAGCACGCAGCACACTGCCCCGCCCACCCAAAAAAATCCCCTGCGCGCATGCGTACTTTCTGTATCAAGTGAGGAGAGAAGTGAAGTGAAGAGCGAGTTAATCAAAGACGGACTACTTGGTTCCGAAGAAAAACAGCTGCGGTCACGCCAGCCGTCTCTTGTTTTCTCGTGGTCACGTCAGCTGCTCCAATATTTTCGAGTGCGCCCTTATTGCCGACTTTATGGCAAATACTTTGAGAAAACCGGGAAAGTCGGCGCTTATGGAAAGCCGTTTGAGCATTTATTCAATATCCTTGATATCGGACTTAAGGTCCATGTACTAGTAAGCTTTTTGTCCTTACTAGTAAGACAATATTTCGCACTAGTAGAACTACTAGAGCACACTAGTAGAAAAACTGTGTCTTACTAGTAAGATAGTTTTTTACACTACTAGTGCCACTTTTGGCCTACTAGTTCGCAATCAAACCCTACTTGTATACTACTGTGCTGCACTAGTAACACTACTACGCCCTACTAGTAGGCATGTGTCATGCACTAGTAGCCTCCTGGACCCTACTATGGAAAGCCGTTTGAGCATTTATTCAATATCCTTGATATCGGACTTAAGGTCCATGTACTAGTAAGCTTTTTGTCCTCACTAGTAAGACGATATTTCGCACTAGTAGAACTACTAGAGCACACTAGTAGAACGACTGTGTCTTACTAGTAACGTTTTTTACACTACTAGTGCCACTTTTGGCCTACTAGTTCGCAATCAAACCCTACTTGTAAACTACTGTGCTGCACTAGTAACACTACTACGCCCTACTAGTAGGCATGTGTCATGCACTAGTAGCCTCCTGGACCCTACTAGTAGCACCAAAATGCCCACTAGTAGCAATAGTGAGGCATTTTTGACCTCACTAGTACTACTAGTACGTACAAAAATGTCCACTTGTACTAGTACCAGTACTAGTGAGGTATATTTTCCCTTACTAGTACTACTAGTAACAGCAAGAATGCCTACTAGTAGTACTAGTGAGAGCCAAAATGTCCACTAGTAGCACTAGTAAGATGTTTTTGACATTACTAGTACTACTAGTGAGGGCCAAAATGTCTACTAGTAATACTAGTATGTCTCTTTCGACATTACTAGTACTACTAGTGGACATTGTGGCTCTCACTAGTACTACTAGTGGGCATTCTTATTGTTACTAGTAGTACTAGTAAGGCCCAAATTGTCCACTAGTACTACTAGTAAGAGCCACAGCAACCACTAGTTGCACTAGTTGGGTTATTTTGTTCCTTACTAGTAGTCCTAGAAAGGGCAAAAGTGTCCACTAGTAGTACTAGTAAGGTGTTTTTGGCCTACTAGTAGTACTAGTGAGGGTCTAAATGTTCACTAGTAGAACTAGTGGAATAAAATGCTAATTGGGAGGTGGGGACAGCACATGCATTGAGGTTTCCTATTGGCTCTTCTGAAAGGATTCCACCCAGCAAAAACTTAACCCCATAAAGCCTGATGAGCTTTTACTGTTGTTGATGGCAATAAGAAGAACAATAATTATGTTATAATGTATGGGGTGCCATTTGTAAAGCGTGATATCACGGATATCACTGATATCCGTGATATCCGTGATATCCTTGATATCAGTGATATCCGTGATATCAGTGATATCCTTGATATCCGTGATATCAGTGCAAAGTGGCTACTAGTAGCACTAGTAAGAGCCAAGATGCGTACTAGTAGCACTAGTAAGTGGCAAAATATCCACTAGTAGCACTAGTGGGACTTTTGCACCTTACTAGTAGTACTAGTGACATCATAAATGCTTGATATCACGGATATCACGGATATCCGTGATATCAGTGCAAAGTGTCTACTAGTAGTACTAGTAATGGCCAAAATGTCCACTAGTAGCACTAGTAAGAGCCAAGATGCATACTAGTAGCACTAGTAAGTGGCAAAATATCCACTAGTAGCACTAGTGGGACTTTTGCACCTTACTAGTAGTACTAGTGACATCATAAATGCTTGATATCCGTGATATCACAGATATCCGTGATATCACGGATATCCGCGATATCACGGATAACAGTGACATAAATGCTTGATATCCGTGATATCACGGATATCCGTGATATCAGTGCAAAATGTCCACTAGTAGTACTAGTAATGGCCAAAATATCCACTAGTAGCACTAGTGGGACTTTTGCACCTTACTAGTAGTACTAGTGACATCATAAATGCTTGATATCCGTGATATCACTGATATCACGGATATCACGGATATCCAAGAAAGGGGAATGTGGGCGTGTAAGGAAGCTGCCATTTTCACATTGATTGGTCCAAGTTTCAGCCAATCAGTGACTGATCTGGTCATTACTTCGAGAAGGGTCTAGCTGCAGCTGCAGCCACTACAAAACACGCCTCCTATAAACCACATCTGCGTGCGCAGCCGCTTCAAACCACGCCCCTGTAAACAGCGTCTGTGCGTTGCATGTGTATGTGCAAAGACGAGGCGACAATGGCGTTTCAGGTAAAACACTTTTATATTATTTTTACATTATGGGAATATGTTGACGTTTAATGTGACGTTTAAGACATCATTTGCTCAGCAGAAAGAGTGGACTTTATTTGTAAAAACACATTTCTTTAAACTCAAAGTAAATGTTCGTAGGCAAACCCATTTTGTGTCGTCTTTTAAAAGTAATGAGTGAGCAAGGGATGCTAACAGAAGCAGTGGGGGAACACGTCACGCAGAATCAGAATATTTTTATTTTTTATTTTACTCAACATATCAAACTGAATAGTTTCGGTAATATGTGTGTTGGTGAAGTTTGGTTGAAGTGTGTTTTACAGTTTCAAAATACGTTTCTTGAAATGCAGTCTGGTTGCTTTGGAAAGAACAGTGAGGCTGTTTCAAGGGAACAATGCAAAAAGCATCAATTGACCCTAATCTGATTTGGGTCAATTGATGCTTTATGTGTAAGTTAAGTTATGTGTAGACATGAATGCATGCAGATTTGAAATGAAATAGGTTTTTATTCCCGCTACTGTGTTTTAGTAACTTTTATAGAATTGAATGACCAGTGTAGGGTTAGCAATAAAAAGTGGATGAAAAGGGAATTTCTTGGTGTGTATGCATTACATAGATGTATTGATAGGTGATATTGAGCCATGCTTTACCATTTTCTAGCACTGACAAAATCTTGGTATGCTTTCAATCTACAGGGAAGGGATGTTTTTGTCGCTGACCTGCATGTCACCGCAACATGGCTCCCTCCCACCAACTGCGATCCCCTGCTCCATTTCCCAGTAATTAAACAAAATAAATTGTCATTTTGTGAAAAGTTTTTGCTGGTCCTAAATAGCATGTGTCAAAGATACATTTAAGATCTTAAGAAGATTTAATGCAAGGATATTTCAAACACTAAGCTAAATAATGTCTCTTAGCCTTGCAACGCTATTATTTCTAACAAATCACTACTCAATATCATGTACTCCCTCATCATGCATAACTGATTTTAACCTTTTTTGCAAGTGTTCATAAAAGTAGCATTTTTTTTATTTTTTTATTTTTTTATTTACAGAAAGATGCCGTCCAGAAAGATGCCCTCATCATACCCCTGTGGATTCCAGGCCATTTTCTGCTGTGTGTAAGGACATTATACCATTTACAGAACATAATCTTGAGAGCAACATACAATATCAACAGAACATGTGAAGACATATGTTGTGGATGATGATGTCTGTATTTTAACTTTGAAGTCATTTGTGAGTTTGCTGTGGCTTTTTCCTTATTGTACAGACTGTATATTTTCTATAGGTAATGAGGCCACTCCAGAAAGAAATTTTCTTTCTGGATTCCCATTACTTCAGAAGAGCAAAGGGTTTCTCCAGTCAGGCCTACAGGAATCTGTTAAGGTTGCCAGTGTTGTGTGTTCTGGCAGTCACAGTACCCTGACCTGCCAATGTTCAGAAAAATCTCAAAACATAAGTTCTATCAGGAGGCATTGTGACAATAAATGTACCAAGCACTGAAAGATGGTTATAGGATCAGACAAGATTTGCTTATAGAGAGCTGAAATGGACTGAAATAGACAAATTGACAATAGAATAATAGACAATCAAAAGGAAAGGGAGTCAGAAAGAAATCCTCCTTGTTGAACTTTAGGAAATAATAAATACTTACAGATTTGCATGGTCCAGTTCTTGGACATGTTCCCTGTTCTGTGGATTACAGATTTTGATACTGTTCATATTGTGACATACCATCCGTTTGTTTATACTCCCTAACAGAATCATAGCAGTGCATACTTGTGTTTTACATTGCTGTGTTTTTCTGTTACTCAGAGGTGTTGCACAGCGGGTTGCTGTGGGAACCTGAACAGAGAAGACTGTTCTGGATTTGGAGGTATTGCCTGCTATATCACTATCAAATTGATTTGTAAGTGTCTACTATTTGTTGACTGTAACTGTCTGCCATACAGGGTGTTCCTAAGCAGACACATGGCAATGATTGTGGTGTCTTCATGATAATGGTGAGTGAGGGTAACATCATATAAAGTAATGTGGCACATAATTGTTTTGTTTTTTTTCTTGTTCAGGACAGCGCTCCGTTTTCTATCTATCCAGTATGTCATGCCTTTTCAAATATGCCATTTATTGTAATGATCAGCACTACATATTTCAGTGTAAATGTGTGCCCACTTTTTCACCGAGTAGTCAGCTGTCAGATATTCCCTGTGTCTTACATGTATTGATTGGGAATTTATAATCACTACAGTATGCCTGGTACTTTGTCATGGATGCTTGTTTTGACTTCAGTGTTGTGAGTATCCTAAAAAATTGAAAAAAATGATATCACTACTTTTTGTTATTTTTTTAAATATTATAAAAAAATGTGTCCTCATTGAGTAACTGTGCTCTTTATTAGGATGACATGTGTCTCCTGAGAAGATGGTGGTGCATTGTCCTAATAGAAAACCTTGGGCTGGAAGGGTACGCTGCAGGGCTCAGTTTTTAATTTAATTATTAAGAACACTTTATGGTAACACTTATCTCTTGATTCTGGGTATTGAAAATGTATGTTAATTGCAGGTATGGAAGGAAGTTTTCCCATTTTACAGAAGAAGGACAGGCAACCCTTCGAGACAATGTACCACCGGTATTCAGGATCACACAAAAAAGAAAACATGAAAGCAGCACCATGGTCAGTGAACACCTTACACAGTATCCATCACTCCTGTTTGAAAATAGGTCACCACTCAAACAGCTATTACATAAACATTTATGGTACACGATGCAATATGTTTTCGATGGTACTGTGTAGGGATGTAACGATACACTCAACTCACGACTCGATTCGAGTCACGATTTTTTGTTCACGATACGATTTTTTTAACGATTTTTTTTTTTAAATCAAAATGAGCTACAGACAAATTCTGACCAAATAAAATTATCTTTTTATTTGTAGAAACAAGTCTCTTTACAGAAACTCTCAAACAGTTTGTGTTCTTATTGGGCTGCCAGCAAGCAGCTGATCTGACCATTACCTTTCAGCTTGAAGTATGAGCTAACTGAAAATAAGAACAATTAAGATGATAGCTCGTTAACCCTTTGATGAGAGTCCACGGCCCCGGGAAACGGCGAGGTTCGGGCGCTGTAAACCCAGAGCCCGAACCTCGCCGTTTCCCGGGGCCGTGGAAACGGCGAGGTTCGGGCGCTGTAAACCCAGAGCCGGTCGCGGCGCACCTCCGCCAGCGCCGGGGAGAGGTCCCACGAGCGGATCCTCCCGCACCGTGCGGCCGTCCCTGACCCGTGCTTAGTCCCCCGTGCAGACTGCGCGGAAGTTGCGGAGAAGTTGCGGTGATTGGTTAAAATTGCAACACCGCCCTGAATTCATTCACTGGGGATTCACTGAAGTTGCGTTGAAGTTGCAAATCGCAACATCGTGAATTCCTGGAGGGTCTGTGTTATGGTATCATTTACTGTACAGTCAGGCCTGACGCCGACTACCACTACTGCGCATGTGTGTAGGGTGTGTGTGTGTGTGTGTGAGACACAGAAAGGCAGACGCGGCAGTGGAAGCTGCAGCCACAACGTGACCTATTTTTAATTTAAAAAAACGTACTCTCACATTCGCCAAGAATCGCGATTCATTTTTTCTGTGAACCGGTGCGAGTCGTCACGCATTTGTACCGATTTTAATCGTGTCACGATGTATCGTTACATCCCTAGTACTGTGTTATTATACCGTTGCGTTCAAAATTATTGCACCCCTATTGCAGAATCGGTGTATTAGCAAAATTAACAAGCTTTCAGAAGTTGGCATTAAACAAATCAAACATGGACAATTCAAATGGATTCAAGATTCAAGAATACATCTGTCATTTTTGCAAGAGATGTATTTTTCTGTCACTCAGGAACATTTCTGACATGTACTTAAACGTCACCATTTACAAATCTCTAGCCAGTACAGTTATTTGAAGTGATATCTGAATCACACCTGATATAACTAATGAAGCTATTGATAAATTGCATCAAGTGTACATCACCAGTTTTGCAAATGTGTACTCTTATGAGGGATTTAATTGCAGGGATTGAATTATTTTGAGACAGCAGTAGTCATAAAAAGTGGGATTTTGTGTCACATCTTGAAAAATCCCCTGATTATCGTGTCTTGTCATTAGCTTTTCCAATGTTTTTTGTTGATTTGTTTATTGTAAAAAGCAGAAAGTTTGTACATTTCATCAATAATTTAATAATCTGCAATGGGGGTGAAAAAATAAGTGCAAATGTTAATCCTCTGTGGATCCCATTAAACAAACTGACACAATTATGGTTTGCTTTCCACAGGACACAGACCCCGCCACTGACCACATGTACAACAAGAGGCCGTACAGCTTTCCACGCAGAGAGCAGGTTAATGTGAGTGACGATTATTGCATGAGAACAAAATATCCATTGTTTACAGCTGTGCACTAAGTGATGTCTTTGTGTGACTTCATTAAGGACAATAATGACAGCATGCACCAACATGACGTCACCACAATCAGAGATGTTGTCCTGAGTGAAGACACATGTTTCAACAGGCTTGTGGTGAGGATCAAGAAACAACAAATCTTATTTAATATACTTAGCCGGAATAATCACGTTTAACATCTAAATGCTATTTAATCAAATTTTAGGAAAGGGCTCAGCAAGCTGAACACCAAAGAAGAGTCACCAGTGACCTTCTTGCACGGTGCATCACTCAAGATAAAGGCCTGCTGCAACATCTTGAAGTGAGTTTGAAATTTAGAGTCGCATGCTGTAACTAATTTTGGTCAAAACATGATAAATGAATTATTTAAGTGAAACATTTTCTGTTAGCCTAGTGTGTGTACATTTACTTTGAGCATCCTCCCAAAAAATATATATGTTTACAGGCGGTCATCGCTGGAAAATTTGTATCCTCCTGGGCATCATCAAAGGGCAGGGTGAAAATTTTCTTTGAGGATGATGAGCAGCTGGACAGAGTGCTGGACTTCTTGACAAGCCTGGTTGAAGCACAGACAACTAGATGTCACGATCAAGTGGCATTTGTTATGGATGTGCTTCTGCCAGAGGTAAATTCTAAAACTTTTTTATTTATCATATTAACATATTTTGTATTATTACTGTTGTCAGTCTTTAACTTATGGTTAATATCTTGTTAACTGCAACATGGCAGACTACTTTATTGTCAAATTGAAAGATGTCCTTTTGTTCATCTCATGACACAGGCAACAGTCCACGCCCTTTCTGCTGTCCATCAATGTTCAATTGACAGAGCCACGGAACTGTACAACCGTGGAGTGCAGTATGACTTGAGGTATGCTACAAACATAAGTAGAGTGCTAATACCTATATGTATTGTTTGTACATTGTCCATGACAACCTCTCAGTGTGAATGTCCTTTTACTAATCGCTGTTTCATTTTGTCTCATCAGTGAGAAACAGGTGCTGGCTCATCTCCTTGCTAAAAACATGAGCAAGGATGCAGTAAATGAAATGGACACATACGCCGAAAACCTCAGAAGAGCTCTGGACTCTGAGGAGTTTTTGAAGAGGCTGTAAATGTCTGTTTGCCCAGGGCGCAAATGTGGCCAGGACCGGCGCTGTTTAGTGCAGCTTTAATTGTAAATAAAAGTTCTTGCTGGTTGTTGCATTTGTCTGAAATTTTTTCCAAAACAAAACTTTTCAACTTTTGTGTTTTACAGTATATATTTTAAAGATTTTAGTATGGTCATATTTATTTTACTAGTCTTGTGAATTGCATACTTAATTCAAAATATTTAATTTAGTTCTAAATAAGTACATTTTATTTGTGTGAAAGGGCCAGCAATCTTTTCTGTTAACCTATAAGAAATCATCACCTGAGAGTGATATTTATGCATCTGATGTAGCAGGCCAAGCTCTGTGACAGTGTGGGTCTCAGAAAAACAGACAGTGGAAACAACCTATTTAAAATGAAATAATTATCACTAATTATTGTAAATAAATAAATATATATATATATATATATATATATATATATATATATATATATATATATATATCACGGATATCCGTGATATCACGGATATCAAGCATTTATGATGTCACTAGTACTACTAGTAAGGTGCAAAAGTCCCACTAGTGCTACTAGTGAGATATCACGATCTTACTAGTACCACAAGTAGAGGGCAAAGTGTCTACTAGTAGTACTAGTAATGGCCAAAATGTCTACTAGTAGCACTAGTAAGGGCCAAAATGTCCACTAGTAGCACTAGTAAGTGGCAAAATATCCACTAGTAGCACTAGTGGGACTTTTGCACCTTACTAGTAGTACTAGTGACATCAAAAATGCTCACTAGTGTTACTAGTGACATATATTTTTTTTCTTACTAGTATAACTAGTAGAACAAAGTTTGTCTTACTAGTGAGCCTCCGGACCTAACATGTAAGGAGTTTGGTTGTACTAGTATGACACAATACACTACTAGTGCGCAACTAGCGCTCTACTAGTGCGCAATTGCACACTACTGGTGTGCAACTTCATTCAACTAGTAAGACATTTCTGTAACATGTAAGACATTTCTGCACACTAGTAGGACAACTTTGGCGTACTAGTAGGACAACTACATCTTACTAGTGAAGCAAAACTGTGCACTAGTTGACATCTGCACACTACTAGTACTACTAGTGAGGCGGTAGATGTTAACTAGTAGAATTTTATTGTGTCACTAGTAGTACTAGTAGCGCACAGTTGCCAACTAGTGCACAGTTTTGCTTCACTAGTAAGATGTAGTTGTCCTACTAGTACGCCAAAGTTGTCCTACTAGTGTGCAGAAATGTCTTACATGTTACAGAAATGTCTTACTAGTTGAATGAAGTTTCACACCAGTAGTGTGCAATTGCGCACCAGTAGCGGGCTAGTTGCGCACTAGTAGTGTATTGTGTCATACTAGTGCAGCCAAACTCCTTACATGTTGGGTTCGGAGGCTCACTAGTAAGAAAAAAATATCTGTCACTAGTGAGCATTTTTGATGTTACTAGTACTACTAGTGGGCATTCTTACTGTTACTTTTAGTACTAATAAGGTAAAATATACGTTACTAGTACTACTAGTGGGCATTTTTGTACTTACTAGTACTACTAGTGGGCATTTTGGTGCTACTAGTAGGGTCCAGGAGGCTACTAGTGCATGACACATGCCTACTAGTAGGGCGTAGTAGTGTTACTAGTGCAGCACAGTAGTTTACAAGTAGGGTTTGATTGCGAACTAGTAGGCCAAAAGTGGCACTAATAGTGTAAAAAACGTTACTAGTAAGACACAGTCGTTCTACTAGTGTGCTCTAGTAGTTCTACTAGTGCGAAATATCGTCTTACTAGTGAGGACAAAAAGCTTACTAGTACATGGACCTTAAGTCCGATATCAAGGATATTGAATAAATGCTCAAACGGCTTTCCATACCCTACTAGTAGCACCAAAATGCCCACTAGTAGCAATAGTGAGGCATTTTTGACCTCACTAGTACTACTAGTACGTACAAAAATGTCCACTTGTAGTACTAGTGAGGTATATTTTACCTTACTAGTACTACTAGTAACAGCAAGAATGCCTACTAGTAGTACTAGTGAGAGCCAAAATGTCCACTAGTAGCACTAGTAAGATGTTTTTGACATTACTAGTACTACTAGTGAGGGCCAAAATGTCTACTAGTAATACTAGTATGTCTCTTTCGACTTTACTAGTACTACTAGTGGACATTGTGGCTCTCACTAATACTACTAGTGGGCATTCTTATTGTTACTAGTAGTACTAGTAAGGCCCAAATTGTCCACTAGTACTACTAGCAAGAGCCACAGCAACCACTAGTTGCACTAGTTGGGTTATTTTGTTCCTTACTAGTAGTCCTAGAAAGGGCAAAAGTGTCCACTAGTAGTACTAGTAAGGTGTTTTTGGCCTACTAGTAGTACTAGTAAGGGTCTAAATGTTCACTAGTAGAACTGGTGGAATAAAATGCTAATTGGGAGGTGGGGACAGCACATGCATTGAGGTTTCCTATTGGCTCTTCTGAAAGGATTCCACCCAGCAAAAACTTAACCCCATAAAGCCTGATGAGCTTTTACTGTTGTTGATGGTAATAAGAAGAACAATAATGATGTTATAATGATATCAAGGATGTCAGATATCTGATGTCCTGGATATGCATATCTGTGATATCTGTGATATCCTTGATATCAGTGATATCCGTGATATCCTTGATATCCGTGATATCCGTGATATCCTTGATATCAGTGATATCCCTGATATCAGTGATATCCCTGATATCCGTGATATCACGGATATCACTGTCTACAGCGCTTCGTAAGGTAAAGCGTGTGAACGCCTCAATGGTGCGTTCATGCGCACCTCGTAAACTAAGCTATAACGAAGTTGCTTTCTAATTCTTACTGTAATTAATCTATGTCATTTGTTGAAATACATACATTTGTCATTACACATTATACATTTTTATACATTATACATTTTTAATGATAAAAACAAAATGATAAAACAAAATTTTTGAAGCAAAACCAATCGCCCATTTAGAATCCCATTCATTTCTGCATAGTCAGATTTTAAAAACTCATAATTCATCATTCATAATAAATAAATTAGCAAAACATATCACATTTTTTTCTGAAAACTTCTCGTTCTACATGTCCCCAGCTACCTGTGTGGAGATTTTCAAGTTATTTTACTGTGTCATTTTCTAATAATCTGATGTTGACATCACACCCAAAACAGAATGTATAGCTACAGAGGCAGATTTAAAAAATAAATTACCAAAATGAATCAAAATGTTTTCTACAAACTCCACTGGATTCTTGTTCTACGTGTCCCCAGCTACCTCTGTAAAGATTGTCAAGTTATTTTACTGTACCGTTTTCTAATAATCAGTACATTTATTCGGGACTTTGTCTGGGGACATCCCCTCATCTCGACCTCCCACTCTCCTTCTTTCCCTTTCTAGAATTGGGCTTCATATCATCATTTTTGCTTTTTACTCACTTGATGTCCTTGTGTTTTTATTGTGTGTGTGTGTGAGTGTGCGTGTGTGTGAGAGAGAGAGACCATATTACTTAGGACATCCAGCCAACCCTGCAGCAGCCCAAATCAAATGGTCATCCCCCAACTAGTTTGATTTTTTTGTATACCTGCATGTTATCAGTCAGTGTTGTCATTGGCAGTCAGTCATCGTTGTTATTTGTGATTCTGTATGTGTTCCTCACGCTTGTATTTCCTTTGTTGTTGTTGTTGCAGTGAGCAGCATAAAAAGTAAGGAAGCTAACTTAAAACTGTCCAGTTAAGATTTTATCGTTAATAATCATTTAGTCTTCACTCCTTTTTTGCTATAATGAAACAAATCCTAAACACCTGGTTTCAAAATTAGTAGCATTATTTTCTAAATTCTCAGGAGTGGCAACAAACCACATCAAGTCTGCTTGGGAGGCAGAACTGGGTTCCAGACCTAGATCTGCCTCCCATCAGGTGTGGAAGGAAGGGATGGAAAGAATCCACTCTGGTTTAGTCAGTGCCAGATTGCAGCTGATTCAATATAAAACCATGCGCAGATTACATTACTTCAAAAAAAAGATGAGCAAAATGTATCCTGACGTTGTGCGATCTGCGACAGGTGCAACCAAGAAATAGGGAATGTTTTGGTTCTGTTCTAAGAGTCCTTTATGGCAACAAATCTATTCATGGTATTGTAATGTTTATGATGTACAGTTTTTGTTCTGCTTGGTTGCTCTGTGCAGAAGACCATTGGATTTGGCACATTTGTGGCCAGTCAACCAACACTCTCAGCTTCTCCAGATGGCTCAGGTTTCTGGGATACATCTTGAGAGGCTTTGCAGCAATCTGACAGCCCCATTATTGATCACATCAACTGCTCTAGCTTGTTGCGCTTACATATATACATGCGTATAATCATAAATTAGGACAGTATTATATATATTTATATGGAGACATTTATATATTTCATTTAACTGTTGTAGAGGATATATATATATATATATATATATATATATATATATATATATATATATATATATATATATATATATATATATATATATATATATATATATATATATATATTAGTGCTGTCAAAAATATCGTGTTAAAAACGCGTTAATTCAAAACAATTTTAACGTCGTTATTTTTTTTAACGCGAGATTAACGCTCTTTGTGACCTGTGATAAGTTTTTTTCATAAACCGCTGTGGCCACGTTAGAAAAACTACAGGATCCGGCTGTAAACCGGAAACAAAACAATTAGCGCGTCCCACAATGCCATTGTTTAGATGTGGAGCGGAAGACGTTGAAATGGACGCGGCTAACAAACTTATGAATGGAAAGTTTAGTTTTAAAACTTTGCCAGATGGGTCAGTTGATAAGACATTACATTACATTACATTACATTGCATTTAGCAGACGCTTTTATCCAAAGCGACTTACAGAGGAGGACATAAGCTGAAAAGGTGTAAAGGAGCACAGTTTGTTAGTTTTGTTAGGCAGGGAAGCATTCTCGAAACAGAAAGGTTTTTAGAAGTTTTTTGAAGGTAGAGACCAAAGTTATCTGCATGTACTGTCGATGTGGATTGAGTAACCATCGTAGCACGACAAGTCTAAAGTACCATTTGATGGCCAAACACACAGGTGATTCAAATTCTCCGCCTCCTACGCGTCAGAACCAGACGCCTGCCTTGCACGCAAGTACTTAGCAACACCCGCTACATCAGTACCGTCTGAAACATTGTTTCCCCTGTCTGGACATGTTTAGAAAAAACGAGCTTCCCTGTTATCTGAAAATGTCAACAGGCTTGTCTGTTTGAGTAACTGGCTTAAAGGAAATAAGTAGGCTATTAGGTTGGCTCAGCTGTTCAACAGGTTTAAGTATATCCTTTCTTAGGCTGGGTTGATAAGCCTCTGATGAATAAAGAAGAGCAGTACAACCTGACTGCTAGTATGTTCAAAAGAAACTTAAGAAAAGGAAAGTGGAAACGATGGTTTACTGTAACTGCACTGTAGACTGAGTCCCAGTTTACAATGATATGCACTTTTATTTTGTTTTAGGAGCTGCTTTTATGACTAAGTCTGTTTATTGACAGTATTACTACAGACGTGAATGGCTGCTGTAACACTATGCTGTGGTTTGCAATTAAAAAAATAATATGCGATTAATTGTGAGTTAATTATGACATTCATGAGATTAATCGCGATTAAATATTTTTAACGATTGACAGCACTAATATATATGTATGTGTATATATATATATATATATATATATATATATATATATATATATATATATATATATATATATATATATATATATATATACACATATATATGTGTGTGTATATACATATATATACATATATATACATATATATATATATATATATATATATATATATATATATGTGTGTGTGTGTGTATGTGTATGTATGTATGTATGTATGTATGTATATATGTATGTATGTATATATCTATATATATGTATATATATATGTATATATATATGTATATGTATATATATGTATATATATATATGTATATGTATATATGTGTATATATATGTGTGTGTGTGTATTGTAGTATACTTGTGTATACAGTTCAACTTTGATATAAAAAATAACAAGCTATACGGCTGCTAAATTGCGACATGAGCGAGTCTTCGCATGAATTTTCAACAGAAAATAGCTTCACTCAAGTTGTTAATCGTGTTTGGAATGCACTGGATGTTGCAAGAAGAGAACTGGCAATGCACAGGGATGAAAACTTACTGACTGATACAAGAAATGCATTTCGGAGGAGCTGGTCGGATGTCAGGTAAGTTAAAGTTGGCTGTTTTGGGGATTCTCAAATTAGCATTGTCATCAGACTGTTAAATAAAGTATACTGACTTAATTAACTATTGTTCTTCTGCGTGTTTCATGGCAGTTTTATTATTTTTATTGCATTTTTTAGTGCCTGCGACACGAGGCACCTACTCCCATAGTTTGCTAGCACATCTCAAATAGTAATATTTAACATGTTTATTTACACACATGACCAGCTAGCGCTAACGCACTAGCCACTAATTCTAGCATCAGTTGCAAATGTTAGCAAATGTCATGTCTTGAAAACAATGTGCAGAAGGTTTGTATAAGGTCAATATATTAGTAATGTCCTAAATGAGCTGAATCTTGTGATATATTTTTTTATTTCTGTAGTACAAAATATGTGGAAGTTGCTTGCTAATTTTGTACTACAGAAATAAAAATTATATCATTAGGTTCAGCTCATTTAGGACATTACTGCTATATTGACCTTATACAAACCTTTTGCACATGAGCAGCTAGGGTGTTGGCACTAGCTGCTCATTGTATTAAAGACATGATATTTGCTAACATTAGCAGCTAGCACATTAGTGCTAGCTGTTCATGGTAGTAAAGACATTCTTAATGCTAACATTTGCAGCTGATGCTAGAATTAGTGGCTAGCATGTTAGTGCAAGCTGGTCATGTGTGTAAATAAACATGCTTTCAAAATGATCGTGTCTGGGTTTTTTTTTTTTTTTACATGTCCAAGCAGAGTTGGGTCGTGCCAAGGTGGGTTGAGAATGGGGATTGGTGGGGAACTGGCGGTATGTCCGGGCTTGAAAACCCGTGGGAGTCAAAAAGCCGCTTTATCGTTACTCAAAAAGGACTGGGTTAGTAAGTTATAATGTAGGACACTACATGGTTGAATATGTATAATATGTATTAAAAGATATATTTAAAATAATAATAATAATACGTCCAAACAAAAGTAGTCTTGTGATGTCGGCAGGCCTATAATGCACGGGGGGCCCCTGCGGTTGTTACCCGTTTCAGCAGATCTGGTTGCTAATGGGTAAGCAGGTGTAGCTGAGTTAATATTTTATTTAAAAAGCAATCAAAAGAAATCGTAAACATTATATTATTTTGTTGAACCTTGTCAAAGCCAAATAATCGTAATGATTGGTCCGGAAAATTTAACTCTGTATGTTTACTCCCTTGTCAGACTGTAATAAGTGAAGTAAATGTGAAATAAAAAATCTTTTTTTGGAGGAGGAGCCAACACCCATTTGCATGTGTAATGTCTACATTCTGTTTTTGTACAGGAACACAACCTGAAAATCGAACAACTGCACTTTGGAGGGTAAAGCTCTTCCTGTTAGTCAAATGCTGATCAAATTAGCCTTCCACCCAGTGCAGAGTGCACTAAACTAACCAGAAGAGGTTTAGGTAATGTACACACTCACTTTTGAATGTGAGCAAGCACTTGAGTTTTATGAATTTATTTACACATATCCATCAACACTGTTTATTTGCAAGTGTCGGACACAACGTTTGTCTCTGTCTGTATGCCACTGTGCAAATGTGGAAAACAAGACAAACTGTAAGCAGTGATGAAGGACCCTCACAGACCCTGTCCCATGTGGAAATCTTGATTGCACCCACGGCACTCTATTACGGAGTGACACCTGATTCCCTTTTTCCACCTCAGTCAACTGTGAACTCACAGACAGAGGAGGGGAAAGAGAAAGGAGTGTGGGCTGCCAAAGGAGGGGAGCGAGGAGGGGTGCATGTCACTGAAAAAAATTTATAAAGTTGATCATGTTGATTCAGATAAATAAAATGGGGCTGCAGCCTGTATGGCTGCACAACAAGGCTTAAACACATTTTTTTGGGGGTAAAATGTTGCACAAAGTTGCACAAATATTGGCATTGTATGATTAATACATTACCACTACAGCAATGTATGTTGGTCATGGCCTGTTAAAGACACAATAAAGCCTTGAATCTCAGGCACTTGCCAGTAAAATTGAACCAATTACCTAGTCAGTATATATATATATATATATATATATATATATATATATATATATATATATATATATATATATATATATATATATATATATATATTTTTTTTTTTTTTCCAGGGATCCCAAGTTATGATGTGGCAGGGAATGTCTCAGACAGATGTCACGTCCAAATGTCTTGGACTCTTTCAGAATTTGATAATTACATCTGCCAGAGCTTTCCCATGATTAGCCTTAATGTCATTGGGTTTTATCTAGCGCGAGCTAATAAGTCCAAGGTTCTGGCTAAAATTCAGGCTAACACAATGAATGAACTAAGAGCAGCAGTTGGCAGAAGCCGGATGTATATTATTCCCCAGACCAGCATCACACTGCCATTGGAGGTGAGTTTTTGTTGTTACAACACTCCTTTTGAACATTACCACATGTATAACAGTTCAGGCAGTTTGTTTTTTCATCCAGATGTCAGAAGCTGAAAGGACTTGTGCCCTCCCAGAAACATCTACTTCAGATGGATGTGAGGCAGTTCCACAGTCTCCACCGGCTTCATCATCAACATCACTGATGAGCACACTTATTGCCTCATCGATAGCCATCAGCGCTGCACCCTCACCTCACCTGTCACGATACTAAAATGAGTAACCACGATACTATACCAGACAAAGTATCGCGGTTCCGGGTATTACCGCGATACTGCAGCCTTTTTTTATTATTATTATCTTTATAAACTGCAATGTATTTGTACAAGTTAGTTTGAAACAACAACGTTTGTTTTTTAAGCAAAATTAGTGTTGCCACTGACAAAGACGCCACGGCAGACTCGCTGCTCGGGCCCGGTGCTTCTGCCATGGTGAGTGTGTTGTCTCGTGTCTGGGCGAGACAGAACTTTAGCTTGTTGTTTGTTTTGAAGCGTGTTTCTATCGAAGCGGAGCTGTCTTCATGGAGTTCATGCTTGCCGGCAGAAACACACGAACAGCCAATCGGCTAACAGACGGGCGGACCCAGCGTGCAACAGCCTATCACATCCCAGGACGTCACCAGTAACAGGCAAACAGCCAATCATTCAGCAGCTGTGTAGTTCGGTTGCAGCACATGCCATGTTTTTTTTTACGAGTGAGTAGCATGCAGTGAGAAGCCGGGAGAAGAGCAGAGGCGGCCGCTATGTAGCGGAGACTGGCACCGGTAATATAGTAATCCACGGTAGTACCGTTGTGTAAAATTTCTAGTATAGTAGCGACGGTTATGATTTGGCACCGCGGGGTACTGTGTATACCGTGGGTATCGTGCAACTCTACCCTCACCCGTTGCCCCCCCCCCCCCCCCCCCCCCCCCCCCCCCCCCAGCCATTTTGCCAGGTCCATCCCAGTCGGGTGCATCATCAGCCTGGACAGTTCTGCCCTCACCTGCTGTCCCCCAGTGCACACCTACACCCAACAGTCATGCAAGTCCCCAGTCTTCTCCTCTCGCTACCACTTCCCTCTCTTCAGTGATGGACACTAATGTAACATCACCAGTGATAGACTTGAACCCATCACTCGTAAGTTATAAAAAAAATAACACATTTTAGTATGTACTTTTGATCATTCAGACTGAAGTGAAAAAAATGTTAATGTGGAGTAATCTTTGTTACAAAGTCATCCTTTCAAGTTTAAAAGCTAAGCTCAGTAAAAGACAGCTGGATTTAAATGGTATCTCTTGTCAATCAACAGGAGACAAGTTTGGATTCTGCACAGTGGCTGAATGCAGGCACCCCAGAGGTAAAGTTTAGCATGACATTATGTCGTGTGTTTTTGTAATGCAGCATTGAGTATGTTTTGTAAATACTGGTATATTTACACATTATCATCTCATGCAACATTTTACTTTTAAGGTCTTCTACAGAAGGTCACGTTTGGAACCACTTAACAGGTATTTAGGGGGTTTACAAACTGCAGGAATTTGTGACACCACTTTTTTACACCCATGAATAGCCTCAATACCCAATAATTACATCGACTTTACACTGAATGTCAGAATACATCAGTAGATTAAACCCAGTACAGTACTAGTGTTATGCAAAAAAAAAGTTTGATTTCAAAATAGTTTGACATGTTCTATGTAAAACTGTAAATCTGTTTTTTTAGGGTTCCTGACAATGACTTTATCATTGATGATTCTGAAGATGGGGAGGAGGACGACATGTTTGACATTTCTTCAGAAAATGGGGTTATTCCATTGGTAGGTTTTCATTTTTGCTCAGTGAACACTGAGAATAACACTGGGAAAATATTTTTGTCGAGAGTTGTTCATGACTATGCATTTTGCATACTCTAAATGAAATTAATTGGATATTTAATGGTGTTCTTTATACATGTTGTACCCTTTAGGAAGAAGTGGATCTTTGCACAATTCTAAGGACTTTTAAAGAGGAACACATTTCTGACGACCAGATATCCATCATTTGCATCAGGAGGAGAGAGCTTTTGGAGAGTGCCATTAAGGCCTTCTCCAGGGTCACATTTTCCTGGACTGACTTGCCACAGATAGAGTTTGTAGGAGAAGATGCAGATGATATGGGGGGACCACAACAAGAGTTTTTCAGGTCTGAGTACTGCAAGTAATTTGTGAAATGTTTTATAACAACTGTGATTTTTTTTTTCTCATGAACAGCACAGTGATACAAATTGTCTTTTCTGTTGATTTGTTCTAGACTCTTGATGATAGAACTACAGACCTCTCTTGGCATCTTTGAGGGAAAGGCTGGCCAGGTCTTTTTTACTTATGACCAGGCAGCATTAGAGCAGCAAAAGTACTTCAAAGGTGGCAACCTCATTGCGTGGTCGATTGCACATGGAGGTCCATGTATCAGAGCCCACTTAATCTGTATCTACAGATTTGATATACTAACAAAGTTTGGAATCACTGAAATATTTATACATTTGTTTGTATTGGACAGAGATGTATAATTTTATTCTCCAAGGCATCAAACTGATCATAAGAAATAATGATAATGTTACAAATTACCAGGAAAAAAAAAGAAGCTTCCATCTTAGGATCAGTTTGTCTAACTAGAGACAGATGTACTTCTGGGCTGGGCTTGTTCTTCTTTCTTTCCTGCTCATGGCCGCTGCAGCTGGCAAGCTCTTGTGAATTTATAGTTAAGAAACCGTCACTGCATAAAGTAAGAATAATTTGTGACATAATTTTTGATCATCCAATTATTCAGCCCCCCAAATATTACATTTATAAAATACCTCCAAACTTCTGCACAGTAACGCACATGTTTGATCTTTGTTGGTCTATAGAACAGCCAAGATGATACACCAGTTCACAGATGGAATGAATGCATATGGGAAGCTGTGGGACCTGGTCATGGACAACTGGATTGCCTTCCTGCCTTTGTTCACCAACATGCAGGAACCTCTGTCAAAGGCAGCTTTCAAGGCCATCTTCAGGTATAACTACAGCACAAGAGGATCCAACCATCGTGAGGCAGAGGAGGACACCATCTTCAGCTGGGAGATGGTTCTTAACATGATTGAAGGTACATTTCAGTCCTTGTTGGAGCTTTAATTATTAGAGCAAAATGTTGACTAATGGTTTGTTGTTTGACAGAGCATAGAAATGTTTTCAGCTGTTAAATGTGCATGCTTCACATCTTGCAAACTCAGAGATTTGATTTTAGACATGACTATAAATGTTAAGTGAAATTTACTTCTTTGTTGGCAGACAAAGTGACAGAGCTGAGATTTGAAGACCTTCTGATTTTTGTCACTGGAGCAGATGAAGTCCCTGCCCTCGGCTTTCCCAGGAAGCCCTGCATTGACTTCTATGAACAGGAAGCAGGCCAGCATCGTTTGCCCTACGCATCTACCTGTGCAATGTGCCTTTACCTCCCAAGAGGTATCACAGAGGAGGACAAACTGCATGAGATGCTTTTCCAGGCCACAAGAGACTCATTGGGATTTGGAAAGGTTTAGTTCACAACATTAGGAATGCAACAATCATAGATAATGATGGTATGTTCATTAATTGCAGCCCTTGCTGCATCCATAGTCTGAAGGTTTGAGTGGTTGTATTATGTTGTTAGAACAAAGTTTTGAAGTTCTCTTGTACACACCATATACCTTTCCTTTAGGTCTGCTGCTCCATCCATTGCATTTTGCAGCATCCGCTGCTGTTCAGAGGTCAGGTTATAGGGTGGTTGTGACACACTCACTCTTCGATCAAGGTCCTCATTGTTTGCCTCTAACTGGGTGAGCTGTATGCCATGTCTTGCCAAGGCAGCTTCCAGACTGTCTTCACTGTACGAGTCATCTCCAAAGACATTGTTGAGAGCTGTTGACTCCTGTTCACTGTTGGACAGCATTCCCTCCATCCACATTTGTGTAGGTGTATGGTTGTTCGCAGATCTGATTCTGTGGTTGTTCCAAGCACTTTTAAATAAAGTCGTCTCTGGATCTCTGGTTTAAAAACTACTTGTAGTGCCAGTGTTGTCTTCTGGGTTCAATATTTGTTCATCTTCAAATGAATAGAACAGTTGGTAGAAGTAGTGCACAACCTGCTGGAAAACATCTCTCCAGAGACGTTCTATCCTTTGATTGTGTACTGAACGACCTGTAATGTGGCTTCCTTGTCCCTGCAAAAGGTTCATTAAAAGAGCCACAAGAGTATTCTCCCCTCCGTGGTCCGATCTGACTCTGGAGGGTAACCCGTACCAACAGGTGGCCCGAACAAAATAACTCAGCACTGTCAAAGCTTTGTTGTTTGTGCTGCAGTTGATGTAGGTTATTAGTCTGGTGTTGCCATCAATACCAGCATGTGTCACAAAACCCCACCTGCAAAACATAACGGATAAAATGGAATAATGTATTACTCTATTTCATTTGCACCACTACATTCATAACTACTCAAAATATTTGTGAAAAATATTTGCTATAAAAATGTGGAAAATGAATGTGATAACAGACAAAACAAAGCTGGGCTAGCGAGTACAAAACCTGGACTTGAACACATGCAGTGAAATTGAGTCTGTACTGCCAATTTAATATGGCTCCCTAATTCTTTTTTACCACTACAGAAAAAAATACAAGAGTTGACCCCTAATTACCGAATGAGACGCATATGGCCATCTATGTGCCATAAACTATTAGGAAATGGCACATGGTACATTCTTCTAGCCACAGTCTGGCTCCATCTCTGGGCTGCAGCAGATGGATCAATTCGGTTAAGGGTCTCTCGAATTCTTCTTCTTTGCACTACAATCCCCTCAGCATGCAGGTACGCCCTCATCATCTGAATGGAGTTGATAATTCAAGATAATTAAGATAAATTTTGTATTTAAAAAAAAATGATAAAACCTATAAGGGAATATGTAGTATGCTTACTTCTGAGCCTGATCTTGGAAACTGGTTGTGGAGTCTCCTGACATGCTCCTCTAGGTTAGCATCACTAATGGGAGTGAATCTTTTTCTTGCCGAAATCTAGATAGATTTCATTTTTTTATGCAGGTATGAGGAGGAACAGCCCAACATCCTTGCCATGGCTCTGACTAAAGCCTGAAGTAAGAAGCAGCTCAAGTTGCTCTCTTGAAACGTCAAGTGCAGGTCTCTCTGGTCTCCCTAAAACATGGAAATAAAATAATAAAAAAAGTAATTAGGTGTCAAAATATAGTTACCGAAGTTCTTAAAGTGGAAACAGACAATCTTTAAATTTTTCCAGTTAATTAATTTAGTATTTTGTTAATTATATCAGGGATATCACTGATATCCCTAATATCAAGGATATCCTTGATATCCGTGATATCAGTGATATCCTTGATATCAGTGATATCCGTGGTATCAAGCATTTATGATGTCACTAGTACTACTAGTAAGGTGCAAAAGTCCCACTAGTGCTACTAGTGGATATTTTGCCACTTACTAGTGCTACTAGTGGACATTTTGGCCATTACTAGTACTACTAGTAGACACTTTGCACTGATATCACGGATATCAAGCATTTATGATGTCACTAGTACTACTAGTAAGGTGCAAAAGTCCCACTAGTGCTACTAGTGGATATTTTGCCACTTACTAGTGCTACTAGTACGCATCTTGGCCCTTACTAGTGCTACTAGTGGACATTTTGGCCATTACTAGTACTACTAGTAGACACTTTGCACTGATATCACGGATATCCGTGATATCACGGATATCAAGGATATCACGGATATCACAGAGGATTGTGTACGCCAAACGTGGTCTGACTTGGAGACGGGGCTGAGCAGGACACGGAGGGCTCCATTCCTCTATGCGGACCGTCCCTCTGCTTCTAGCCGGGGAGGGGGCACCTCGAGCGGCCAAAAAAGATGGCTTCGGCCCGGCTCCCCAAAACCACTGATCCACGGCTGTCTTAGCTTGTGGGCTGCAGAATAGACTCTATTTAAAGGCAAGCATGGTTTTACCTGTCTTTAGTGTGTATTTCGTGTGTTATGGACACTTTATCCACGTGTACGCGGAGTGCATAACTCGCCGAGAAAACACGTTTGCGGACATAAAAAGTATAAACTGGCACGCCAGTGCCTCCTGGGAGCCCAGATTTGGAGCTTGTTGGCCCTGAAGTGTGCAGAATAGAGGATTGTGTACGCCAAACGTGGTCTGACTTGGAGACGGGGCAGAGCAGGGCACGGAGGACTCCATTCCTCTATGCAGACCGTCCCTCTGCTTCTAGCCGGGGATGGCGCACCTCGAGCGGCCAAAAAAGATGGCTTCATCCCGGCTCCCCAGAACCACTGATCCACGGCTGTCTTGGCTTGTGGGCTGCAGAATATAATCTATTTAAAGGCAAGCATGGTTTTACCTGTCTTTAGTGTGTATTTCGTGTGTTATGGACACTTTATGCTCCGTGTACGCGGAGTGCATAACTCTCCAGAGTTCTGGCTCCCCAGAACCACTGATCCACGGCTGTCTTGGCCTGTGGGCTGCAGAATAAATAAGCGGGGCAGGGTGGATTTGGGGGAGGCACCGGCGTGCCCGTCTCTACTTTTTATGTCCGACAGATATGTGTGTTCCATCAAAATAAACCCCATAACAGCTGAAACAACAGCATCTGATTTCAGTCTGTGTGCATGTAGCTGTATACCTGTAACAATTACAACAATTAAGTTATCATCTTGTGATGTAAATAAATAACACAATTTAATCATTAAAGACTCTTTTACTGTGTAGCCGTGGGACAAGGCTTCGTTGGTTCAGCACCATGGACAGCGTTGAGAGAGAGAGAGGAGAATAACGTGTCCATCACAAGTCAGACCACGTTTGGCGTACACAATCCTATATTCTGCACACTTCAGGGCCAACAAGCTCCAAATCTGGGCTCCCAGGAGGCACCGGCGTGCCAGTTTAACTTGCGCTCGACAATTTCGCCGCGGCCCGGGCGGGGAGGTTGTTTGTTTGTTGCTATGGTAACATTTAAATATCCCTTCAAAATACGATACGTGAAGCAGTTTTGACGGCTTCATTGCCTCGTTAGAGATGTGGTCGCCGCATATTATGCAGTGCGGGCTTGTTATGTGGGTATCACGTACCGGCATTTTCAAAATAAACCATCGTCCAGACTCGTGCGGCCCGATAATTGCTCCACGGCCGGGTACTGGTCCGCGGCCTTGGGGACAAAAAGTATTAAAATAATAATTCTGGGCATATTAGCCACTAAATATCTATCTATAGATTAGCTCAGAATATTTTAATTCCTACAAATGGAGATAAAATTGATATTGATTTGTAAGTAGTATAATATGTAATAAACATGAATAAACAAAAAATACAAAAGAAAAATAAACAAATGACCTAATTAATAACCATTTTAATATTAAAAATGATTTTAGGTCATTTTCATTTTATAATAATACAAAATAAGTTGACACATCTTCCAAAATGACTGCTGTTAAACACTCTGTTATTCAGAGCTGCCCCTTTAAGGCCTCAAGCACACAGTTTGAACATTCACCAATCAAAATCCATGTCCCACCTTGCAGTCCACTAGTACTACTAGTGGACTGCATCTTGCAACTTACATGTACACAAGTAATGGGAAGGATGTCCACTAGTAACACTAGTGAGACTATTACGATGTTACTAGTACTATTAATATGTACCAAACTGTCTACTAGTAGTACTAGTACAGCATTTGTGACCTTACTACTAGTACTACTAGTGTCGGCCAGAATGTCTACTAGTACTACTAGTAAGGTGCAAAGTCCCACTAGTGCTACTAGTGAGATATCATGATCTTACTAGTAGCACTAGTAGAGGGCAAAGTGTCTACTAGTAGTACTAGTAATGGCCAAAATGTCTACTAGTAGCACTAGTAAGGGCCAAGATGTGTACTAGTAGCACTAGTAAGTGGCAAAATATCCACTAGTAGCACTAGTGGGACTTTTGCACCTTACTAGTAGTACTAGTGACATCAAAAATGCTCACTAGTGTTACTAGTGACATATATTTTTTTTCTTACTAGTATAACTAGTAGAACAAAGTTTGTCTTACTAGTGAGCCTCCGGACCTAACATGTAAGGAGTTTGGTTGTACTAGTATGACACAATTGCACACTACTGGTGTGCAACTTCATTCAACTAGTAAGACATTTCTGTAACATGAAAGACATTTCTGCACACTAGTAGGACAACTTTGGCGTACTAGTAGGACAACTACATCTTACTAGTGAAACAAAACTGTGCACTAGTTGACATCTGCACAATACTAGTACTACTAGTGAGGCGGTAGATGTTAACTAGTAGAATTTTATTGTGTCACTAGTAGTACTAGTAGCGCACAGTTGCCAACTAGTGCACAGTTTTGCTTCACTAGTAAGATGTAGTTGTCCTACTAGTACGCCAAAGTTGTCCTACTAGTGTGCAGAAATGTCTTACATGTTACAGAAATGTCTTACTAGTTGAATGAAGTTGCGCACCGGTAGTGTGCAATTGCGCACTAGTAGCGGGCTAGTTGCGCACTAGTAGTGTATTGTGTCATACTAGTGCAGCCAAACTCCTTACATGTTGGGTTCGGAGGCTCACTAGTAAGAAAAAAATATCTGTCACTAGTGAGCATTTTTGATGTTACTAGTACTACTAGTGGGCATTCTCACTGTTACTATTATTACTAATAAGGTAAAATATACGTTACTAGTACTACTAGTGGGTATTTTTGTACTTACTAGTAATACTAGTGGGCATTTTGGTGCTACTAGTAGGGTCCAGGAGGCTACTAGTGCATGACACATGCCTACTAGTAGGGTGTAGTAGTGTTACTAGTGCAGCACAGTAGTTTACAAGTAGGGTTTGATTGCGAACTAGTAGGCCAAAAGTGGCACTAGTAGTGTAAAAAACGTTACTAGTAAGACACAGTCGTTCTACTAGTGTGCTCTAGTAGTTCTACTAGTGCGAAATATCGTCTTACTAGTGAGGACAAAAAGCTTACTAGTACATGGACCTTAAGTCCGATATCAAGGATATTGAATAAATGCTCAAACGGCTTTCCATAGGCGCTAGCTTACTGCAGCGTGTGGACACTTCCGGTTTTCAAAATAAGACGTGGGTGTTAAATGTGTTAAACGTTTATTTATAAAATATGAAGAATGGTTAAAATTTGATTTAAAAAAAAGTGTCTCATAAGCCAAGTATAACCCTGCACTGCTTCAACGCTCATATGTATATTATGAAATATATAAAAAATTCATAAAAAAATGTGTTAAAATGCTATAAAAAGTGTGTGTCGTATAGCAGGGGTAAATCTACTGTTCTACATTGATTCTGAGCATTTACAATGCTATCAAGGTAATAATGACATTATTATGTATTAGAAATAAACAATACACAACAACAACCACAAAAATATCGAGATATATATCGTGTATCGCGATATAGCTTAAAAATATCGAGATATTGGTTACAGGCCATATCGTGCAGCCCTAGGTATAGGTCAGAGATATATTGTGTATAAAATCTAATCCAGAATCACCAAAATCACTGAATAAGGTTATAAATATGAAGGTAGATTAGTGCCTTATATCTGAAGAAGAGCAGACTATGATTTGCACTTGTAAAACCCGTAATTCGCAACTTGTGAACGCGGATCTCAGAGTTTGTAAGTGTAACTTCAGATCCACACATCTGCAAAAAGCAAACTGCAAGCATATTTCACAACTTGTGAAAGCGCATCTTCGAATTTGCACTTGTAACTTCAGATCTGCAAAGCTGCACAACATGATTTGCATGCGCAGGTTCCTATTTGCTCGCTCAGTTGCGTCATCCTTCTCACGTGAATTTTGGCACGATTCTCTCGGATGGATTTGAAGGAAACGATTTGCGCGCAGAGACCAGGAATGCCTGTTTTACCACTCTTGTCCAAAAGGTGGCAGTGTGGTTATTGGCCATGCAAAAGTCGGGGATTATCTCAATAAACGGCTGTCCATGAATCATGGTCTGCGACACACGGCGCCACGAGAACATGGAGAGAAGTGTTCAACAACGTGTAAACCATAATGTTACTTACACGTTGTTGAACACTTCTCTCCATGTTCTCATGGCGCCGTGTCGTAGACCAAGAGTCATGGCCAGCCACCCACCACCACCACTGAACCGTTTATTAAGTCCATTTTAAGATTCTCCACAAGATTTACCCTACAAATGTTAATATTTCAAAATATACTGACATAGACCTAGATTTACATTGCTCTTTTTGTAATAAGGAAGATGAAACACTTGTACATTTATTTTTTTGAGTGCGATACTGTTAAGAAATTTCTAATAGACCTTAGTTTTCACCTTTTTGCACAACAGGGCCATTATGTCTTCACTCTCAAAGACATCTTCTTTTATTATGAGAACTCTACAGATTCATCATTTGAATTTTTAGTTAACTTTTATGTTCTACAAGCCAAATTTTTCATTCATAAACAGAAATGGCAAAAGAATCAACCTCTCTTTGATATTTTTATTTTAGAAATTTCCTCTCTTCTCAAATCTCTTAAACTTGTACATAATAAGAAAAACACAAAGCTTCTAAATGTTCTTTAAGATATATTCCTCTTGTATGTCTATGTATGTTTTTTATCCCTTGTTTTTTTTTTTTTTACTGACTTTATCTTGATGTAATGATCAGCAATTTCTGTTCTACCTGTCACGTGTCATTGTAATACTCTGTCTTATTGCAATAAAAAAAAAAAAAAAAAAAACTGAGCTGTTTATTGATATATTATCCAATAACCACACTGCCACCTTTTGGACAAGAGTGGTAAAACAGGCATTCCTGGTCTCTGCGCGCAAATCGTTTCCTTCAAATCCATCCGAGAGAATCGTGCCAAAATTCACGTGAGAAGGATGGCGCAACTGAGCGAGCAAATAGGAACCTGCGCATGCAAATCATGTTGTGCAGCTTTGCAGATCTGAAGTTACAAGTGCAAATTCGAAGATGCGCTTTCACAAGTTGTGAAATATGCTTGCAGTTTGCTTTTTGCAGATGTGTGGATCTGAAGTTACACTTACAAACTCTGAGATCCGCGTTCACAAGTTGCGAATTACGGGTTTTACAAGTGCAAATCATAGTCTGCTCTTCTTCAGATATATGGCACTAATCTACCTTCATATATAAACACCAGCCACATCTTAAGAGCGAAAGCATTTCATTGAATGTAAAATTAGTGCTGGATGATGTAAAGGTAACAGGCTAATTCCAAATTAGGAGCAGAATAAAGAGTGAAATAAAATAGCTGCTGTCATTCTGCAGCCACCTTATTATATACTTGTATACATGCTATATAATAATAAGTGTGTGTTGAAATAAAATGCATAAAATGTGAAGCGAGAGATTTAGAGACAGGCTTAAAAGCAGGGTTTCAGTAGTGTAATCAACTGCTGCTTGTTTTTGTCAGCAGCCTCACCTCTGGCTTAACCCATAAGAACCCATGGTGACACCAGTGTAACACGCACATTCAATGTCCCAGACTCTTCTGTATAAAGCTTTATGTCAGATCTTAACTCATTAAGTCCCTAAGTGGCATTAATGTAACATCCTGATATGATGACCATGTGACAGTCATGTGACTGTGACAGGAAGTGACCTCTTCAAAATGGTGGTATGGCCTGTGCGCTAAATTCAGTGTAGCAGCTAATTCCAAGAAGCTATTTTTTTTTTATACTACAGGTAATTTCAAACATTTAACAGTTCAGTGCTAATGATAACATGTCCTATATTACTTTCAACACGGTCTGACCATGTTTGTTGAAGAAAATAATATTAAACAAGTTACAAAAATATCGTTGTAACATATATGTCACATCGGGCTTTCAGCCTCAAAATGAGAGGTGGAAATGTGATGTGACCCATTTGTCACAATAACAAAAATGGTTATAACCCACCCAATGAATTTAGCTGTATCAATTATATTAAGTTGAAATATGTTCTGCTGGTCAATTAAAAGTGTACTGAACAATTAGAAACACAAAATAATATGAAAGTATTTGGTTTGTGTTACAAAATATTTTTTTTAGCAAATCTGTACATAATGTTAACACATTTTTACTATCCTATGCTGATCCCATAAAAATGTAAATGTCTTATTGTAAATGTCCTTCAGAGGGACACACAGCCCAATAAGACAGTATGTTAGGGGCAAGCCCCACTCTTGGGATTCGAAAATGTGGAGCCGCTGTTCTGCCTCAGGAATACTGTGATTTTGCAGTCTATGAAGGTGGCACCAGTAAAAAATCTTCACTTGGCATGGGAGGTGATGTTGTCGTCAAGCTTTGTGAAACTCTTCCATCAGACCAAGTATTTGCAGACAATCTTTTCTCTTCAGCACCACTGGTGCTCAACCTTCTTCAACGAAAGATCTACTTTGTAGGAACTCTGCGTGCCAATTGCTTAGCCGCGTGTCAGCTTGAAGACGAGAAAAGTTTTGCCAAGAGAGGCAGAGGATCTGTTGATTCCAGGGTGGAAAAATAAGAAAGCATGGTCATTGTCAAGTGGTATGACAATAAATCTGTTACAATGATCTCATCATATTGTGGAGTTGAGCCTCAAGACAATGCTTAACGCTGGAGCAAAGCAGACAAGGCCTTTGTGGAGGTCAGCAGACCACACATTGTGAAACAATACAATACAATCATGGGCAGGATGGACCTCCTTGATGCATGCATTGCAAGGTGCAAGTACCACATGAGGTCACGGAGGTGGTACATCTACTTGTTCTGCCACACCATCATGTTAGGTCTGGTTAATGCATGGTTGATCTACCGCCCTGACTACAAACTACTTGGTGTGCAAAACACACTGAAACAAAGAAGGGTTCCAGGCAAGGTTGCCACTAGCCTCATTCTTTGGCAGGCACATAGAGGCCCATCACTCAGTGCCACATCTCCACCACCACTGCCCAAGAGGATTCGTGTTGGAGTTCCAGATGATCTTCGCACTGACCCAGTTGCACATTGGCCTGTGAAACAAGACAAACGTGGCCGCTGCAAACTCTGCAAAATCAATGCAACCACCACTCTCTGTGAGAAATGTGATGTGCGTCTTTGCTTCACTGAGGAACGAAACTGTTTCAAGTTATACCATCTGGCCTAGGCTAGGCTAAATGGCTAAAGATAGTTTACAGACCTAAAAACTAAGAAAATGTTCCAGACATGGTGCTGATTATACAACAGTTTAATTTCTCTTTAGCATTTAGGTTTCTTTTGCACAATTTATGTTTTTAGTTTTGTTGTTCAGTTCTCTGTAGCTATGGTAGCTTATTGCGAATGCAGCCAAATAGGCAGTGTTATTTATTTTTCATGCAGTTTGCATATTTTGTTATGCAAAGCAAAACTGACCAAGAATGTTATGTTAAACCTTGCTATTGAAGTCATAGTTTTAAAATATGTTATAGAAATGCAAATAAAAAGGCATTTTTGTGTTAGCAAGCAGTAAAAACTGTCAGGTTTACTTATTTTCAAATAAGAAATATGTTTACCATTAACGCCCAATGTGACATATATGTAACATTTCAGATCTTTGGGAATAAAAAGTGTTATTCTGAAAAAAACTTTAGAAATGTGTTTTATGTGGTCCTCTTGGTCTGTGGTGTAACCCACATAATTTTCCTTTAAGGATAAATGGGTCTGGGTTCTTATGGGTTAAAGAGATCTGGCCAAGCTCTGAAAACAGGTACGACTAAAGTAAATTGTCAAGACATCTCTGTCTTTACTGAGCTGCCTTTTCTGTTTCACAGTAAAAGTAAGCAGACACAACCTAATTTTACTGTAACAGCTCTGTCCTGTAAATGCAATGTGCTATTTTGATGCTGAGAAATATCAATTCAGTAACATTCTAATTCTGCACATAAAGGCTTTAAAGGACCACTCAAAACATTGGTAGGGTATGCATAGGTTAGCTTGAGATTCATCCACTCGTCCCTCTCACTACTCCAGTGCCAAAAGCTCTGATTCCTGATGTCATAGTTCATCTCCAGTGGTGAGAGCTTGCTAGAGGAATGAGCACGCATTACAGTGTGACTTCAGAAAATCTAAATTTTATTTAAATGCAGTCTGTGAAGATATAGTTTTTTCACAGCCTGAAAGCCTGAGAGCAGGGGCATCGTCAGGTACGAGTCACATCATTAGGACAAATGACATGGCAGTGGTAGCTATATTGGAACTGCCTTCAGAGCCAAGAGCCAAGTCACATGGTGGTGGTTAACTGACATGGCCAATGCACCAGTAAAATACTACGTAAACATTTCATACAACAGAGCATAGGTCGGTGACCCTCAATGAGTAGGGTGAGAGGTTTCCATGGAATACCTAACTGTAAGATTATGGAAGAGTCCAGGAAATTTTCAACTTCCAGGCTGATGAGTTGGGTGATTAGGGGTCCCACCTGGGATCCCTTGGAAGGGAAAGAGCAAGGTTAAAGCTTGGAGATCAGAGAACACACTTATAGAATAAATTAATTTATGAATGAATGCATGACGGAGAGATCAGGAGGGACTTGTGACTGAGCTGAACTGAACTATGGAAAGCCGTTTGAGCATTTATTCAATATCCTTGATATCGGACTTAAGGTCCATGTACTAGTAAGCTTTTTGTCCTCACTAGTAAGACGATATTTCGCACTAGTAGAACTACTAGAGCACACTAGTAGAACGACTGTGTCTTACTAGTAACGTTTTTTACACTACTAGTGCCACTTTTGGCCTACTAGTTCGCAATCAAACCCTACTTGTAAACTACTGTGCTGCACTAGTAACACTACTACACCCTACTAGTAGGCATGTGTCATGCACTAGTAGCCTCCTGGACCCTACTAGTAGCACCAAAATGCCCACTAGTAGTACTAGTAAGTACAAAAATGCCCACTAGTAGTACTAGTAACCTATATTTTACCTTATTAGTACTAATAGTAACAGTAAGAATGCCCACTAGTAGTACTAGTAACATCAAAAATGCTCACTAGTGACAGATATTTTTTTCTTACTAGTGAGCCTCCGAACCCAACATGTAAGGAGTTTGGCTGCACTAGTATGACACAATACACTACTAGTGCGCAACTAGCCCGCTACTAGTGCGCAATTGCACACTACCGGTGCGCAACTTCATTCAACTAGTAAGACATTTCTGTAACATGTAAGACATTTCTGCACACTAGTAGGACAACTTTGGCGTACTAGTAGGACAACTACATCTTACTAGTGAAGCAAAACTGTGCACTAGTTGGCAACTGTGCGCTACTAGTACTACTAGTGACACAATAAAATTCTACTAGTTAACATCTACCGCCTCACTAGTAGTACTAGTAGTGTGCAGATGTCAACTAGTGCACAGTTTTGCTTCACTAGTAAGATGTAGTTGTCCTACTAGTACGCCAAAGTTGTCCTACTAGTGTGCAGAAATGTCTTACATGTTACAGAAATGTCTTACTAGTTGAATGAAGTTGCACACCAGTAGTGTGCAATTGCGCACTAGTAGAGCGCTAGTTGCGCACTAGTAGTGTATTGTGTCATACTAGTACAACCAAACTCCTTACATGTTAGGTCCGGAGGCTCACTAGTAAGACAAACTTTGTTCTACTAGATATACTAGTAAGAAAAAAAATATATGTCACTAGTAACACTAGTGAGCATTTTTGATGTCACTAGTACTACTAGTAAGGTGCAAAAGTCCCACTAGTGCTACTAGTGGATATTTTGCCACTTACTAGTGCTACTAGTGGACATTTTGGCCCTTACTAGTGCTACTAGTAGACATTTTGGCCATTACTAGTACTACTAGTAGACACTTTGCCCTCTACTAGTGGTACTAGTAAGATCGTGATATCTCACTAGTAGCACTAGTGGGACTTTTGCACCTTACTAGTAGTACTAGTAGACATTCTGGCCGACACTAGTAGTACTAGTAAGGTCACAAATGCTGTACTAGTACTACTAGTGGACAGTTTGGTACATATTAATAGTACTAGTAACATCGTAATAGTCTCACTAGTGTTACTAGTGGACATCCTTCCCATTACTCGTGTACATGTAAGTTGCAAGATGCAGTCCACTAGTAGTACTAGTGGACTGCAAGGTGGGACATGGATTTTGATTGGTGAATGTTCAAACTGTGTGCTTGAGGCCTTAAAGGGGCAGCTCTGAATAACAGAGTGTTTAACAGCAGTCATTTTGGAAGATGTGTCAACTTATTTTGTATTATTATAAAATGAAAATGACCTAAAATCATTTTTAATATTAAAATGGTTATTAATTAGGTCATTTGTTTATTTTTCTTTTGTATTTTTTGTTTATTCATGTTTATTACATATTATACTACTTACAAATCAATATCAATTTTATCTCCATTTGTAGGAATTAACATATTCTAAGCTAATCTAGAGATAGATAGACAGATAGATAGATATTTAGTGGCTAATATGCCCAGAATTATTATTTTAATACTTTTTGTCCCCAAGGCCGCGGACCAGTACCCGGCCGTGGAGCAATTGTTATCGGGCCGCACGAGTCTGGACGATGGTTTATTTTGAAAATGCCGGTACGTGATACCCACATAACAAGCCCGCACTGCATAATATGCGGCGACCGCAACTCTAACGAGGCAATGAAGCCGTCAAAACAGCTTCGCGTATCGTATTTTGAAGGGATATTTAAATGTTACCATAGCAACAAACAACCCCCCCCCCCCCCCCCCCCCCCCGCTTTCTAATTCGTACTGTAATTAATCACAACAACAACGGTATAATGACTGCAGAATAGAATCTATTTAAAGTTTTACCTGTCTTTTAGTGTGTATTTCGTGCGTTATGGACACTTTATGCTCCGCTGTACGCGGAGTGCATAACTCGCCGAGAAAACTGGGACTTTTGCACCTTACTAGTAGTACTAGTGACATCATAAATGCTTGATATCCGTGATATCACGGATATCCGTGATATCACGGATAACAGTGACATAAATGCTTGATATCCGTGATATCACTGATATCCGTGGCAAAATATCCACTAGTAGCACTAGTGGGACTTTTGCACCTTACTAGTAGTACTAGTGACATCATAAATGCTTGATATCCGTGATATCACGGATATCCGTGATATCAGTGCAAAATGTCCACTAGTAGTACTAGTAATGGCCAAAATATCCACTAGTAGCACTAGTGGGACTTTTGCACCTTACTAGTAGTACTAGTAATGGCCAAAATATCCACTAGTAGCACTAGTGGGACTTTTGCACCTTACTAGTAGTACTAGTGACATCATAAATGCTTGATATCCGTGATATCACGGATATATATATATATATATATATATATATATATATATATATATATATATATATATATATATATATATATATATATATATATACATATATATATACACATACATACAATAATTAGTGATAATTATTTCATTTTAAATAGGTTGTTTCCACTGTCTGTTTTTCTGAGACCCACACTGTCACAGAGCTTGGCCTGCTACATCAGATGCATAAATATCACTCTCAGGTGATGATTTCTTATAGGTTAACAGAAAAGATTGCTGGCCCTTTCACACAAATAAAATGTACTTATTTAGAACTAAATTAAATATTTTGAATTAAGTATGCAATTCACAAGACTAGTAAAATAAATATGACCATACTAAAATCTTTAAAATATATACTGTAAAACACAAAAGTTGAAAAGTTTTGTTTTGGAAAAAATTTCAGACAAATGCAACAACCAGCAAGAACTTTTATTTACAATTAAAGCTGCACTAAACAGCGCCGGTCCTGGCCACATTTGCGCCCTGGGCAAACAGACATTCACAGCCTCTTCAAAAACTCCTCAGAGTCCAGAGCTCTTCTGAGGTTTTCGGCGTATGTGTCCATTTCATTTACTGCATCCTTGCTCATGTTTTTAGCAAGGAGATGAGCCAGCACCTGTTTCTCACTGATGAGACAAAATGAAACAGCGATTAGTAAAAGGACATTCACACTGAGAGGTTGTCATGGACAATGTACAAACAATACATATAGGTATTAGCACTCTACTTATGTTTGTAGCATACCTCAAGTCATACTGCACTCCACGGTTGTACAGTTCCGTGGCTCTGTCAATTGAACATTGATAGACAGCAGAAAGGGCGTGGACTGTTGCCTGTGTCATGAGATGAACAAAAGGACATCTTTCAATTTGACAATAAAGTAGTCTGCCATGTTGCAGTTAACAAGATATTAACCATAAGTTAAAGACTGACAACAGTAATAATACAAAATATGTTAATATGATAAATAAAAAAGTTTTAGAATTTACCTCTGGCAGAAGCACATCCATAACAAATGCCACTTGATCGTGACATCTAGTTGTCTGTGCTTCAACCAGGCTTGTCAAGAAGTCCAGCACTCTGTCCAGCTGCTCATCATCCTCAAAGAAAATTTTCACCCTGCCCTTTGATGATGCCCAGGAGGATACAAATTTTCCAGCGATGACCGCCTGTAAACATATATATTTTTTGGGAGGATGCTCAAAGTAAATGTACACACACTAGGCTAACAGAAAATGTTTCACTTAAATAATTCATTTATCATGTTTTGACCAAAATTAGTGTTAATTCAAGATGTTGCAGCAGGCCTTTATCTTGAGTGATGCACCGTGCAAGAAGGTCACTGGTGACTCTTCTTTGGTGTTCAGCTTGCTGAGCCCTTTCCTAAAATTTGATTAAATAGCATTTAGATGTTAAACGTGATTATTCCGGCTAAGTATATTAAATAAGATTTGTTGTTTCTTGATCCTTTGCATGTTCTCACCACAAGCCTGTTGAAACATGTGTCTTCACTCAGGACAACATCTCTGATTGTGGTGACGTCATGTTGGTGCATGCTGTCATTATTGTCCTTAATGAAGTCACACAAAGACATCACTTAGTGCACAGCTGTAAACAATGGATATTTTGTTCTCATGCAATAATCGTCACTCACATTAACCTGCTCTCTGCGTGGAAAGCTGTACGGCCTCTTGTTGTACATGTGGTCAGTGGCGGGGTCTGTGTCCTGTGGAAAGCAAACCATAATTGTGTCAGTTTGTTTAATGGGATCCACAGAGGATTAACATTTGCACTTATTTTTTCACCCCCATTGCAAATTATTAAATTATTGATGAAATGTACAAACTTTCTGCTTTTTACAATAAACAAAAACAAAAAACATTGGAAAAGCTAATGACAAGACACGATAATCAGGGGATTTTTCAAGATGTGACACAAAATCCCACTTTTTATGACTACTGCTGTCTCAAAATAATTCAATCCCTGCAATTAAATCCCTCATAAGAGTACACATTTGCAAAACTGGTGATGTACACTTGATGCAATTTATCAATAGCTTCATTAGTTATATCAGGTGTGATTCAGATATCACTTCAAATAACTGTACTGGCTAGAGATTTGTAAATGGTGACGTTTAAGTACATGTCAGAAATGTTCCTGAGTGACAGAAAAATACATCTCTTGCAAAAATGACAGATGTATTCTTGAATCTTGAATCCATTTGAATTATCCATGTTTGATTTGTTTAATGCCAACTTCTGAAAGCTTGTTAATTTTGCTAATACACCGATTCTGCAATAGGGGTGCAATAATTTTGAACGCAACGGTATAATAACACAGTACCATCGAAAACATATTGCATCGTGTACCATAAATGTTTATGTAATAGCTGTTTGAGTGGTGACCTATTTTCAAACAGGAGTGATGGATACTGTGTAAGGTGTTCACTGACCATGGTGCTGCTTTCATGTTTTCTTTTTTGTGTGATCCTGAATACCGGTGGTACATTGTCTCGAAGGGTTGCCTGTCTGTAAAATGGGAAAACTTCCTTCCATACCTGCAATTAACATACATTTTCATTACCCAGAATCAAGAGATAAGTGTTACCATAAAGTGTTCTTAATAATTAAATTAAAAACTGAGCCCTGCAGCGTACCCTTCCAGCCCAAGGTTTTCTATTAGGACAATGCACCACCATCTTCTCAGGAGACACATGTCATCCTAATAAAGAGCACAGTTACTCAATGAGGACACATTTTTTTATAATATATAAAAAAATAACAAAAAGTAGTGATATAATTTTTTTTCAATTTTTTAGGATACTCACAACACTGAAGTCAAAACAAGCATCCATGACAAAGTACCAGGCATACTGTAGTGATGATAAATTCCCAATCAATACATGTAAGACACAGGGAATATCTGACAGCTGACTACTCGGTGAAAAAGTGGGCACACATTTACACTGAAATATGTAGTGCTGATCATTACAATAAATGGCATATTTGAAAAGGCATGACATACTGGATAGATAGAAAACGGAGCGCTGTCCTGAACAAGAAAAAAAACAAAACAATTATGTGCCACATTACTTTATATGATGTTACCCTCACTCACCATTATCATGAAGACACCACAATCATTGCCATGTGTCTGCTTAGGAACACCCTGTATGGCAGACAGTTACAGTCAACAAATAGTAGACACTTACAAATCAATTTGATAGTGATATAGCAGGCAATACCTCCAAATCCAGAACAGTCTTCTCTGTTCAGGTTCCCACAGCAACCCGCTGTGCAACACCTCTGAGTAACAGAAAAACACAGCAATGTAAAACACAAGTATGCACTGCTATGATTCTGTTTGGGAGTATAAACAAACGGATGGTATGTCACAATATGAACAGTATCAAAATCTGTAATCCACAGAACAGGGAACATGTCCAAGAACTGGACCATGCAAATCTGTAAGTATTTATTATTTCCTAAAGTTCAACAAGGAGGATTTCTTTCTGACTCCCTTTCCTTTTGATTGTCTATTATTCTATTGTCAATTTGTCTATTTCAGTCCATTTCAGCTCTCTATAAGCAAATCTTGTCTGATCCTATAACCATCTTTCAGTGCTTGGTACATTTATTGTCACAATGCCTCCTGATAGAACTTATGTTTTGAGATTTTTCTGAACATTGGCAGGTCAGGGTACTGTGACTGCCAGAACACACAACACAGGCAACCTTAACAGATTCCTGTAGGCCTGACTGGAGAAACCCTTTGCTCTTCTGAAGTAATGGGAATCCAGAAAGAAAATTTCTTTCTGGAGTGGCCTCATTACCTATAGAAAATATACAGTCTGTACAATAAGGAAAAAGCCACAGCAAACTCACAAATGACTTCAAAGTTAAAATACAGACATCATCATCCACAACATATGTCTTCACATGTTCTGTTGATATTGTATGTTGCTCTCAAGATTATGTTCTGTAAATGGTATAATGTCCTTACACACAGCAGAAAATGGCCTGGAATCCACAGGGGTATGATGATGGCATCTTTCTGGACGGCATCTTTCTGTAAATAAAAAAATAAAAAAATAAAAAAAATGCTACTTTTATGAACACTTGAAAAAAAGGTTAAAATCAGTTATGCATGATGAGGGAGTACATGATATTGAGTAGTGATTTGTTAGAAATAATAGCGTTGCAAGGCTAAGAGACATTATTTAGCTTAGTGTTTGAAATATCCTTGCATTAAATCTTCTTAAGATCTTAAATGTATCTTTGACACATGCTATTTAGGACCAGCAAAAACTTTTCACAAAATGACAATTTATTTTGTTTAATTACTGGGAAATGGAGCAGGGGATCGCAGTTGGTGGGAGGGAGCCATGTTGCGGTGACATGCAGGTCAGCGACAAAAACATCCCTTCCCTGTAGATTGAAAGCATACCAAGATTTTGTCAGTGCTAGAAAATGGTAAAGCATGGCTCAATATCAACTATCAATACATCTATGTAATGCATACACACCAAGAAATTCCCTTTTCATCCACTTTTTATTGCTAACCCTACACTGGTCATTCAATTCTATAAAAGTTACTAAAACACAGTAGCGGGAATAAAAACCTATTTCATTTCAAATCTGCATGCATTCATGTCTACACATAACTTAACTTACACATAAAGCATCAATTGACCCAAATCAGATTAGGGTCAATTGATGCTTTTTGCATTGTTCCCTTGAAACAGCCTCACTGTTCTTTCCAAAGCAACCAGACTGCATTTCAAGAAACATATTTTGAAACTGTAAAACACACTTCAACCAAACTTCACCAACGCACATATTACCGAAACTATTCAGTTTGATATGTTGAGTAAAATAAAAAATAAAAATATTCTGATTCTGCGTGACGTGTTCCCCCACTGCTTCTGTTAGCATCCCTTGCTCACTCATTACTTTTAAAAGACGACACAAAATGGGTTTGCCTACGAACATTTACTTTGAGTTTAAAGAAATGTGTTTTTACAAATAAAGTCCACTCTTTCTGCTGAGCAAATGATGTCTTAAACGTCACATTAAACGTCAACATATTCCCATAATGTAAAAATAATATAAAAGTGTTTTACCTGAAACGCCATTGTCGCCTCGTCTTTGCACATACACATGCAACGCACAGACGCTGTTTACAGGGGCGTGGTTTGAAGCGGCTGCGCACGCAGATGTGGTTTATAGGAGGCGTGTTTTGTAGTGGCTGCAGCTGCAGCTAGACCCTTCTCGAAGTAATGACCAGATCAGTCACTGATTGGCTGAAATTTGGACCAATCAATGTGAAAATGGCAGCTTCCTTACACGCCCACATTCCCCTTTCTTGGATATCCGTGATATCCGTGATATCACTGATATCACGGATATCCGTGATATCACTGATATCACGGATATCAGTGATATATCACTGATATCAAGCATTTATGATGTCACTAGTACTACTAGTAAGGTGCAAAAGTCCCACTAGTGCTACTAGTGGATATTTTGCCACTTACTAGTGCTACTAGTACGCATCTTGGCTCTTACTAGTGCTACTAGTGGACATTTTGGCCATTACTAGTACTACTAGTAGACACTTTGCACTGATATCCGTGATATCACGGATATCCGTGATATCACGGATATCAAGCATTTATGATGTCACTAGTACTACTAGTAAGGTGCAAAAGTCCCACTAGTGCTACTAGTGGATATTTTGCCACTTACTAGTGCTACTAGTACGCATCTTGGCTCTTACTAGTGCTACTAGTAGCCACTTTGCACTGATATCACGGATATCAAGGATATCAAGGATATCAGTGATATCCCTGATATCACTGATATCACGTATATCACTGATATCAGTGATATCCGTGATATCACGGATATCAGGGATATCACGTATATCAGTGATATCCGTGATATCACGCTTTACAAATGGCACCCCATACATTATAACATAATTATTGTTCTTCGTATTGCCATCAACAACAGTAAAAGCTCATCAGGCTTTATGGGGTTAAGTTTTTGCTGGGTGGAATCCTTTCAGAAGAGCCAATAGGAAACCTCAATGCATGTGCTGTCCCCACCTCCCAATTAGCATTTTATTCCACTAGTTCTACTAGTGAACATTTAGACCCTCACTAGTACTACTAGTAGGCCAAAAACACCTTACTAGTACTACTAGTGGACACTTTTGCCCTTTCTAGGACTACTAGTAAGGAACAAAATAACCCAACTAGTGCAACTAGTGGTTGCTGTGGCTCTTACTAGTAGTACTAATGGACAATTTGGGCCTTACTAGTACTACTAGTAACAATAAGAATGCCCACTAGTAGTACTAGTGAGAGCCACAATGTCCACTAGTAGTACTAGTAATGTCGAAAGAGACATACTAGTATTACTAGTAGACATTTTGGCCCTCACTAGTAGTACTAGTAATGTCAAAAACATCTTACTAGTGCTACTAGTGGACATTTTGGCTCTCACTAGTACTACTAGTAGGCATTCTTGCTGTTACTAGTAGTACTAGTAAGGGAAAATATACCTCACTAGTACTACAAGTGGACATTTTTGTACGTACTAGTAGTACTAGTGAGGTCAAAAATGCCTCACTATTGCTACTAGTGGGCATTTTGGTGCTACTAGTAGGGTCCAGGAGGCTACTAGTGCATGACACATGCCTACTAGTAGGGCGTAGTAGTGTTACTAGTGCAGCACAGTAGTTTACAAGTAGGGTTTGATTGCAAACTAGTAGGCCAAAAGTGGCACTAGTAGTGTAAAAAACGTTACTAGTAAGACACAGTCGTTCTACTAGTGTGCTCTAGTAGTTCTACTAGTGCGAAATATCGTCTTACTAGTGAGGACAAAAAGCTTACTAGTACATGGACCTTAAGTCCGATATCAAGGATATTGAATAAATGCTCAAACGGCTTTCCATACTGAACCGAACTGTGATGATTCAACTATCACAAACTGGGATACATTTGTATATTTTATCTAGTGTCAGTGTCAGGGTTAGGACTATAAAACAGGTTTATAAAACCATAATCTTGATCATTAATAGTAAATTTAATATGTAGCCCTGTGTGATTTGATCATGATCTTTGGCTTAGCATAGCTTAAAGACTAAAAGTTGGATGACTCTCATAACCTAGCATTATTAAAATTTATTAAACAAAGGTTTTGTACAAAAAAAAAAAAAAAATTATTTCTACATGTAAATGATACCGTAGGGTAGTAGGGTATGCCCAAGATGGCGGCACATGCTCCACACAAGGTTCAGTGTCTCCAGATTCTGCAAACTAGTAGCTATCTGCCTTTTTGTTGCAAGTCTGTCCACTCAGAACAGTTTTGCACACATACAGTCAACAAAAGCTTTTGGACATTCAAGCTTTTAAATTAGACACTTTTATTGGTGATCTCTGGCTCACACCAGAGACCTGGCCCCACCGACCGGAAATACTTATAGGCATTGAGACTGTAAACAAGTGAAGAGAGATGTCATCTGTGGCTCAGGAGTTAAAGCAGGTTGTCCACGATTTAGATTATTGGCGGTTCCAGTCTGCATGTCAAAGTGTCCCTGGGCAAGATACTGAACCCCAAATTGTTCCCGAAGGCTGCGCCATTGGTGTATGAATGGTTTGCTCCTAAAACTGATGAGCAGTTGACACCTTGCATGGCAGCTAATGCCATCAGTGTATGAATGTGTGTGAATGAGATGTGGTGTAAAAGCGCTTTGAGTGGTCCAGAAAAGCATTATATAAGTATAGTCCATTTACCATTTAATGGCTGAACTAAAGCTAACTCCTCATCGGTTATCACTACCAGCAATTTCCTCGCCAATGTTTGGTCTATGGAGAACAAAATGATTAGCTGCCCCCACCAACTGGTGAGGGGTAGTGTGTGCTGAGCCCTCTCCTCTACTTCCTCCACCCGGGTCTGCGCACCTGTACATGGCTTTAATACCGTCATAACATTCAGTGATTGGCCTCACACCAACATCAATGAGACAGACAGGGAGGAGGTCCAGCACCTGGTGACTTGGTGCATGCAGGTTGAGCATGTCTTCAACTTTAAGTTCTTGGGTGTCCACATCTCTGAAGACCGCAATGGCGTCTCACTCAGATTTAAACTCATGAAAAATGATACATGCTCATTGCACTGTGTTGATGTGATTGCAGTCAACGTTTTTCTTTTTTAATTCTCAAATGTCCAAGTTGAAAGAGAATTATGATTAATAGAAAGTACTGTACAGTACGGCCAGTGCTTGCTAACTGACTTTGATGATGTACATTGTTCATCTACAGCAAGTTCCCCAACAACTGGTTACATATCCATACTGGAGCTTTGTTAATGCTTATTTCTGTTAGCACATACCAGAGGTACTAGCATAGCTTTTTGACTTTTTCACAAATAAGGAGGATAAGGATGAAGCCAGTCAGTCAATTTGGCTCAGAATAACTTATCCTGATAAATTCCATGATATTTTGTATTCTCATTTTGATATGCCCTTTGCTTTGAGTTCACTGTAAAGAACAATGACAAACATGGCATAACCACATGGTCTCTGTTCATATTTAAATCATTCAAATGGGTCCTAGATGATGATTCTGGTGTTTTTGACCCACTTTTGACCCTAAATTTCCTCTAGTGGCACCACTGGGAGACAGAGTTTACTTTTATAGAAAACAAAACATCAAAATGTAACTGACAGGCTGCCTGAAAATCATCTAGACACACTGAAAATGATCAGATACGCTATGTTCAATGTGATGTACAGGTATGGCACAGAGTCTAAGCATAGCAAGTCTGCAATGCCATTGTGCAAGATGAAACTAATCTGAATAAAGTTCTGAGTTACTTACTTTCAGATGGAAAGCAGTGTTTCATTCACTGAGACTGTTGCCAACTTGGGCATCACTGTGTCATGACCTAGGTGTGGCTCTGTTGCAGCAATAACCACATCCAACAGCGATGTTACAGTGTACTAGTCACACCCAAGGTGAGAAAAAAAAATAGTTCTTTGACACAATAGTTTATTTTGGAAACAAAGATGGGTAAGAATGGTCAAAGCTTTGGGTGCACCAGTTTTTAATTTAAAAAAAAAAAAAGTTATAGACACAAGTTGCTGAAAGTTATGTTGCAGATAGCTTCTGTCTTATTAGTTGCACATTGAAAAGCCATCAAAGTTGGCACTCAATGCAGTGATAAAGTATCTATGCCATTAAGTTCAACAATTTTGCTCTCTACGAAATATTGAATCCCTCTTTTTAGCAATGTTGCTGCTCACAAGGCCTTTGGTCGTAAGCTACCCTCATCAACCTATTACATTTTGTGCAGGTTTTTGAATGACCTGGGAGGAATTTGGGGGAGGTGGAGATGGTATTTTGTACTTCAACAAAATCAGGGAGTGTTTCTTAAATGGTCTTACATCTTACTGACATATAATATTATGGCCATTTAATGTTAAAAGGAACAAAAGATCAGTTATTGACTATTTAATGCCTGTGTCTTGTTAATGCTCCGGGTGCTGAAGTAATTAGTTCAACTGCTGTTACAATGACACTTGATGATAGTTTGTTACAGAATAATGTAATCTTAGTCAGAACAGTATACTTGCTATCGGCCATGGAAGTTTCCACTCTGACAGTCCATCACTCATTAGCGAGAAACGGTGAACAGATCCAAGAGCTTCACTGCCACATCTTTGTGCATCAGTCATGCATGTCAAAATGTTTAGGAACTTAAGAACAATTTTCTAATCGGACTCCTAGCTCATTCAACTGACCCCAAAGTGTCAGCCACAATCAGACAATTTTGAATTCTTGGTGCGTCTGAGCCTTCCCAACACGACCATTGTTTAAGAAAATACAGAAGGTCCTCCACTCCATACTACCCACACTATTCATAATTATAGAGGTGTTGAAGATGGACAGAATTGGCATGTCAATCAGTCTGATGTTGAGTCTAACAATTACTTCCTTCCCAAATGCACATGCTCATCACAAAAATGATCCATGACAATTATTTCTGATCTGTCACCTTGGCGGTTAAGATTTGGGTACTTCTTGGTTGAATTAGTGAGTAAGTGATCATGTTCATTGTTTAAAAAAAAATCAATATTGATTATCGTTAGGAGACGGAATGTTAAATATACATTAGCTAAATACGCAAGTCCCAACAGAAATCATGTAGATATTTTATTCCTGTTCAGATTTCACTTACCAGTGAGCTGTTGCATGAGCTGCATGTATTTATATATGTATATTCCATCCAGTCAATTGGAAATGCATTCTGATATTTGTGTGCTCTTGTAGAGTACATAGTATAGCTCTGCCATAATTTTGTCGGCATGTTTTACTTGCTTTATTTTTTTAAAGCCAAAGATAACATGCTTTCTGATTTATTACAATAATAAATAATAAATATTTAATGAATTGAATAATGAATTATTACTACTGTTATTTTTAGATGTCAAGCACCCAGAGTCATATCTTTACAAAAATAAAACCATGTGAAGTCTATATCAAATGTGCTATTAACTGAAAATGATGCAAGGTGTTGTAAGTTGAAGATGTTATGGGTGCTGCTGCGTTCCGGAGGCGTTGGTGGTTGTGTGCGTTGGACTTCATTTAATTGAGGTTATTTCAGCACTGACCCTGCGTGGGTATGCTGTCCTCAGAACTAGTTTCAGTCTGATAAAGTACAAGCAGACATTTGCTGACCTTTGCAGATTTGAATAGATTAAATCAATTTGAGAATCTTTGATGTCTGCGTATTAATGGGCCATTGACATTTTAATAAAACCAAAAGCTAAAGTTGAACTGAAAGTAAATTATAAACTGTGCACATGTTTGCACTCACATGCTTTTGTGTCTTATCCTACTTTTGATCAGATTCAGGATATTGTGTTTACATGGATCATTAAGAAACCTCCATTTAAGTTTCATCTGCTCGTCTGTTGTGGATCACACTTTATCATCAGATCAGTTTATTCAGCTGTCCTGGCATTGTAGGTTTTTAAACTTTTCTCAAACTATGGTCTTTGCTAAAGCAATTGAGGCTTAATTGTTGAAACTTTCTTGTAATCCAGAAGGTGTGCCCTTTACAACCAATTTTATCATATGTAGCCCCCATTAATATTGATAAATAAATCACTTAAAATTTGAGCATTCAATAAGCACCCAAGTGTAACTTAAATCTGAGTCTTTACTTGGGTGAAGTCTCTTTCTATAATGCTGTACACTGAAAAAAGTGATTTTTTTGTGTGTAGTAAACTCTATTAGAGTAACTGCCATAATTTCTACCTTGTATTTTTAAGATTCAGTGAGAACTAGTGTTTTAGTAAAATAAACATTGTATTAACGCAATACAAGAACTATAGGGGAAGAGTTTTGTTTTCCTCATATATTTAAATGTTTAATAGTTGTATGTACCAAACATAGAAAAACTACATAAACTTTATTCTGAAAGTATAGCATTTTGAAACGCACGCACAGCGCATGCGCACAACACAGCAGGACTGGCGCTGCTCCTCCGGACATTACAGGGTTACAGAGCAAGGTGTAGCACGTACAACAGTCATCTGCAGGTAAGCTGGTACCGTTCTGTTAAAGTTGTGATAACATATAGGCCTGCATGTGTTTTGATAGTTTGACGCATGATATGTTACTGTTCATAAGTTAATTTAAAGTTAGCATAACGCTACATTAGTCCGGGCTGGCTGTAAGTGGAGGGCCGCACTAACGTACACGCACGCTTACTGACAGAGACAGAGGTCTGAGTCTCTGAGAGACCAGGGGCCTCATGTACGAATACTTGCGTGCATTTCCTACTAAAACTTGGCGTACGCCAGAACCCGGAAACTGTCGTACGCACAAAAAAATTCAGATGTATCAAAGTGTGCGTACGCATGGATCCAAGCACGTTTCTTTTGTACATCCCAATCAACGTGGAATTCAGCGCATGTGCAACTCCTCCCTGCCCACGCCCCATTTACATATGCAAATCTAGTTAAATTGGCCCTGGACCTGAGATTCACCTCTTTGTCCGATCAGATAACGCGACGAACAAAGGAAAGAAAATGAATTTCACAGAGTCTGAGCTAAGGTTTAGTGAATGAAGTGGAGATTCTGTTTGGTTCTCTGTCAACAGGGATAAATATGACCAAAAAAAGACGTGAGTGGGAGCGTGTGTGTGAGGCTGTAAATGCCGTGGGATCCGAGCAGCGCACACACAGCTGTGGACAGGTGTGGCGCTGCAGCTGACATTTTACGCCCGCTTTTACTGACAAGAAAACTGAACACAGGGAGACAATCAGGGGCTTGTTAGAAAGCTCTGTAGCTCTAATTTCACAAGCGGGAAATAAAGAAATAAAGAAAACCAAAAACATGATATTTGAATGCACACATGCCCAAATATGCATTGGCACACTGGCACGCTGGCACACTGGCACGGCTTCTGGGTAAGTAAAGAGTTTATTCCTTTAATTGTCCCGTATGTAAAGCAGTGATACATACGGAACAAATAAACGAATAGAAGCCATCCATCGCGCACCGTGCCAGCCTCCAGCCTGTTCCCAGCCATGCTGTTAGTCATAATGAATGAGTCGTGCGTTGAACCAGGCCACCTTGCCACGATGTTAGTTAGCTGCATTTGCGCATCACATATGATTTGAACATTGATGGAATAAAAATGTTTCCTACTTAGATAAACAGCTCCCGCTGGAATGCCCCTGTTGCCAGGAACCCCAGCGTAGTCAGCACAACCCCGAGCTACTCGCCGGCCCCCGTTGCGCTCTCGGGCCGGCCGCAGCTCTGCGCACAGTTCCAGTAACACTGGCCTTGGTAACCGAAATCATCTTATGAGCCAATTATCATGGTTTGCAAGTAAATCCTCACATTCCTTAAATCGCTCACGTTTGCAAGATCCTCTAACAACGCTAACGCTGCCATTGTTAATATCATTTTCTTCATCTCATTACGCATGCTTTTCTAACCACCTATATAATCGCAAACACGTGGGTGTGTTAATTGTTCATAAGTGTGTCTCTGATGTGCACATCACTCTGATGACTACTTGTTTTCACATTGTTAACAGTTTCCCAGAGTCACCTCTAAGTGTCGCCAAAGGAACAATAGCTGTAGAAACGTGCGTACGCCAGCTATGAAATTGGCGTGGGGCACGCACATTTCTACGATCGTTTCACGTTTGATACATCTGAACGTGAGCGTGGAAAAGGACATACGCCACTTTTTTGTGCGTACGCAAGCTTTGTACATGAGGCCCCAGCTGCTTCATACAAACACACTTTCTTTGACAAGAAGATAGTTAGCACGGCTGGTAGCATGGCTGTGCCGTGCGCTGTGCAGCCCACAGCAACTTAATGACACAACTTAATCTAATGTCCAAGTTAAGAGGAAAGCAAACAACGGAAGTGAGATATTTTCTGTTGTAGGTTGTATGCAGGAGGACAGCCGGAGTGATGTCAGTAACCACATCCTCACAATACTCCTCGTCCACGGCCGGATCATCGCACAGGCTTCATAGGCTTAAGCCTAGGGGCCCCCACGCCCCCTCGCCTCTGAGGGGGCCCCCGATTGGTCAAAAGAAAAAAATATATATCATATTCATTAGCTCAAAATCATGCCCTCGCCGCCCAGGGGGCCCCCAATTGGTCAAAAGAAACAAAAACTTTCATAATCATTAACGCAAAATGAATATTTAAATAACCGGACACTGATTGGTTGTGGGGAATCCGCCTTCCATATATAAACGTTAGGCGTCACGCACTGTGTCAGTCTGACACTGTAGTTGAACAGCGACAGTACTTATGAGCGATAGAAAATACGAAAGCGGTGCCCAAAAGCGCAAAGCGCAGCGGCAAAAAGCCCAACGAGGCCAAGCTCTCTTGAGCAACATGCCAAAACATGCCCACAGCAGCTTGTAGCCTAGGGGCCCTGGACCATGTTAATCCAGCCCTGTCCTCGTCCATGGTGCTGATGAGGATCCAGTCGATGTTAGACACCTTAAGCTGTTCATTTTAAATGGATTCTTTTGATTTTATTTCATTAATGTTTTAATTGCATTCTTAACAGTGCACTAGTCTAGAGGACTGGTTTAAATGTTGAAACTGTTTCAGAGTGCAGGTTTGTAAGATTTTAATTGCATATTTGAGAAGTGACTATGTTACCAGATCTATGTTGGATGTGGTGTATAATGTGTAATACTGTGTATTTGTTCTTTACCAATAATACCAACCTTTCAGTAGTATGATGCAAATTTGGATAATTCTCTTAAAAATATACTTGGTCTTAGTTCAAATATAGTACCCTTTGCTGGAGATGCATCTTTAATTTACTGTTAGTACAGATTCTGATGCAGTACAATATAATGCACTTTTTTTCCATTTAAATAGAGGTATACATACAAGCTTAAGAGGCTGTTTCTACCCTGACCCTCTCAAAGAAGTTGTTTTGAGCCTGTTTGTGTGTTAAACGTTCTTGAATATCTGAGTATTATATTTCTGTAACAGATGCTGAAATTCTGTTTCAGAGGGTTGCAAGTTTTTCACTGCATATGGCACTATTCTAGATACTGTACTGTATGTACAAAAATATTGGGACACCTGCACCATCTAATGCTATTGGCAGTGACAGTGTTCCTAATATTTTGGCACAATAGTGTATATTGGATGTAGTGTATACTGTGTAATACTGTCTGTATGTTCTTTTTATGTCAGTCATGCCAATGGTAAATTTATGACTGCCCCATAAAAGTTTGGGCAAATCAATCCACAATATTAGTGGATTTACCTTAATGGTACTTGTTTGTCTAACTGTTTAAAATGAAAAATAAACACTTTAATTGCATTGTAATTTAGTTGTGTAATATGTGATAGATAGATATTAAATGCATAGAGTATTGGTTAAATTTATTGAGTAACATTTATCAAAAGAAAAAGAAAACTGGCAATAATTACCTAATTTTAGTGAGTAATGTAACGTAATGCAACCAAGTAAATTGATATATCAAGCACAAGAAAATAATTACAATCTACTAAATTACAGTAGTACAGCAAATACTACAGATATATAAAATTTACTTAAAATTTTGAGGAAAGTGATGTTCCTATGAAAAACAAGTAGACTTTACTTAATTTGTTTAAATAAATGTAACCTAAAACTTGGATGTAATTAAGTAAATGTTACTTAATATCTTATAACTTATGTTTTATGGTAAATAAATTTTACTTGATACTGGCAAATGAGTGTTGCTTGATATTGCAGTATTAAATTTTACTTAAATAATTTGCGTCCAAATACTTCCAATATATTTTTTAAGTAAATCTTATGAGTTGTAAGATTGGACAGATATTTGTTTATGTTGATTGGATGTGTCTTTGATTGTTCAAAGTATGAATAAAGGAATCATATGAAAATAGAGATGTATCTCATTAGGTTCTGTGTGACAGGGATAAGTAGGCCTAACAGTCTTGTTCTTGGCTTTACCTTGAAAAGCTCTCAGTGTCGTACATCTTGGCTCTGTACAGTGTTTCTGGGACTTGTGTGACGGTGACTCCCCTGAGATTCTGCCCCAATTGAAGTGACTGAGGACAAAAATCTTTTTCTGTTAACTTGAGGACCAATCTGACACAATATCTGTGCTGTATTTTCTGCCTCGCTCTTCTTTTTCTTCTTCCCCCTCTCAGTTTTGAGAGAGATTCTTGTTTTCTCCCTGGGTGTCCTATTTCCATCACTCTAATCAGCCCTTTTAATTACTCTTGCCATCAGCCACCCAACGCCTCCCTGTCACCCCTGGGAGTCTCTGAGAAATGGAAAGGGAATGCAGGGTCTGATGGCAGGCAAGGGGCTCATCAGTGAGGCTATGGGGAGACCGGGGGCTGCAGTAATATGAGGCCTTTGCCAGTCCATCAGTGGCACTGCCAGCTTGCCTCCCTGCCTGCTGGGCAGCTGATGTTGTGATAAATGGGCTTTTCCTGTCACATTCCAATCCAGCACCGTCCTCTAACAGCACAACATGGAGCCAAGGAAAATAGGCTAAAGAGATGCTCAAGGGGTTTGGTCAAAGAGATGATAAGATGTCAAGTCAACTTTATTCATGAAGGTTTTTAAGTTCTTAAACATTTGATTTGGTTTGTAAATGTTCTAATCTTTAAGAATCCATCCTGGTTAAGATGATGACACTATGGTTACTGTTGTAACAACCATTCCTTTTTAATCTTACATGTTCCAGACTTCTGACACAAATATCAACCAGAGGGCAGCGAACATGCTTTTAGCAGCTTGTCTGTTGGAAATCAGAGGACAGGTGAATTTGGTTACCATTCAACCCAACATGCTGTGTGCTTAGAGAATTCATGATCTCACAGTGATTCTATATAAATAAAATATATTTGTAACTCAAAGTCCGTCTTATTTCAGTCATATCCCATGACTGTCTATCATATGAGTGTTAGTGGTGAATAAATCGCGATTCATCCGGATTATTAACCTGGATCTCTAACAGACTCAGGATTCATGAGTCATAGTCTCCATTCATGAGGCAGATTCCGACTCGAATGGACTTCACGGAGTTGTGTCGTCAAAAAGACTTCCTCCAGTCAAATGTAAGAAGATACATAAATACAGCAACGAACAAGATGATAGAAACTTTATTTAAAACACAAACACATGTTTTATGGAGCTGAGGCTAATATAGCTCATAGGCTAAAAACAATGTAAGAGGGCCGTAACGTAATTAACGTCATTTTAACTGCAACATTATATGTCATCATTAATAATGGCCTTATTCGCTGCACCTGATTTAACACAATTAAGTGTTAATAAACTTTAAACATTATGAACTATTTACAACCTCATACTTAATGTTAGAGATTTTTTTAATAAGACAAAAAATGTAAAGTTGTATTTCCTGCATCAAAATTTCAAATGCACAAACAGTAGACTGCCCTCCTCATATATAGCTCTCAAATTTGAATTTATTTAGCATGTTTGTAGTCCAACACAGTGAGTCTTGTGTTTCACTGATAGAATATGCTTATACTGACTCAAATGACTCATAAGATCCGGTTTAGTGATTGACTCAGAAAGACTCAAATCCCTAAAAGGATCCGAGTTTGACATCTCTAATTATGATCAGCTTTTTAATAGTCAGGCCATCTGTGTTCTCTGCCTCTCACAGATAAAGCTGCATCCTACTGAGAAAGCTGCATTCGCATACCAATTAAAATGAATGGATTTTAAGCTCACTTTGACCGCTGCTGGTTGAGGATTTTACTTGCTTAGATTTCTTCAAACTTTCTTTTTAAAATAATGAACCAAAATGTGTTCCAACACACAGTGTGAGCTCTAAAATCTTAACAACTAGTTATTCCGCTATGTTACACTGTGTACCTTGTGATAGTCATATCACATTCATATATATTTAATGTTTTTATCCAAAGAGATGGACAGTAAGTACATTCAGCCATTTTAATAGAACCAAACAAATGTAATGATCACAAAACTACATTAAACTTAATCAAATATGCTGACGTGCTTCAAGTGCTTCATTTCTAGCAATAAGAGGCAAAGAAAGATGTGTTCTGGGGAGGACAGCAAACAGTCTGCAAGTTGGTTGACAGTAGTACAGTGTAGTGGAAAGGCTGGGGTGCTTGATTTGATTTAGTTTGTGAGGGACTTTGTTTTGAAAAATGTTGATCCGTACAGACACACATGTCCCAGAAAAGCAAACTGGAGCTTGGTGTGTGAACTACGTGTACCGTATTTACCATCGTTCTTGTTAAACAGTCGCAGACACAGTTTTCCTTTTTCCGACTTTTTCATGTTGTTTAGCCAAACACAGCATAACAAAGCAGCTCCTCTTCTTGCCGTCAGGATGTTGCAATCATGTTTTCATGTGTACGTGTGTGAAATGTGTTTGCAGAGTGCACATGCTTTTATACAGTCCACATGGAAGTCCACTGCTGTCCATGGACATAATGTTCAAAACATTTAGACCATCTTTGCGAAAACAGTGTGAGGTGAATTAAATTGTCCACACGGCCTACTTGTCCAGTTTTACCAAAATCAGTCAAATACTGTGTGCTGATACAGCAAGTTTGGAAAAAGCTGTAAAACCTGATATGTATTTAGACTGTTTCTCTCCCATTGACCTTCATCAAATAACTTTAATTATTTCTGTAGCTAAGCCTTCAACCTGTCTCTTAGACCCCATCCCAACCAGGCTGCTCAAGGATGTTTTACCTCTAGTTAGTCATTTGTTATTGGATACGATTAATCTGTCTTTATTATCAGGATATGTACCACAGTCCTTTAGGGTAGCCGTAATTAAACCTCTTCTTAAAAAGCCCACTCTAGACCCAGAGGTCTTAGCCAACTACAGACCGATATCAAACCTTCCCTTTGTGTCTAAGATACTTGAGAAAGCTGTAGCTAATCAGCTGTGTGACTTTCTCCATAACAATAGTCTATTTGAGGATTCAGGATTTAGAGTGCATCATAGCACAGAGACCGCATTAGTCAAAGTTACAAATGACCTCCTAATGGCATCAGACAAAGGACTCATCTCTGTACTTGTCCTGTTAGATATTAGTGCTGCATTTAACACCATTGACCATCAAATTCTTTTACAGAGACTGGAAGATCAAATTGGCATCAAAGGAACCGCCCTAAGCTGGTTTAAATCGTATTTTTTAGATCGATCTCAGTTTGTTCATGCAATGATGAATTCTCCATGCATACCAAAGTTTGTCATGGAGTCCCACAAGGTTCTGTACTAGGACCACTTTTATTTAGTTTATATATTTAGTTAGTCCTTTGAAGTCCTTTAGGGAACATTATTAGGAATCACTCGATCAATTTTCATTGTTATGCTGACGACACCCAATTATATTATCGATCAAGCCTGATGCAACCAATCAGTTAACTAAACTTAAGGATATTAAAAATTGGATCTCTCTCTCTCTCTCTCTCTCTCTCTCTCTCTCTCTCTCTCTCTCTCTCTCTCTCTCTCTCTCTCTCTCTCTCTCTCTCTCTCTCTCTCTCTCTCTCTCTCTCTCTCTCTCTCTCTCTCTCTCTCTCTCTCTCTCTCTCTCTCTCTCTCTAATATTAGAAAAGTTACACAATGTTCCTTTAAAACAAACTGGAACCATACAGGGGCAGCCAGAGGACATTGTTTCACTTAGGACAGGAACCTGGTGTGGTGTGTCAGGACATGACTTCATAAGGCAGGGTCCATGGAGTGCTTTCTATACGAATCAAAAAGTTAAAAATATATATAATTTATGTTTTCCATAAGTGTTTTCAGAATCCTTGCTACAGTGCTTCAAACCACAGGGATATCTCCTCAGTGGTGGCAAACTTTGAAGTGTAAACTTTAAACAGTGTGAACAAATCAAACATGTAAACAGAGGCAATGGGAGTTTGACTGAGTTGACTTTTTGAGCTCTTAGTGTTTTTTCGTCTCTACTTTTGTGGCTTAAAGTAAATGTTACATTATTATGTTTTGCCTCCCTGGTGACCTGTGGTACACACAACTACATTTTTAATATGAGGAACATTCATTGTCATCTCAGGGTTAGCTGAGAGAAAGCTTTTACCTTCAGACATATCCAGTGTGTCTGCCACGCAGATACAGTCTGGACCAAAGTGGTCAACCAGCCAACCAGAAAACAGGCAGGCTAATATAATGACAGACTGACATTGCCATCCCCAGAGCTACACTGCTGAAGTGGCTAAAAATAAGTGCCACTGTCTCAGAAAGAAAATGTGTCCCTGGGGCGCCCAGGTAGCTCACCTGGTAAAGCCTGCACCACATGTACTAAAGCTGAGTCCTTACTGAAGGGTTCCATTCCAATCTGTGGCCCTTTGTTACATGTCATTGCTTTTTACCATATTATTATATAAATGTTTTACATCGGGTGGATGTAAATGATTTAACCCACAGGCAGAGCTACAGGTGGGGAAACATATGTACCTGTTGGGGCTTGTCTTCGGGCATCTCTGCTCCCTTTGTCAGTAGTGAAGCAGCTTCCTGCCAGAGCGATGCTGTCACATGGGCCTTACCCTAATCAGTCAGCGTAACATTCTAGCTCACGACCCCCATATGTAAGATCACAATGTGACAGAGAAGTCTTATTAGTCGTCTGTACCCTACAGTAATTAAACCTGTCTTGTTTTTTCTATTCCCTCTTTCCCGCAGCCTCTCCATCCGTTCCTCCATCCTCACTATAATTATCCATCTGCAAGGCCGTGGGAAGCCGGCAAGGTTGAAGGTAAGTGTATTTACTACTGCGTACCGACAATAAAATTGGGAGAGTCATTGATTTTCCTTTTTTTTTTTTTAAAGGGATGTAAGAAAGTTGATTACAGATAGAATAAATAAAATAGTGTGTTCACATCCTTTCCTTCAGTGCAGACTGCTGCACACACACACTGCCTCTCTAATAACTTAGCCGGCAGCATTACTTTGTTCAGTGACTCTCATTTCATGGAGTGTTCATGGTGTAGCATTGTGTACATATTGAGCATTTATCTGAGTCTCTCTAGTAAATTCTTTTTGTTTTTGTGCTCTAATGAGCACACTGGAGACACTGATGTTTTGTAAAAATGTTCCAATGATTATTTTAGTATTCTTTAGTTGCTAAGCCACTGGCTTTCTACTCACGAGCATGCAGCAGCACTGTGAAATATGACAGTGATGCTGAGATTACAGCATACGAAGCCATTTATGTCTTTGAATTCAAAGTTGCATTCTAATTTTGATATGACTTGATGACTTTTCTCCATTTTTAAATATTGAGTAAAGCTGTCACACCATTTAACTGATCCCAGCCTGAATCTTTTTTAATGTTGTGTATCTTCTGATATGTTTCCAGTTTATTTAGTTGCATACACAGTGATAGTAAACAGCTCTGTAGTTGGACCATCATAAAGTTCCTCATGAATGTTTTAGAGGTGCTGATTTCACTGTCAGATCATTTTGGACACTGTACTATGTAATGTGATATTAAACTGTAAGGAGTGGTTTTTCAGTATTGGACAGATGGGGCTGTGCTTTTACTAATTCCTAATTCCTTCTGTTACGGACCTCAAGGGCTCGCAAGGCCCGAGACATATTTAAAGAAAACATAAAGACAAAAGTTGCCACTAAACCAATAATAATTTTTATTAATTCAAAAACAAACGAAATAATTCCCCAAGAAAACAACAAAACAAAAGGGTTGGAGGTTCCTGGCCAAAACAAACAAAACGAGAGAGAGAGAACACTGAGCCAGCCAATGGCCGTCGCAACCAGCATCCAGTCCCAGACTAAGCCTGCTTAAAACCCACTACCTAAATGAAAAGAAAAGACCGAAAACAGGACTACCAAGGATCTCCTGAACCAAAACTAAAATAACAAAACCCAAACGGCTAAACAGACTCCTGGAATGGGGAAACCAGAGCCTCGACCTTCTCACCAGATCACCTGCAGGGAAAAATAGAGAGAGAGACAAGAGAGAGACACCTCTTTGAGTCAGCTCATGCTGATGAGACAATGAGTCTCACCTGGGGTCTCCTCTGTGCACAGAGAGAGAGAGGGGGAAAAAGGGGTGGGGAGAAACAAACACACCCACACACACAGTTCTAGTTCCTGGCCACACGTAACACTTCCTTGTATCTAAATGCACACATAGTCTGTATATGTGCATTTTATGTTTTTGCTGCATGGTTCATCAAAACCACAGCTGAGCAAACACTCATGTTATGTGGGAGTATTGTTAGTTCACTGGCAGAAATGTGCCAGACTTTGGGATCAGCTTCCGATCTGTTGTAAGATGTATTTTAATTGTCCTTTTTTTATTTAAAAAAAACAAAACAAAGAAAATGCCACATCATCACAGTGTGTGACAGCCAACTTCACTAAAACTTAGCACCAGGGTACTGCGGTGGCTCAGTGGTTGGGCTGCGTGCCATGTGACCACAGCGCCTGCTGGGCAGACCTTTGTTGTTGTGTCTGTCTCTCTGCCTGCCTCCCTACACTGGCTGTCAAATGAAGACATAAGGGCAGAAAATAATCACTGAAGAAACAGATTATGTGCAGATTATACTAATAAACAAATAAATGAATAAAAAGTAATCTGTAAACTAACCATGCTAGGTGCATTGATTGAGAATTGTTGGATTTAATAGATAATTAGCGAGTGAGAGAAAGATAATTTATTGTTTGTGTGGCATTCAATAACAGACACAATTTGAAATTATTATATTAAATTAAAACTGTGAAATAAATTGAGTCCTGGTTGAGAGTTCCCTGAGAAGATTTGACCTGAGATCAAGTTTATTGCTTGGTTGGATTTTCAGTTTTAAGAATGGTCTTTTTGGGCAAACGATGTGAGTCTTCTGTGTTTCGGTCGAAGTCAAACCGAGGATAAATCACCAATTATATGATGGAGAGAGAAATCCTCTGCAGAGAGCTTTTCTACCTTAAAGAAGAGGTGCTGCACAGGTGGACACAGCCATAAAGAGTGGAGGTAGTCATCTCTGGTGCAGAGTGCAGTGTGGACATTTATCTGAGTTGGACAGACCCATTTTGTATTATATTTACACTGTTTAAGATGTATGTAGGAGCTATAAGCTCTATCAAAAAGGAAAGTCTTAAGTCTATTCTTAAAGGTGTTGACCGTGTCTGAAAGGTAGTTTGTTCCACAGAAGAGGAGCCTGATAGCTGAAAGCTCTGGCTCCCAATCTACTTTTGGAGACTATAGACCATACATGTGGTCATCTAGTGCATATGCACAAGCTGCAAGCCACAATCAGCAACCTGTTCAACTGTGTGAAAAAGCTGTGATATATAGTCATAGCTAAGGGTGTAAATGTCTTTTTCAAAATAAAGCTGTACATTTCTAGTACAGTTCAAGACAAAACTGTCACAGTCCTGCTGTCACATCTTGATATGCCACACGTGTCCTGTGGATGGATTATCGTGTCACTAACATGGATTGCACATGCACATTTGACAGAAAGAAACGGTTTGTGTGTAGAGAAGAAGTCTGAGATCTTCAACTTCAACTCCTGCAAAATGAGAAAGACAACCGAAGTGTTGCATTTATGTTTTTGTTGAGTTTGTTTCAGGCAGCAGGACAACGTGTTGTCCTTTGTTAAAAATAGGAAAAATATGGAAGAGCAGACAAGCTAAAGTGTTCTACAGGCAGCAGTTAAATAATTACTTAGATCCTTTGTTGACTGTACAGGTAGATAGATAACATAGATTAAGTCTATCAAAGCCTTGCATGTTTATATGCTTGCATCGTGTCCTATAGTGTTTTGTATAACAGGCTCTCTCATGACAGGTAACCTTAGCCTGAATTTCTTCTCTTCCAGCATGAATAAAATCCAGAAGTTCAGATACACTTTTCAACCAAAAACAGGACTTAAAATTAGGGATGCACCGATCTGATATTTGTATCGGTATCGCTACCGATATTGAAGAAATTTCTAGATCGAGTATCTGTGACAATGGGCCGATCCATATCGTCTGATCTATTCAGTGTGATTCTATGCTGTGCGCTGTGAGTGACGTCATACGCAAGTGTGTGGAGTGAGCGAAAGGATCAGCTCTCTGGAGCTATTGCACAATTACTTCAGTCTACAAGCATGCAAACATGCAACATCTGTAAAGTTAATGTTCCGAGGGGTGGTACTAAAACGTCCGGTTATAATACAACAAACCTCATAAAGCACAAAAATTTCAGGTGAGAGAGCAAACAGAGTTTATTGAACAGAATAAACAAAAAGAAGGCGGCATGAAGCTGCTAACCTTAAAGGAAATGAAGGAAAGAGGAGACAAATTTCCAATGAACAGTGTGCAGGCAACCAAAATCACCGAAACGATTTTGAACTTTATCGTAATGGATGAGCAACCGCTGTCGGTTGTTGCAGACAAGGGATTCCGGCTGCTAATTAGCCACCTGGAGCCACGGTATGACATGGTAAGCCGAAAATATGTCAGAGACAGCTCTACCTGAACTGCATGGTAAAGTGTCCAAACACATATTGGAGAGGATAAAAGATGTCAAAGCTCAAGGAGTCAAAGAGTTTCACGACGGATATCTGGAGCTCTGACGTTTCCCCGGTGTCACTTTTAGGTTAAACAGCACATGTTTTACATTGTATTTTGAATCCCTAATTGCACTAACTGAACCAGTCATACTATATTTTTATGATTAGGTTTGTTTTACTGGTGCACAATTATTAAATAAATAAGTAATTCAGTACATTTATATCTGTTTATTTGTTTTTTTAAAAATAGGAAAGAAATGTTTAAGTCAAGTCTCATGATCCCAGTCTTTCCACGCTAATGAGACTTACAGTTTGTTACCATAATTCCGCGCTGATTGTCTTTATCTGTATCGGATCGGTATCGGCCAATACTAAACCTCAGATATTGGTATCGCTATCGGAGGTGAAAAAAGCGAATCGGTGCATCCCTGAAATGTTTGATCCACCTGAGAAATGTCAGTGAAAAAGACACAAAGTGACTTTATTTAACTCAGCTCTCTGTCACTGTGGATATGATTAATTCAAAGCGTTGGCTCCTGTTTGTTTGTCCACTCCATGATTCACACTCAACACAGGCTGTTTTTGACAACCACAATACGTTGGGTCACACAGGGTCACATTGGATTGCTTTACAAAGCTCTGTATCTTAGTAACAACATGTACGAGGATGCTTCTTTCTTACATCTCTGTTAATACTTAAGCTTCAGAGGGTTTATTTGAGTTTCATTTCACACATACAAGGTTTCTGCAGGTTGCTCTGGTTGACAATGTGAGGCCTGCACATTGACAGTGGTTATGTAAAATGTTATCAGGTGGTCGCTAAAATACACCTTTTATCACAGATTATCTTCTCTATCTCTCTGGTAGTCTTGCCTCTGCTCATATCTAACAATGTTTTATTGAAACAGGTTTGAGATGTCTGTCCGTTTTCTGCTGCCATTGTGGACATGTTTCACATGTTACAACTATTTTCTACTAAAGATAATAATTCTTTTTGAGCACAGTTGACAGTTTAGGACAGTGATTTTAAAAAGACTCATGTATGTTTCCATATAGTGTTCCGTGGAGGTACAAATGTCAACCTGTTTGTTACTTCTTCTTTGAGTAACTAGACTGCAGTGGGACTCCTTCCCTTTTCAGTCCTTTCATTTCAGATTAGTACCATTTAGTTTAATCTGCCTTCAGACAAGTCCAACACATACAGTATAGAATGACCAGACGGCTCTGGTTCCAGAAGTGATCTTCAAAACTCACCACAAGTCTCTATAACCTGTCTTCCTTACTGGCTCTAACACAAACACTGGACTTTTGTGATCATCTGTCAGTCATTGTGATTCATCTGTGGTAAAAGTTCAGAGACAGCAGGTACTAAGGCACCAATCACAGATGACGCTCATACCCCCAACGTCCCGGTTTGCTCGGCAATACAGGACCATTCTAGTCAATGTTTCAAACCTCAGTGTTGAGCTCTATTATAGCTGCTGGACTGTAATCTGAAGAAAACCCAGAAAACACTAATGATTTTGTCTTATGTAACCAGTGCAGGTTTCTCATGTATGAGTTGTAGTCATTTATTGTGCAGTTTGTAGACTATTAATGTTCAAGAAGTGTCTTCTATAATTGAGCAGGACTTCTAGAAAAGCATCAGTACCTGTAGCCTTCAGAGCTACTACTTTTATGGAAAAGCAAAATAAAGAGAAACGCTCGATAAGTAAACTTTATAGCCTGTTGGTTCACTTTGTGTTAGAGGCAAACATTATGGTAGAAGGAAATGTTATCAGCTCATTGTAAGATAAAAGATAGAAATAAAAATATAAATAAATAAAACCCAGAACACTGCATTCACTTAGCTTGTCATTTCAGGCTTTGTTTATTATAATGGTTATTATAATATGGACGTATCTGGCAGGGTGACTTTACAGTAAAGCCTCTTTAAACGGCACCTTGTGGGTTTATTTTTATAAATGCAATAAATGATACAGTAACATATTTCCTGCTATAGCTATCATGTTTTACGGACAGTGTGATTTGTATCATAATGTATCTTGTGTGGTTTACTATCACTGTGTGTGGTCAGCGCTCTCCCAGTTTGGAAAAACAGACAGAAGTTTTGGCACAAAAGTCGAGCCAAAGCACTGTTGTGGACAGGGTCAGCAGAAAAATGTGTTTTAGGCACCTAAAAACAAAATCAATATCTCTGTGTTTTCTGCAGCCCAGTATAACCCACTATTTTGTCAGCACTTAATTGCATCGGTACATTTGGAGTGCCAGCAAAATGTTTAATGCAAGAAGCTGAACAGGTGTACTGTTCACTTGATGAGTTGTAAGGTGATAACCTTCGTTAATGTGTTAATGTACTTAGGAGGAAACCAGCCAGCATTAGCATTTTTTACCACAGGCTAATTTTGGGCCTCAGTATGACTATCAGCATCACCGGCACCGCCATGCCCACATCCTCATCATCATCATTGTTATTGTTATCATCAGCATCACCACCATTTCTACCTCAGTGTAGCTTTGCTGTTAGAGAAACTGCAGTGTTTCAAACACTCCAAACAATACTGCATCCTGATTTAACCTGCACAGAACAAAGCACCTCAAACAATCTCAGCATGCGGTGAGCCTTTTCTTCTTCTGCATCCACTTATCTTATGCAACAATTCAGGTCATTCTATGGAAAGAACAACTTTCCTTTGAATTATTGCTATAACTTTCTGCCTGTTTTACATTTACCACTGAAAATGATGTTATGTGAGTATTGTAAATTTTATTTATTTCTTTAAAGTAAGAAAGGTTGATTTTCTCACAACTGTGTGTCCCCTTATGAAATGTTGCTAATTATAACTCATCTAGAGTGGCACTGATTCAAATCTCTGTGTTCGGTGAGATGCAAATCAAATCATGACCATGTATTTGATGAGGATGACCTCTGCAGCCTAAACAATAGACAATCCATGTGGCCAAGGTAACAGTGGCAACATGTTCGCTACGTACTGGTAATTTCATGATTGAGGTGGACACAACAGCTTCACCATGTTCAACCCAACATGAAACCAGACAACAGGGCAGCTGTATGTGTTAACCTGCTAATCAGACATTGAATAAAATTAAGGGAAACCTAAAGTTTAGCAGTATATCACATTGTGCAGATTAATTTGTCCTTTCGTAATGAACACACACAGATAATCAAACTGCACACCCGGGTGTTCCAGTAGAATTCCAGTTAAAGGCATTCACTGTTGAAGAGACAAAAAGAACTCTGAAGAGTGTTCTATAGACAGTATATTTACAGTACATGTCTTGTTTTATATTTTTCAATTGTTAATTCAGAGTTTTAATGAAATGAAAAAGTTTTACATCTGCCATTGAGGAATTGTTATCCTACCACTCAGTCCAGAAACCTTGACAACTACATGGCAGGCAATTTCTTTATTCAGAGTGCCATTATGTCAAATGGATCTCTAAAGACAGGGCTTTTACTAGCTGCTTGTCATGGCAAACAGACTTTTTCACCACTTGAAGACCCCAGTTATAAAAAAAAAAAGAAATAAAAAAGGGTTGAAATGCTCCGAGTCATTATGCAAAATGGGGATACATCTTAAAGGTGTTAAAGTGTACTTACTGAAATTACCATTTTTCAAGTTAAAAGGAAAATTGCTTTCCCTGAGTTGGAGTCAAATTGCTAGCTAATGCCTTCATGACAGCTGCACTTAATTCTGGATGTAAAGCTTTCTCCAGCAACAACAGAAATCCAAGTGTTCTTTATCATGGCTGGAGAAAAGCCGTCAAATATAGACCTGCTGCACTCTGAACACACATGCATCTTTGTTTTATCTTTTATATCTCAACTATTAAGAAACCCAAAACTTATGGTTTCCTCTGCTGTATTCACAATGCTGTTTCATGCACATGCTCTTCAGTGTCGCACTAAAATCAAATATGGAACTCAACCTATTTCTATGAGACCAGGAGGCCTGTAACACTTGAAAGGAGCCAAAGATGACAGCTGGCACTCAAAGTTATTGATATGCAGCAAATCGGAGGTGGAAAAAACTGTCTGAATGTGGTCAAATTGCTGAGAGTTTAAGACAGTGGACTTTGAGGTAACATTTTGTAGTTTAGCCCTACCTGGATTAGTATATGTTCACCGTAAACCATTTCTCAAGTCCATGAAATGCTTTATACTACACATTTGTTGTGGGCACAAACAGGCACACTCTGGATGTGCGTCCTTGTCTGTCCCCTGCTATTTCCTCATCTTTTGGTTTCATAGGTAGCAGGAGGAAATGCAGAAAACAAGCAAAACACAAAGGAAAAGACAGATTCAGCAGAGAGACAAGGGAGTTTCAGCTTTATTTGTGTGAAGTACACAAAGAACCTTAACACAGTTGGCATAGAAATCTCACTCAACTTTTGGCGGTGTAAATTGCACAGCACCAGCACAGTATAAATGTTCATAACTGCAGTGTAGGCTGCAGTGTGTCTGCTTAAAGCCTACATACAACTATTAATCAGCCAATTATTTTGTTTAATTTATACATTTGAGAGTGCTTTCAGTTCTAAACACGTTAGTGTTGCCACATCATGCTTTAGCTGATAATAACAGTGAATGTTTTGCAGATGTGTTGAAGGTGTAGCAAAATGTGTTCTTAATATGTTGATAAAAAGTGTTGTTGGGCTGTGACTAGCCAGTACTTTAAACACATCTGTCACTCACTGAATGAAGATACGCTATTGGTTGTAGTGCTGCAGTTAAAATCTGTCAGATTTCCATCTGTTTTGATGGAGAGAAAGATCAAACCCACTGAACTTTTTTTTCCGGGCCGGTGGATCCATCACCATCTGTTTATCCAAGTAGAGGTATTTTTTAAGTTTGTTTGGAGAGAAAGAAGGCTGCCAACAGTGCAGCCTCAGAGGAAGGTCCAGCCTACACCATCCTGTTTCTGCATACACCACTCATTAAGGAATTACATAAACACATGAAATTAGGAATCCTGAATGTTGGTGTTGCAGGTCATCTTTTATTTTGAACTTATACTCTCAGCTGCAGTCCTTTTTTTGCTTTTAAATTAGCACTGCAATTAGCACTGATGTTATTTCACATTTTACAGTTTTCTATCCAATGTAGCCATTCACTCAAAACCTCAGCTATTTCCACTCTTCTCTTTAAAGAGGCTGTTTTTTTGTTTGTTTGTTTTTTTCCCAAAGAAATAACAAGTATTAAAGATTCTCACATTGTGTTCAGGAAACTGGTTACCTGTGTTGCCCTCTGTTCCCCACTCTCTTTTTGATCACAGCTGTTCATGAACATTCAAATAACAATTTAACTTGATGAATCCATTCAGCTGAATGTGTCAAATGTGGTGACTTGTACTGGTTGTCTCTTTTCCCAACTTGTCGCTGTTGTAAAAGTGTTTTGTTTCCTCAGCAGAGTGACATGCTGCTCTGACTGCTATGAGACAAACAAACAGTATGGCCGATCAATCATTCACCTGATGAGCTGAATCAGAAAGATCTCACTATGAGATCATCTCGTTGCGTTGTCAATGCTGTAGTTTAAACTATGGCTTCACTCAAAAAATATGTGGCCTTTACCTTTACTGACAACATTGTTCATTTTCTCTAAAGGTAAATAACCCTAATATTATATTTCATAATGAACCTGGGCTGGGCCTTTCCCTCCTAGTGAGGATAAGCAATTACAGATGTATGGATATGTACAAATCTAATAAATGCTGCTAAAATTAGCTGAAGTGCTCTTTTAGGCACCTTTAGTATAAAAAACTCCTAAGGAAAAGAAAAGTACTTTACATGATAAATAAACACAAATAAACCAAACCCAGGTTGCTTTTGTTAAAGGTATTCTAAATGCTGCTTTATTCTGTGTGATAGCAGCAGTCTAACCGGTTTATTGCATGCCCCTCTGCTAGATTAAGACAAGATTTTATTAGATTCGCCCCACACGGCCTGTAATGTGTCAGTTTTGAGGCATGATAAATTGTAGTACCACGGTGTAATTAGAAAGGCAAATTAATGCATCAAAGGCATGTCACAGTATCACATTAACCAGTGTATTATTTGTAAAAATTCATGCTGTACTCATATTGGTTGGTTTGAAAATGTGGATGTCAGAATTTGGACTAAAATATTGTGCAACTGTTTGAAATGAAAATGCTTGTCTTTCAGCTGACTCCAGAACTGTAGAGTGCATGTGTCCCTCTGGGATAATGACTCTCAGTGTGTCTGCTGATATTATGCTGTGATAATTTAACACAACAGTTTGTTAGAGCACAGTGGCTCAGTTTTTGGCACTGTCGTCTCACAGCAAAAGCTTTCTCTTGATACTCCAGTTTCCGCTCAAGTCATGCAGGTCAGGTCACTTGGAAACGTCAAGTAGCCCTGTGGAGTAAGAGCAAGAGTGAAGACCTGTGTTGGTCTTTGATCAACTTACCGTACATCTCCAGGGAGTACTCAGCCTCTCTCCCAATGTCAGCTGGGATAGGCTCCAACCCTGGTCACTGCTTATCAGGTTTCTCAATGAGATCTTCCAAATGCGATACAATCGCTCCTTTGTTTGTATGCTATTCATTAATATTTGGCAGTTATTCTACATGAGGAATAGGCAATTGATAAATGTAAAAGTATCAAACCTTTTGAGTTTTGACACTCCATAATAGTACACACACACAACATCCATTGCCACCTGCCCCACAAAACCTCTCTTCAAATGCTCAATGTTCATTTGACTTTTCTGTCGGTCGGGTATGTAAGATATGATGTTTCAGAAATGACCAGTTTTATAAGGCCTTGTTCAGTTTGAGTGAACGAGGGTAGCGACCAGGCTCTAGACTGAGGGCTGGATCTTCAAAATAGTGATTCCCACACATTCAGTGACACCGTTATAGCAGGAAGGAACAGTACCTAATAACACTGTAATAACACTGACTGCCATGAGCAATGTGAATGGGGAAATGTTGGGGATCCATGTCTTTTTATAAGCAGTGATCACATTCACTTTCACTTATCAGTGTTCTGCATCACTGGTTGGATGTAAAGGTGGCCAGTATACAATCAGTGCCTATGTAGGAAGTAGTTTAGGGTGAGGCTGTGGAGGTCAGATATCCTTCAATCTGACCTCCACAGTGTGTATAAGTTTTGTATGAGGTTTGTCAAATGTGAATGACAAACAGGGGCATTCATGATGACTGTCTCAATGTATTTAGGGACAAAACTAGCCATGTGAACAATTAATAAACTCAAACCCTTCTTTCACACCCGGCCAGCAAATGTATGAAATGAGTGATCCTTGAATTGTCTTTTTCAAATGGTTTTAGGAGCTCTTAGATGATTTAAGTGGAGCTTCAAATAAATCATATCGATAGAATGGGTAGATTAGGAATGCCAGCAAAACAAAGCAGTGCATATATGTATGCTGTGAAGGTGCTGCAACCAAAAGACAGTGATGCAGGGTGGATGTCAGATACAGGAAGAGAGAAATAAAGTGGACACATGAGACAGCTTTTATGGCCTGGAAGGTCCAGGTAAACCAGATCAGCTGATGACCCTTCCATGTCAGCCAAATGCCTGCTGTGGTTGGCTAGGTCTGTCACCAAGACCTTGGGAGTGGCATCACAATACTGATGCATTAATCCTAATCACACTTTAATTCTAGTGGAAGACAGTGTCAGATATAAATATAAGAAATCCAGTATAACGTAGGTGACCTTCCATGAAATTTAATTTCTGAACACAAAATTGATGAATATGGATGTAACTCTGAGGATATATGGTCACTGTTTCTGAGATTTTCTTACTGAAAAAGAGCATCCACCATCCTTGTAATATTGTCAAGGACATGCCTTACTCAAGTTTAATCAGTAGAATATGGTTTACAGTAATTGTAATTTTGCATGCTTTTTTTTTTTTAACAGCGTACTATACAGTATGAACGCGCATTATGTTCTGCATCCTAAATTGGCTAAGAGAGAACCGCGAATGTGTTCTGCGTCCTGATTAACTAAGGGAGTACTGTGCAAAATGTGTGTAAAAAGGTGTATAAAAGTGTGTGGTTAGGGGTTTTACGGCCTTAAAACATGTATAATAATTGTTAAACTTACTTGCGGAATTTGTTTATTGCGGGTTATTTTTAGAACGTATCCCCCGCGATAAACGAGGGCCCACTGTACTACTAAAGAAAAGCACTTGACCTCACAGGAGAAGATTTATGGCAAGGATCTATAGAAAATTACATCAAACCAAACCACACAGGAGATCTTCAACCTCTTCCAATGTGATCATATTTCTGTGTTCTTCTTTGGGTGCATGTTTTAATTAAATTTATTTATTTTGAATGAAATAAAAATATGTGTTTTGGTGCTGTTTTTTTATCATAATGAGTAGGATTCAGAACACTGCACATAGGATCAGTTGTAAGTGAACAAATACTCTGTTTGGGGTTCATGTAATGTGTATTGTTCAAATCTTCCCCATATATATGAATGTCGACTAGATCAATGACCAAGGTGAGAACAGTGTACCAGAGCTTGGTCATACCAGACTTTTGTCATCACATGGTGTCAAGTTGTGAAATGGTTGTAGTTTGATTAGGTTGAGAGGGAAAAAAAGAAGAGAAAAGAAAAGAAAAAAAATCATGGTTTGGGTTAAAATTAGGATATTAGTGAACTCGTGTTAAGGCTAACTCACATAGTACAAAAGGTCACTGCTTAAGATTAAGCATAAATTTGTTTTTCAAAAAGATGCTTGTACAGATGACTAATACGGCAGTTTTTCTAGTGACGATGGGCTGGTATTGTTCAATAAAGGTGGATGTGCCATGTTCAGATGGACTATTAAATCCATAAAATTGGAAAATCTTTATATTGAATATGAATATAAATATTTATGAATCAACCAATCTGCACTGAAATCAGATTGCTAATGTGCAGGGAAATGTGTCAGTTCTTTGAATAATTTATAGCAAACTGGGTGAATTCATGAAGGGATGAATATTTTATTTTCATGGCATGTCATCTAAATGGCTCATCCCGAATTGGATTACATGAACACAGAATAACAGCAACATATAAGATGTGGCATTCTGTTGTCAACAAAATCTGTATTGTGATGGATGGGTGGATGGATGGATGGATGTAGCTATGCTAATTCTGCATGTTGGTCAAAGGACAAGAGCCAGTTAACATATGATTTAGACTTTAAGAAATGAAGTAATCAGGGGCGACGTTTAGCTTAGTTGGTAGAGCAGCCGCCCCATGTACAAAGGCTCAGTCCTTGCTGATGCCCAGGGTTCAAATCCAACCTGTTGCTCTTTGCTGCATGTCATTCCCCATCTCTCTCTCTCTACATTCCTGTCACTCTTCAGCTGTCTCTGTCAAAATAATGCTTGAAAAAGGCCAGAAAAAGAATCTAAGAAATTAAGTAGTCGAATAAGTAGTTCACATGTCTTAGTTTAAAGGATCAGTTTGGGACTAATAGGCCGACATACTGATGTGTCTTTCATTAGGCAAACAATCAAGTTGATCATATCATGCCATCTTCTTAGAGATGTTAGCAGGTAGCTTTGTGGTTGTCGCTAATAATTAATAAATGACAGGCAACTGACGGATCATTAACTAAACTATTCCAGTTACACTTTTAAGTACATGATAATATTTTAAGCTTCATCAAGACCTTTTAGAATTCAGGTACAGACACGTCAGTCTGAAGTTAATGTAAGCTCAAGCTGCTGCAGCCGAGTCATCAGATGTATTGTTTATGTGTGAAATAGTTTAGGAATCATTAAATGATTAAAACTTGCATTTAGTTAATGCTCCTACAGGGTTGCATGACACGGGAGAATGTTGTAATGGTGTGTTATGTTTCTGCAGAACAGACAGACCTGGATGCGTTTCAAACAGGGGTTTATTAAATAGAGGACAGGAACTGGAAATGGCCGACGAGGAGGAAATGGCAGAGCTGAAGCAGGGGAATCGTGAGATGGCAGAGGGCAGGCTATCTGGGCTGGCAGGGAAGAAGCTGGTGGAGAGAGCAGGCAGGCAGATCTCTGGCAGTAGGTGGTGGTAATGGTCCTGTGCACAAAGAAACACTGTTAAGAACAAAGAAAGACAACCTTCCAAAAACATTGCGCTAAAACAATTTTCAGAGAGGCCTGAACATGACTACCACTGTAGACGTCGCAACAATCTGGCGAAGACTGGATGTAGAGCCGGGGTATACAGTATATACTGCTAGAGTTGAGTAGTGGATTTGTTGCAGGTGAGCCAGATTGGCAGCCGGTGATGATGGCCACTCCCAGGGAGACAAGACAAGACGGACACAAAAGGGGAGGGGAAACAGTGAAATGACAAGAAAGGAGAAGGCACCACTAGACTATGACACTACGTTTCACCCAAATTCTTTTTTTTTTGATGTTGTCCTGTCCAGTTTGTTGTTAATCCTCTGCAGTCACTCAGTGGTTAGATTGAACAGGTTTAAACTGTGATGTTTTAGTCCATTGTATGTTCAGTTGATGTTTTGTGATCCACTTCCTTCAAAGAGTTTCTGTTTCTCTTTTGAAGTTTTAGGAACAGCTTTGCTGAAGCAGTTTGCCTGTTAATTCCAGCTTGTTAGAGGCATTATTACACACTGAAACAGGAACCTGTGCACAGATTTTGATGCTAAGCTTTCAGTTTTCTTTACCAATGACCAGTGCTTTCTTATTATTATTTATCTGTTGCTCAGAGGTCCCAAATTGACAAACAACTCCAAGATTCTTTATGGTGGAGCTGGAGGCGGGGGTGATCCCGTCTAGAAAGAGAATTTCTGAGGTGTTTGGGTCCAACACACCCACACCCACACATATTTAGAAGGGAGTAACTCAGGGAAGAACTATGCCAGTGTTTGAGAAGAAAATGGCATGTATCCACTCACCAGAGAGATTCACACTCCACCCCAATAGTGACCGTCACATAGCTTGCTAACCCCTGACAACATGTGGAAAGAGTCTGTAATGTTTAATCCAGAGTCAGATTCCTGTTCCACATCACCCTCTGTACTCTGTCGACTGAACTTCAACCGTGTGGCTTCCAGGCTGATAATTTTCTGGAGCTCACAGCAATGTAATGGCTGGACTTTTCTTTTAAACACAGGAGGCTTCACTCTGATTACACTTAATTGGCCAAGAGTGGTGTTAAACCACAGTGTATTCTAGAGTTGCACGATACCCACAGTACCCACGGATTACTATACTACCGGTGCCAGTTTCCGCTACATTGGGGCCGCCTCTGCTCTCCTTTCGGCTTCTCACTGCATGCTATTCCCATGCACGTTTACTCTCTTGTATACAAACCAACATGGCAACTACTGCAACCGAACTCCACAGCTGCTGAATGATTGGGTGTTTGCCTGTTTGTGGTGACGTCCAGGGATATGCTGTTTCCACATGCTGGGTCCACCCGTCTGTTAGCTGATTGGCTGTTCGTGTGTTTCTGCCGGCAAGAACGAAATCCACGAAGACCGCTCTGCTTCCATAGAAATTTGCTTTAAAACGAACAACAAGCTAAAGCTCTGTGTCGCCCAAACGCACGCAGACAACACACTCACCGTGGCAGAAGCACCGGGCCCGAGCGGCGAGTCTGCCACGGCGTCAGTGTCAGTGGCAACACTGATTTTGCTCAAAAAACCAAACCCGTTGTTGTATTACATTTGCATAAATGTTCTTTGCATTTTCATATTTTTGCTCTGACTCTTGTAATTAACAAATTTTCCAGATATGAGATTCCACACTGATGCTGGGCACATTAACATTTTTTTCTATTTGTAAATTATATTTCATGGATCCTTCTGTCAACAAACGCCGTAAAACTGCCAGAGAACATATAGTAGAGTACTCTACCACTGACCTGGTCGAGCAGCTGGGTCAGTCAGTATAAATAGCATCCATTCTTCACTCTGAAACTGTGCTGCTTGATTGTTACTGACACACCCTCTAATGTGCCTGACTTCCTGCAGATGGTGGTTCACCAAAATAGCAAATGGCTGCAGGTAAAGGAAAAATCTGTTCATGAATCATAAAAAAAAAAATACCTAGCAAACAAAGCTTTCACCATAGGTTGTCAATGTGAATCTATATTGCATCTGTTTTCTGCATCTAACTTCACACTGGGGTGTGTGTTTTTTCTCACTGTAGATTGTTGCCTATTGGCAGAAATGGAATATAAAATTCATAACCTGCCAGATAAACTGCCCTCTATTCATGGCTTGCTGGTGCCAATTTGTGCAGCCATTTATGTTCTTCAGTGTCATTTTACTCATGCTTTAATGCTTTAATCTCTATGTGCTAAATAAGATTTGCAATACATAAAGCTGAACAAACTAGAGCTACAACCTGAACTGTCAAAGTGTTTTGTTTTGTTTTTTCACATGAACCTTCTGGTTATGTGGGAGGCAGTGTTAGCAGTGAGACATTAGATCCACGGTGAAGTTCACTGTGTGATTTCATATGCCGTACATGTTGCATGCATTTTTAATGGTGGTATGACTGTTACATTCATCCATTAGCTATACCAGCGTATCTTTTAGAGGGTCGTGGGTAGCTGACGAGAGGTGGTGTGCACACTGTATAGTTTGCTATTTGCTGTTTACCAGTCACAACTCACACTGTGGGAGGAAACCTGAGCAACAGCTGAAAGCGCAGGCATAGTGGAAACATGCAAACTTCACACAGAAAGGCGATGTGATACATTATTCAGAATTGCTCTATGGCGTCTCTCTGGGACCTGGGAACTAATCAGATCTATCAGAACTGACACTAAAAGGCTTCCAACAGAAGAGAATTTAGCTGTGAAATGCCTCCCAAGGACAGCATCATGTGATAAGCAGTCAACATTGATCCTTCATGCATTGTCAGGAAAACTATTTCTGCAGCCACTAATGAATGCATGCACATCAAGTGTTACCTTTTGTCAGTTTGAAACAAAGTGTGGAGTCATTTTTTTCAGAAAACACCTCAGTGAATGTCATTCCTACATGCACTCAAAAACAAACAAACATTGGATTTAGTTAACTGAGTTATGGCAACCGGTTGCACGAAACTGGGTTAATTTAGATGGATTTAACACAGTTATGTTGAGTCTATTCAACGAGTTATGGTGGATTTATTAAACAAAGCCATGTTGGATTTATTATATAAAGTCATATTCCATTTAGTGAACTAAGTTATGTTGAAATTAATAAACTAAATATAATTGCATTTAAGCTGTACCATCTTGTTCCATCAATTTTACTATGAATATTCAAATAAATGACACAAAATTTAATTCCTTAAACCCACTTTTATTTATAATTTTTATCATTTGAATCAGAAAACAATTTGGCAGCTTTCAGAATACCAGTACTAATACAAAGAAAATTGTCAACTCTTGAAGTTTCATTTGGTCGCTTTAAGATTACTAAAATCTAGATGAATAAAACAGCCCCCATTAAAAAAAAAGTCAAATCAAAATGTTACCATGTTAAATGCCACCAACAAGGAAATTACAAACGGACTTGGTATGGCAGAGATGAGTAATACAGATAAGCCAACCTCCATAAAACTACCCAATCGAACAAATCTAGTGGAACATAAAGGAAGATTTTCATGGACTCCCATGAAAAGAAGTAGTAGAATAGTCCTCATTGTGTTGTGTATGTGAAAGATAGAGACAAAGCTTGTGTGTGTGTGTTCAAAACAAGTTGAAAAGATTACTCAAGCAGTCTGTTTTTGAGGACCTGCACCTTTTGGAAAAAGTCGGTTACCATCCAACTCCATAACGACTTTTTGAAGGAATTCAAACGTGTGCTTCAGCTCCTTTGGGTAGCTCAAATTCTAGCTGTAAATGAGGCAGAGCAGGAGCACGCATCCATTGGCCACATTCCTGAGACCTTGCAAAACTTTGACTCCCTCAATTATGACTCCTACATCTTCTGGATCTTCATCGGGCTCTGCTCCCTCATGTTGTATGACATAGATCCACATGACAATGGCCTCCATTTCATGGCTTGCATCAGGACTGGCCTCCTGGCAATGAGGTGAAAACATGGCATCAATTCCGATTTGTAGCATGTTAACATCTGAGACTATTAAGGAAAGGTTCATACTTTTTATTACAACTTACCAGGTAGGTTATTATTAAGCTTTCAGGATCTTCATTTAGATAGATACAAAGTCCTTGTAGATACAGCTTTAGTACACTGTTTGCATCTCCACATTTATAACCTTAAAAAAAGTAAAGAAAGAAAATAAGTGTAAATCATTCAATAATTTTGGCTATGAATGTAAAAACAAAATTAAAGCTTTATTAATGTATACTTCATCAGTACAAATTGCATTTAATTGCGTCTGTGTGTTACTGTGTGAATTACACAACAGAATGTCTATTACACTAACACGTTAGTATAATTATATTGCATTTCTATCCTTAATTCTTACAACATGAGTTATTGTCATACAGCCATTACTGTTCCTCCATCATATTATTACTGTCATAATTACTACCATATCTGTTACTGTAATCATTTTTATTATTCATTGTGATTTATTGTCATTTTGTCAGTCATTGTAATTGTACAATATGTTTGTGTTAATTTGTTCTGTACATGTGACATCCATTGCACGTCTGTCCGTTCTGGGAGAGGGATCCCTCCTCTGTGGCTCTTCCTGAGGTTTCTTCTACATTTTTTCCCTGTTAAAGGGTTTTTGTGGGCAAGTTTTTCCTCACTCGAACCGAGGGTCTAAGGACAGAGGGTGTCACTCCCTGTACAGATTGTAAAGCCCTCTGAGGCAAATGTACTTTGTGACTTTGGGCTATACAAATAAAATTGATTTGATTTGATTTGATCTAGAACACCCCCCTCTTCCAAAACAGTTTGGTTTAAACTGATTCATACAATTTTCCTTTTTCTTGAATTTTACATTTCAGAGAATAGCAGAAACACCTTTTCAAAAGTATGGAAACAAATACTTTTTTTCCAGGTAATAAACCCCTCAAAATAATACTCACCACTACTGTAGAGCCGCCGTCTTTGCATCCATTACAAGAGCCACTCTCTGAGATGACATGGGAATCTGAAATCCAAAGTAGATTCCAATTTTTAACACACACTACATACAATGACAAACACTACACCTAGAGTGCAAGGTCATAATGTGGAAAACTACAGTAACACTAATAAGGCGGCATTTATACTAGAATGCTCTCGGCTCGTTTTTGTTACGGATGCACCTTTTGTTTACATTAGAGACAATAGCTTTAGCTGCATGCTTATTGGACCTTCACTGTGACTTGCGACTTCCTGATTCGCTGGATTTGCGCGCCCTTGTGGGTCTTGGTCATGTGACTTGCGTTGTTTTGTTTTGAATGTTTGGCGGACACAGAAACCGCACGTGTGTACGCATATCGTTTCACTCTTACTCTTGTTTTATACAGCACACTTTCAATCTTAATTTGTTTATTAATCTTGCATATCATGATTTGACATGTACAAAATTACATACAAATACATATTGTCTGTTGCAGTACACGCACGGTTTCGTTCAATATTGTAAAGGATATATTGAACTTAACCAAAAAACAGAAGGATGGTGGTGGTTGTAGATTCTAGAAGACTGCATTCACCAGACTAGGCCAGACCATGAAGGAATCCAACAAAATGCACGTTCGCTTCTTCTTCTGCCTTATTGAGCATGTGCAAGAAAGTACGTATTTAATACAGCTCCATTGATTTTACACAACGAGGTGTAGTTATCCCAACAGTTAATGGTGTTAGGTTAATAAAATAAAATTCTCTTGATTTTAATCGTCAAACATGGACACATTTAGTAGTTTTAATTTGAAAGATTTATTTAATGCCAACAACATCCATGTTTAATTTCTTTGAGTGTGAGTGTGTAATGCACTAAATGTCCCATTTGTGCACTGGGGCCTAAGTGACCATGAACATGCACAAAATGAAATATTAAAAACAGATAAATTCTCATGGGTGAGCTTTCTTCCTCAACACGAGTTGGATACAAAGAAAGCTTTCATGTTCATTAGATTGAGAGAAACGCCACACTAAGTGCTTGTCTTTGCATTCCTACATGCATGACACTTAGTGACTAACACAGTTTGATTAAACTGCAAATTTTGCTTTGCATACTCTTCGTTCTAATTATGACAGCAGTTTGGCATAAAAATTAGAATTTATTCAGTAGCTTCACTTAACAATATGTTTAGTTACATGCATGTAGACCCTACAGATAGTGAGGTGTGTTGGCATACGTATATGAGGGGAAAAAAGAAATAAATAACACTATCTCTTGTCGAAATCTAGAATGTATGAGCAGGCTGTATTGTTGCATCTCTGCAGCATGTTTACTGTTTAGTTTGTTTAACAAGGCCATATGTCCTTGTGAAAAGCCTGCAGTATCCGTACAGTACACCTTACTATCTGAATGTCCTTCACATCGTGTTTTTCCTCCCTCGTTCCTCTCTCTCTCTCTCTCTTTCTCACACGCACACACACACACACACACACACACACACACACACACACACACACACACACACACACACACACACACACACACACACACACACACCTCTCTTGACCAGGCCTTAAGTCACACTGCTCTGCTTTTCTTTCATGTTCAGCCATGCTGTTTACCACTTTGATGTCACATACCTTTTTTTTTTTTTTTTTTTTTACAAGTGAACGCTTTACACTTCACCTGCAGAACTGTCCAGATGGATGGCAGGGGGCATGCGCGTGTTCCCATGCCATCTGCTCATTATCTGCATGGACATCCCGTCACCCGCCCCCCACCACCACCACCACCATCCCAAACACACACACTTAAATGGAGCTGGTGGCTGCTATTGGCCCTCTGGGGACTGAGTCTTATAAGACATACACGCACATACAAGAAAGCTTGTTTGTCTGGATCTCTTAACAGCCTGCTCCAGTTTATTTTTTATTTCTTCGGGTGGAGATTGCACACTGGGTGTTGTGGGGCACTCCTGTGAGGTTGAAGGCATGCTGAGGTTGGCCTGATAAACAGCTGCCTGGCCTGTTTTATGTCTGCCACGATTAAAAGGGAGCGAACTTCCTTGTCAGGAAAACGGTATTGATCAGGGGTATCTGTGGGATTTTGGCCCGTACACGCAGTGTTAATGATGTCCTCATAGTTTAATATTGCTCCAACAAGATTGTGAGTGGATTGACTCGTTGTCACTCACTTTTAGTTATAGCATCCACACATTACACAAGATGCCGTGAAGTCTGACGTCAGTCAAGTATCATTCAATATATTCAAAGTTTCATTCCATATATTTAAGGTTTCATTTCATATATTCAGGGTTTCATACAATATATTCAGACTTCAGGGGGGGTTCGCCCAGGGCGCAAATGTGGCCAGGACCGGCGCTGGGAGCGTACAGTAGGTACTGAATTTAACCGCTGTGAAACGGTCAAGAAATACCTTTTTATTTCTCTGATTAACAGCTTTATCGAGGCTGACGCTTGTTATTGTTACTATATGTCTCTTGACCAAAAGGCTCTCTCTCTGCAAATCTGACTCAGATTTAGAAGCTGTTACTGTACATGAAATAAAAAAAAGTAAATCACACACACAGGTAGATGATCAGAGTTTAGTCCATGAATCCACCTGGACAGTCTCTGCTTCAGAGACATCTTAGGCTGTCTGTGGAGGTTTGACCGATCTGGGTGTCTGATTGGCTTGTGGAATGTGACGTGGGGCTCCGTTTTTCCAAAAGTTGGATCTCTTTTCCAAATTCTCCCCTACACACCAGAGCTGCTTCTCGCTGACACCCAAGCTGAAGTGGATGACCTCCAATTCAAATGAATGGAAAAACCTCCGTTCTCATTGCCATGCCAAATCCTGTCTGAATCCAGCCAACAGAGGAGGCTTATGTTACAGTTGAGCTGTTCAGTGTTGCTCTGGTTTGATCTCATCTCTTTCAGAAGCTTTGTAATCCAGTCTTGAACTACAGTCTTTTAGAGAAATCAGTTGTAATGATAAGTCCATACAATGTTCCATGTAGAAAACACATAACACAGTATTGTGGTTTTGTGGTTATCATATCGTCACAGCTCTACACATGGCTGTACACAGACACTTTCAGGGATTGTGTGCTTGGTCACAATGTACTGCTACAGCTGTTGGTTCTGTCCTCATAAAGGTGAACACTCTGGCATTTAAAGTGATGTACTGCACCCTGATTGGACCATAGCAGTTTGGGGGCAGATTAACCCAATGCTGCCTGCCTTTAGCAATTGTCAAGTCATCTTGATCATCTGCTGTAAAGCAGGGGTTAACACTTAGGACTGGACTGAGTCTCAAACATGTTTTTAGCCGTGTTTACAGACTAGCACAGTTAGGTTGGATATGTCAGACAGGGCTACAAAGAATAAGCACTGCACCATACCAGCACTTCCCATTCAAAACATAACATCACAATGATGATTAAACAGAATACCGCATGCTCTGTGGTTAATGGTCACGTGATTGGTTATGTTTCAGCCAGGATTTTAACAGTGTTTTCTAACCAATGTCTCAAAGTGCGGGGTATTGCTCTAACGAAATGCCGACTGGCAGGTTGAGTGGACTGGTGCTGTGCTCCACAGAATATGCTCTTTGTTAGCTTGATGAAAAGCTCAAAAGGTTGTACTCTGTCATGACAAGGCAGTGATGATACATTGTTGCTCCTTTTGAATAATATGTGCATGGCCATAGGATGTTTTCTTCCTGCTTGGGACCAAGTGGTAATGCAATATGAAAGGTGTGCAAACAAGTCATGAAATGCATTTACAATTTAGCAGCATCTGCAGACTATTGATTCTTAATGAATCTGAAGTTGTGAAGGTTAAGTCAGTCCTTCAGTTCAGACTAAATGTAGCAGTACACCAATGTTTTCATGCTGCGTATTAACCTTTACAGATATGTGACCTTTATGTGAAGTCTGGTGGGCTGTGATACTTGCAGTAGTTTTGCAGTTTCCCAAGTTTTCATTTTGTTTAAGTGTGAAGGCATTTATCAACCACTTCACTTAGCAGTCGTAAACAGAACCACGTATTTACTGGTCCACACAGTACTGGAGATCCTCTCTTTTATACAAGCATCAGGCCCCTACCGAGTAAGCGACACATTGATATTTTTGTATCAAGTGTATGCAGCACACCATTGATAGGACAGATATATATTTTGGATCTAAAGAGTTTTATAACAAAGCTTTCTTTAAGTATAAAACATTACATACATAACATAACTAAGGCAAGGGATTTGATAGATGCTGTTATCGGGAGCATTCTGGTTTTTATTTGTAGTCAGTGTTTTATTGACGAGTCATGTTTGGACGGGCTTTGGTTGCATGCATGTTTGTGTGGAGAGCAAAGAGGCTAAATGTTTCTTGTTTAACCAATCAGCAATGGTTTGATGACAATTTATGAGCTTTTCAAAATGTAGTCAATGGTTGCATGGGGAGAATGATGGACAATGGGATGCTCCTTCGAAGATACATTTCAACAAATGTTTGATTTGATTCAATTTGATTTGAAAAGTTGGATGTGGAACAGTAGTTTTCAGTGTGAGCCATTGTAGTACTTATTTTATATAATCATCTAAGTTTATTTCAGCCAACACTCAGAAACAGAAATACTTCACTCTCATCTACTTTCAGTTGGTATTTCTTCTGTTTTATTTTTTATTTTATTTTATTTTGTGTGAATTTACAATATGCGCTTTATTGTGCATTTCTTTTGAACACAAATACTGTTTTTACACACTAATTAATTCCAGTTGCTTCTCCTTTGCTGATGATGAAACTTCTGCAGAGATTTTTTATTTAAAAGTCCGTCAGTGTATCAAAAATTATCCGCTCTTTTCTGGTAGACTTCAGATGTCCTTGCAGGAAGCATCAAGTTTTATTGACAGTACATCACTACCATGCAGGAGCCATTTGAATTAATTAGTTAGTGAAAGCTGTATTTGTGTAAAAAAGCAGCAGAATGGGTTCTGTTTTAGTGACACACAACAGAAATGTAGAAGTGCACCTATTATTTCCCAATTGTGATATGTCAAAAAGTATTCCCTGGAATAGGTTAGTAGATTGGTTAAACAATTAATCTAATTATTTTTTCAAACATCATTGTGCTGATGAGCATCTGAGAAACAAACATCTCTTTGTGGTGCTGCGTGTTCTTCCACACAACAATCTGAATTCCTGGCAAAGCCAGTTAGACACTTACAGTAGTGTATTGTTGTCATGTGTCACTGTGATTGGCACTGTTTTTTTTCACGATGACACTGATGTGATTTGTATCTCCACACTCTGATCTGTATTCACCATCATCAAGTCATGTTTACTTTGTGCTGACCTAAAAGCATTAAAAAAGCAAAATATAGCTGCAAGCAGCAATGACGGGCCCATGCAGATCAGGCGATCGTGTAATGTAATAATAGTAAGCATTAGCATACATGTACAACACTGTACAACACTGTACTGTACGACACTGTACAACACTGTACTGCAGTGTACAACACTGTACAGCACTGTACTGCACTGTACGACACTGTACGACACTGTACGACACTGTACTTCACTGTACAACACTGTACGACACTGTACAGCACTGTATAACACTGTATAACACTGTACAACACTGTACAGCACTGTACAACACTGTACTGCACTGTACTGCACTGTATAACACTGTACTGCACTGTTAGGTGTCAGGTGTGAACAAGTGACACGGCCCGAAACCACAGCCTTTTGTAATTTGCAAAAGAGGGCGGACATCTCACTTATCAAGGAGCTTAAATAGACACAGTGAACTCCCATCTTCAGGACAAGCTTGAAGAAAGTGTCGAGTCAACAGCTGACAGTAAGATCTTCTAGAATTCACTTCAGGTAATTTAACTAGGATTAATTTCACTCTGCTGTACCCGAAACTGGATTGGACTCAGGTGTGAACAAGTGACATGCCCCGAAACCACAGCCTTTTGTAATTTGCAAAAGAGGGCGGACATCTCACTTATCAAGGAGCTTAAATAGACACAGTGAACTCCCATCTTCAGGACAAGTTTGAAGAAAGTGTGGAGTCAACAGCTGACAGTAAGATCTTCTAGAATTCACTTCAGGTAATTTAACTAGGATTAATCTCACTCTGCTGTACCCGAAACTGGATTGGACTCAGGTGTGAATAAGTGACATGCCCCGAAACCACAGGCTTTTGTAATTTGCAAAAGAGGGCGGACTCAGGGAGTGGCACCTGCACCTATTTCAACAGGCATTCTGCGCTGCAGCGTCAGCCCTCGTCTGAAGCCCTCCTCGTGTGAAGACCTACTTGGGTTAAGACAAGCGAGTCTACCTGCGCGAGTCAAGGCAAAACTAACCTCCATCTGTCCTACCTATATCACCATGTGCTTCCAGAAGATCCCCGTAGTTTCTACTGCAGGGACCCCCCTACGCTGCAACCTTCGCACCAGGAATCTATTTAACCTGCGGCCACTGGAACATTATACACCCACCAAAACCTTCTCTGTTGGCCTATGGAACTGCCAATCTGCTGTCAACAAGGTGGACTTTATCCCGGCTTATGCCAGCAGTCTATCCCTGGACCCACTGGCCCTCACCGAAACCTGGCTCAAAACAGAAAACACCGCCACTCAGGCAGCACTCTCCGCAGCTCACTCCTTCTCCCATACCCCCGTCTCTCCAAGCGAGGAGGAGGAACTGGGGTCCTGGTTAACAACAAATGGATTGGCTAACATGAAAAGTTGGCATCAACTATCAATGGGGCAACTCACTATCTGTGGATATCACAATTTCATTTCAAATTCAAATGCTTCAGGAGCTATGAGCAAAAACAATGTTTAGGTAATTATAGTGCCCCCTAGAAACGAAATGACACCATATGTGTTTCCTGGACTGGGGACAGCGCCTCGAAGCATGGCATCAAATTTGGTTCAGTTTTGCCAAAGCGTTCTGGAGATATGAGCCAACGTCCTGTTTGGCGGCATTGCCGCCAACAGCGATTGGCTAACATGAAAAGTTAGCATCAACTATCAATGGGGCAACTTACAGTATCTGTGGATATCACAATTTCATTTCAAATACAAACACCTCAGGAGCTATAAGCAAAAACAATGTTTAGCTAATTATAGCGACCCCTAGAGACGAAATGACACCATATGTGTTTCCTGGACTGGGGGCAGCGCCTCGAAGCATGACATCCAATTTGGTTCCGTTTCGCCAAAGCGTTCCTGAGATATGAGTTCAAAAAGAATTCCAGGAGGCGCTATAGAGCACTTTTGCCTCTCCCCCTCATTAATTATGCAGCCGAATTGTGCATAATATTGCTCTTAACAATCCCAAGAAGTTTCACACAGCTTTGACAAAGTATATGATAGCCGCACTGTCTATGTGCTGCATGGGCCCTAATAAGAAAACGTAGAAAAACAATAGGTCCCTGCAGCTATCGCTGCATGGGTCCTAAATAGCAGGAGACACAGTCCATAGTGCCACGACCTCCTTGGTTGCACCATTTAAATATAGTTTAAATATAGTTCTATGACTTTGTTATTGTAGTGATATAATCAGTATTATTTGAGTTTCCCATGTGAGACACACCTTATTGTGAAGCAGTGATCACCTGTCCACAGCACTCAAGGATCAATATGACACATTGATCTTGATATGGTTATGGCCGGTGTCCTCATTTGATATCTTTTGTTTTTAGCAGATGTCTTTGGCTCTGACCATGAGGCATGACATGCATGCACACATACGCACACATGCACAAGAACTCATGTCAACATAATATCATGCACATAGATTTGAAACTAACCCCTTTATTGATCTTCACCTCTCTCTCTCTCTACAAGGACTGTTGGGTATTGTTAAACTCTGTCAAACTGGATGCAGCACCAGTTCCGTCATTGCCTGCCCTCCAGCTTTATGTTGTACACTAATTTTGTCTTTATATTAGTGAAGACAGATTATATAATTACTACTGACCCACTAAGGTTGCTATAAAACTGTCCGAGGGGAGGGAGCAATCTGCAGCGAACATCAAAGATGAGCATATGACTTAGTGATGTGTTTTACTGCTAACGTCTGTGTGTAAACACTTTGTGCAGATGACTCCCAGTGCAGGATTTTATCCACTGACTGGTGACGGTCACTTCCCGTCTTTCTGTCTTCTGGCATACAACAAATAGTTTTTTTTAGCATATCATAAAATATAAAAAATAATTGTATGCTCTCATGAACACACATACATCTATGCATGAGCCATGCACAACTGACAGGAAGTGGAAATGGAGTGTAGTCCCTGATTAATGTCTAGTAAAATACTAAAACATACAACAGAAATGCTAAATTCAGGACAAAATATTGACATGTGACTGATTACTCATTACCATGTATGGTGAAAGAGTCAAATTAAGGCCAAAGTGATGGTAAAAAGGCATTTAAAAAGAAAATTAGCATTCAGACCCATTGGAGCTCAAGTGTAAATCAAATGAAGCTCACGCTGCAGAGCCTGATCACCACCTGAAGATTCCAATTGACTCATTCAGTACTCCTGTCATGACTTCAGCCACATACTAACTCTGGCTGTCATTACAGCTACAGCCACTCCCTCCTGCCCTGCAGTAACTCACACCATTAGTGCCGAGCACAAGTGTCACTGCTCAGGTGGGCTGTCTGGCTCTGCCATGTCAACATGACCTTTGCCTGTCTATTGAATAAAGGAAACTTGAAATGTTAAGACGTCCATAACCCATCTGTATGTGAGTTGCATCCTTTCCAAACTGTTACAGTCCAATCCGACCAGAATGAACCCAGTTGATTCAGATCACAAGTTTTAGCTCACTTCTATCGCTGGGAGGAGATCTCTGCCCATCACAAGTAACTGTTGGAATCAGTCTATGAGCACATGCAAAGGCTCTCCATATCTGTTGAGGCTCCATCAGCAGCCTTCACCCAAAATCTGTGGTTTGTCGGTTGACTGGTGCAACACTGCTGTGCAGGAAATGCTAATTTTATACACCACTGACACACGTCATTTAAACTTTGACTTTAAACTGTAAATTTCACCAAAATATGTGTATTCATATCATTTAATGTGAATAGATGCAGACTTTTTATTAAAAATACTTAAAAGAACTTACTTAAAAAAACTTTAAAGTAAGCAATGTTTCCTTTGTGCACTGTACACAGTCAGGCATTCAGACTCATTTAAACTCTTGGTCCAAAACTGTATTTTTTTTAAATATTCAAAAATCTGCCCCCTTCTATAACAACTTCTACACCACCCTGCTCCCTTTCATGTACACCACTGTTCATTTTATTAAAGGAAACTGTAACAAAGCTGAAAACTAAAAATAGATCTTTGTTAATTAAAACTATGACAAAATGCATATTTGGTTTTCGTTGATGAGGCAGGACTAAAATGTCTGTGGTGCTTTATCAGACATTATACATGTGTAATATTTTCCTCCATTAAGTCTAAGAAAACAAAGGTGCAGTAATGTGCAGGGCCCACAACCTGCAAAAATATCTGGAAAAATATCGGTATAATATATGCGACCTGAACTCTCTCGAGTGACGTCATGCAACAGGAGAACAGTTGTGTCTTGGAGGTAGAGCAGGTCGTCCACTAATCAGAAGATCTGTTGTTCGATCCCTGGTTCGATCCGCTCCAGTCTGCATGGGCCTTGGGCAAGATACTGAACTCCAAATAGTCAATGTATATGAATTGTTAGCTCCTCCTGATGAGCAGTTGGCACCTTGCATAGCAGCCAATGCCATCAGTGTATGAATGAGTGAATTAAATATGTAGTGTACCTCTCTCTTTCAAAACATAGAATAACCTCATCTACTAAAAGTAAATAAAGAAAATCAGTTGAGAACTATGAAGGATGAATTTTTAGACTACATCTGACATGATGTACAGTACATGTACAGTGTTAATATGCTGCTGCTCATGTCTGCTGTGTGCTAAATTAATTTAACAAATCAATATTTAATTTAACTTCATTCTATAGAAATCTGTTGAATGAACTGGTGAGTCACATTAGCATTCTCTGTTACTTCCTCTGCTGGGGCAACAATTCCATTTCTCCCCATATTAGATGTTAGATATTAGATATTACATGTTAATGAGGAAATTTAAATGAGAGAAGATAGACTGTCACATTACTCGACTAAGTAAATGCACAACATCTTTCGTTCTCCCTGCAAGTCTATGAGATAAAAGCAGGGAAAGAAAATGTGACCACTGATGATGTCTGGGTGTCAGGATGTGGTTGATGAGTAGGAGCTGTCATGCTTGAATTGTTCTCATCCTGAAAAATAAAAAGCAGTGGGATATATTCAGATGAATAAAGGATGATAGTTAGGCTGATGTGTGTGAATTCTTTGTTTCATTAACATCTACAATCATTGCTTCATTAAGGATTCATTCAAACATTTTGATATTTTGACAGTGTTCTTCCACACGCCTGCATTCTGTTTCAGAGTTGATGCTGAGTGCATTGCATATGCAGTGACCCTAATGATGCAGTATAGCACATTATGTAAGTCAAGTTCCACTTAAGGTAGCAGAGAAGCACATTTTGCTATAAATTACTTCTAGGCAGTGCATCATAAATGGATTCAGTTCCACAGTCCAGAGTGTGGCCTTGGAGTAATTTTCAGACACAGAAACCATCAGCCCTAAACATGCACTCCACATTTCTCTCATTACTTCCTGGCAGGAAGTGGTCCCGTTGGTCCCTCATCTTGGTTAATGGTGGCTGAGTGGCTCTCAGGCCGCTTGTATAATGACCTGTAATGCATAAAATCTCACCTACTGGGTCATTTTCTTCCTCTCTCAATCCTAATGTACATTTGAGAGTCCCTTCCAAATGTGTCATTCAGTCCAATGTGTGATGGCAAAAGAAAAAAAATCCAGATGAGGAGGTGAAATGGATGGTATTGTGGTTGATGCGGGGCTAATGATGATGGGTGCTTCCTGATACAGACAGAGCCTGTAAAGGAGAACAACATGTTGATTATGTAAAGAGAAGGAATCAAACAGAAAGAAAGAATTTCCTCTGAGACTGACAGATCCTGTCCCACTTTCCACCCTTGCAGTCTTGTGGCCCTAATGTCCACATTCATGTGAGGGTCTGCGGGAGCTCAGGGCGTCCCATTTCTATTTCTGTATGCTGCAATGGTTCTGCTGTGACCCCATAATGTGCCCTTTGGTGGTGCCTGCATTATTAGGCTAATTTATACTTTAGTGAAAAGGTGGAGGTTGACCAGATGCTGGCCTACAAAACTTTGTCACACAGGGCTTTGTGTTTTAGAGGAGCAGCAGTGGGTGAGCGAGCCCAGCTCAGTTTGTTTATCAGGATTTTTAGAAAATGAAGGAATGCTGAATATTTAGCAGGTGGACAAGCTCTCTTTGATAGAACACAGGAAGACTGCTGCCAAATCAGGGACTGTATAAAGCTCATGGCTGTGCCATTCACTCAATCACCCCTCTGTACAAAAGAGACTCTACTGTACATAGTTCACAGCAAGTAGTTATTTGAGTAGTCATTTAACCCTCCAGTATAATTCTAGAATACTGCTGCAGTTCCTGAGGACCGTCACTCAAATTAAGATGTTTCCTTATCAATCTGCTACTGCTGCTGCAGCTGCTGCTACTCCTACTGCTACAACAAGTACTACTGCCACTACTGCTACTGCTACTGCTGCTACTACTACTACTACTGCTGCTGCTGCTGGTACTACTACTACTGCTACTTGTCCAGATTTTCAGCTTTCTAGCCTATTGAACTCCCCTCTGGAAGGGTTGCCGGGAAAGTACGGCGGACACAACTCGAGTTTTTCCTCTTGTTTATTTCGCACACACACGGTAAAATCCTCCACTAGATAGCCTGCCTGCTACAGGTGTGCTAGCACTATTACCGGTGGTTTCCGACTAGGATTTAACTAGCATTTAACTCTGATTGAACTAGCTCTTAACTAGTGTTGAACTAGGGTTGAACTAGTGTTGAATTAGGATTGAACTATGTTGTAAACCGACAAGGCGTACTGGTCCTGACGATAAATGATAATGAAACTTAAGCTGAGCAACTTCGCCCAGCAGTAAACTGCGCATGCTCCCCATACACAACCTGGAGATCATGAAACTACAATGCACACTGCACACAACATTACAGTAACAGCTACTGGAAAGTTCTACACCTCCCACTTGGTCTACTGATTCTGGAATCCAAGTAGGCCACCATAACTAGCTTAAACAGTTAAACTTTTAGATATTAATTACGTCTAAACATTAATAACTATAAGGTCAAAGTAATGTGAATGTCCATAACAACACATATTGTCCTTGATAATACTGTAGCATCTCCTACCGAAACACACCACCAACCTCCCAACGTCCCTGTGGCCGGTGGTGTGGGGGGGATCTTGATCCTTAACCGAAACACACCGCGTGGCAGGGATCCATTACCGAAACACACCACGGGTGGGGATCCATTACCGAAACACACCGTGTGGCGGGGATCCATTACCGAAACACGCCACGCGCGGGGATCCATTACCGAAACACACCGTGTGGCGGGGATCCATTACCGAAACACGGCACGAGGTGGGGATCTTACACTTGCTCCTCCACTGGTAACAGAACCACCAGTCTCCTAACGTCTCTGTGGAGAACAGTGGAGGGCTGTCCATTATATCTCGGCTTCTTTTGGGCTGCCCGTCAGACACTGGACAGCTTTGACATGTCCTCACCTTCACGTCTCGTACTACGCCCTTCATATCAGGGCAGGCCTCCACGACTCGACCCAGTCTGAACTGGCCCCTCAACGCGTTCTGGTCAGCTAACCACACCAGGTCCCCTGCTGCAATGTTCCTAGCAGGCGCGTGCCACTTCTGCCGGACAAAGAGGCCCGGACCTGCCAGCTGACTCCACCGTGTCCAGAACTTGTTGACCTCGATCTGGATCGCTCTCAGACGTACGACGGGGTAGGTAGGATACTCGAACCCGTGGGTATCTCCGCTGGGTCCCACACGACCAAGCAGAAGTGAATTGGGAGTGATAACTTCCACTGCTTCGTCTTGCACCTGGGCTCTGGCACCAATCGGTCTCTCGTTTGACAGGTTAGCTGCCAGGTAGAAGAGCGTCTGGAATTCCAGCGTTGTCAGGTTACCTCCTTCACCAACGCTGCTTAACGCTCTCTTGAGTACATGGACGGCTGCTTCCGCCGCACCATTTCGGTGGGGAGAATCTGCCGGATAATACACCCATGTCCAATCAGTTCCTCCAGCTGCCGCCTTCTTCTGGATCTGATCCTTGTCAACACTACTTAAGAACTCATAAAGCTCCTGCAACACTGGCCTGGCGCCCACAAAGTTAGTCCCTTGATCTGACCAGAGTTTTCTTGGGTGACCCCTGAGAGCTGTGAAGCGCTGATATGCTTTCAGGAAACCTTCTGTTGAAAGATCTTCCACAATGTCTGCATGCACTGCTCTTGAAGCCATACAGCTGAACCAACCCGTTCTCATTCCCAACGCGTAAAAAAATACCGACGCTTTGTCTCGCCCCTTGGCGTTTGATACCGACGTAAAAGGTACCCTTCCGCGTCTGTATGAAACGCTCTGGGTTGTCCATTGACTCCAGTATAATCCGTTTGCGCTGGTAAGAGACGCTCAGAGCAGAGCTCCAGCCGTCCATTCACTCCAATAATGACCCGACCACAGCGATACATGACGCTGCGAGCTACAATCTGATTGGACAACCGAGGACCCTCTGCCCGGAAGTGTTTTTCTCGTGTTGTTAAAGATTTCTTTTAATAATATCATCAACGTTTCTCAGCACAAACACGCCAAAGTGTCACTATAATTCAACAATAAAATAGCTTCATGTTGTGGCCCTTGGTATGTTTTTTTTCTCCTTCTAGCCTGAGAAATAAACTTGTATTCCTATGTTTTGGATAGCGGAAAGGCCTACACAACCCAGAATGCTCGACCACTGACGATTTGCGAGCTACAATCTGATTGGACAACCGAGGACCATCTGCCCGGAAGTGTTTTTCTCGTGTTGTTAAAGATTTCTTTTAATAATATCATCAACGTTTCTCAGCACAAACACGCCAAAGTGTCACTGATAATTCAACAATAAAATAGCTTCATGTTGTGGCCCTCGGTATGTTTTTTTTCTCCTTCTAGCCTGAGAAATAAACTTTTATTCCTATGTTTTGGATAGCGGAAAGGCCTACACTACCCAGGATGCTCGACCACTGACGATTTGCGAGCTACAATCTGATTGGACAACCGAGGACCCTTTCCCCGGAAGTGTTTTTCTCGTGTTGTTAAAGATTTCTTTTAATAATATCATCAACGTTTCTCAGCACAAACACGCCAAAGTGTCACTGATAATTCAACAATAAAATAGCTTCATGTTGTGGCCCTCGGTATGTTTTTTTTTCTCCTTCTAGCCTGAGAAATAAACTTTTATTCCTATGTTTTGGATAGCGGAAAGGCCTACACTACCCAGAATGCTCGACCACTGACGATTTGCGAGCTACAATCTGATTGGACAACCGAGGACCCTCTGCCCGGAAGTCTTTTTCTCGTGTTGTTAAAGATTTCTTTTAATAATATCATCAACGTTTTTCAGCACAAACACTGTGTGTGTGTCACCATTGATATTATGACTGATAAAATAAAAAGTTTAAAAAAGTTAATCACTTCTCTGTTTAATGTGCTTTTTATAATGTCTGTTTTTAGACAGAGCTTGTTATCAACAGACCTTTTGAGAAGGAAAAATGAAATTTTCTGTGTGCAGTTTGCGCTGGAGCTGTACTGTGTATATATTCATATACAGTAACAATTTTATTCATGGAAAGCTTTCTGGGCTGCTCAAAGGATCACAAAAGCAGCATGCAGCACACTCACCATGTGAGTTTTGTTCAGTGTTTTGTCGAAGAAATCATCAAAGTCGAATTGACATATTTGATAGGGTGTGTTTTATTAAAAAGCATGCCGTCACACTGGTAAATTGACAGTCACAGAACATATCTGAGCCACCTCAAGCTGACCCCAAGGTCAAGGCCATATCCCCTGATAACTGATCAACGCTTTGGGATAGGGGCCTGAAATCCACACCTGCGCATTGGGACAGCATGGTCGGCCACGGTGTCGAGTTTCAGACCCAGTGCGCCCTTCGGGAGGGTCAGGGGTCAGCCGTTCTGTATTTAACGAGGCCTAGTAGTAGTATTTGATTTGATTTGACTAATTTGGATTAAAATGAAATTGTATAAAGCATGACATGAATATAGGAGATATTTCAACCTAGACATTCTTATAAGTCACAACCTAACTTATCCTTTTAACCTATATTGTGTGTGTGTGTTGTTGTTGTTGTTATTATTGTTTTCTTTTCCTGACAGTGGCAAAGTGTGGGATGACACATGGGAACCTGCGCAAGCTTATCTGTAAAACAGCCCACCACAGGTTGCAGAGTTGGCATCACAAGTTCCCAGTTCAAAGTTCAACATGTTGAAATTCACAATAGAAATAAAGTTAAAGTTCATCATAAAAGTTCAGAATAAAATATTGAATACACATTTCAGTCAGTGTCAGTCTCTGTTTCACTCTATAACTGGCTTAAGTACATAAAACATCTATGAATCCAATAGATCAATAATATCTCACGTAATGTGTTCACAGCTCTCAATATCTCACTATTGTGGTCTACTTCTCATTACACACATACACACACACACGGAAAAAAAATAATAGAATCAAAATAGGACAATTAAATATTTGGCTGTGTAAGTACACAGTATAAGTAGGGTAGTAAAATATCAGTTTAGGAAGTCTATTGATATATATTGATCTATACTCAAATGTCGGACCCCTGCCTTAAAGCATTGACAAGTTAATCCCAAAAAGGTAGGTAGTAGGCCTCATTGAGTACAGAACGGCTGACCTCTGACCCTTCCCAAGGGGCCACAGGTACGAAACTCGGCACAGTAAATGTTGCCCACGTCCTGATACGCATACTCAAATTTCAGCCCCCTGCCTCAAAGCTTTGATGAGTTATCAGGAGATAGTGACCGGAAAAGAAGAGGGTCAGATTTGGGGGACTCACTAAAAAAACAAACAACACATGTCTTTTTGGCCGCTGCGCGGCAGCCTTTGACCCCAGGGGCCCCAGATTTGGAACAGAGGATTCCCCAGGGGCCCTGAATAATGAACCGGTGAAAAAAAACCCACAAGTCCAGTAGATTTTTTTTTGCCCCATCTGGATTCCTGAGCATTGGGGTCCTGTCAGAATCATGCAGTCTTATACCCTCTGACCTGCGTGGAGGTTTTGGAGTGTTTCTACAAGTTGCACAGGTCTGAAATTTTAGTATGTTGTTCAGGGGCATGAGACGAGCGGATAGATGTTGGTCTGGTCCACGTCGGCCCAGTACTTTTCGATGGGCGGGGCCGAGAAAGGACGCCGTTACACAAATCTGCGCCCTCGCTGCTGCCACAAAAATGAACCAAACTGCATGAAACTCACTGTGCTATTCTAAATGGAGGTCTGGGTCAGGCTCCCAAAGTCCCAACTCTGTAGACCTTCTAGAAAGCTAACTAGCTCTACAGTGAAGGGATTGTGACAGGACCAAAAAATCCCAGCAGAAGGCTCCATGGCGTACGACATAGTCAAATTTCAGCCTCCTACCTCAAAGCATTGTCAATGTATTCCCAAAAAGGTGTCCAGAACGGGTGAACTCTGACCTTTCCAAAGCGGGTACGGGGGTGAAAATAGGGGCCCTGATCAGACCCTGCGTCCTGATACACATACTCAGATTTCAGCCTCCTGCCTCAAAGCGCTGATGAGTTATTCACAAACCAAACAGGTGTTTTTAAGCCTAAACTACTAGGCCTCGTTAAGTACAGAACGGCTGACCTCTGACCCTCCCGAAGGGCGCACGGGTCTGAAACTCGACACCGTGGTCGACCATGCTGTCCCAATGCGCAGGTGCGGATTTCAGGCCCCTATCTCAAAGCGTTGATCAGTTATCAGGGGATATGGCCTTGACCTTGGGGTCAGCTTGAGGTGGCTTAGATATGTTCTTTGACTGTCAATTTACCAGTGTGACGGCATGCTTTTTAATAAAACACAACCTATCAAATATGTCAATTCGACTTTGATGATTTCTTCGACAAAACACTGAACAAAACTCACATGGTGAGTGTGCTGCATGCTGCTTTTGTGATCCTTTGAGCAACCCAGAAAGCTTTCCAAGAATAAAATTGTTACTGTATATGAATACATACACAGTACAGCTCCAGCGCAAACTGCACACAGGAAATTTCATTTTTCCTTCTCAAAAGGTCTGTTGATAACAAGCTCTATCTAAAAACAGACATTATAAAAAGCACATTAAACAGAAAAGTGATTAACTTTTTTTAACTTTTTATTTTTTCAGTCATAATATCAATGGTGACACACACACAGTGTTTGTGCTGAAAAACGTTGATGATATTATTAAAAGAAATCTTTAACAACACGAGAAAAAGACTTCCGGGCAGAGGGTCCTCGGTTGTCCAATCAGATTGTAGCTCGCAAATCGTCAGTGGTCGAGCATTCTGGGTAGTGTAGGCCTTTCCGCTATCCAAAACATAGGAATACAAGTTTATTTCTCAGGCTAGAAGGAGAAAAAAAACATACCAAGGGCCACAACATGAAGCTATTTTATTGTTGAATTATCAGTGACACTTTGGCGTGTTTGTGCTGAGAAACGTTGATGATATTATTAAAAGAAATCTTTAACAACACGAGAAAAAGACTTTCGGGCAGATGGTCCTCGGTTGTCCAATCAGATTGTAGCTTGCAGCGTCATGTATCGCTGTGGTCGGGTTATTATTGGAGTGAATGGACGGCTGGAGCTCTGCTCTGAGCGTCTCTTACCAGCGCAAACGGATTATACTGGAGTCAATGGACAACCCAGAGCGTTTCATACAGACGCAGAAGGGTACCTTTTACGTCGGTATCAGACGCCAAGGGGCGTGACAAAGCGGCGGTATTTTACGCGTTGGGAATGAGAACGGGTTGGCTGAACACCACACCCCAGACTTTTATCTTTGTTCTTCGTTTCACAGCATCTTTGACGACATAGGGGCCGAAGAGGTCCAGTGTCGTAAACTCAAATGGTGCGGCCGGTTCAGTTCGTTCGAAGGGCAGCTCACTCATCACCTGTCTGCACATCCGTGCTTTAGACTTTCGACAGCGCATACAGGAATCAATGACACTTCTGGCGATTCTTGGTCCCTGCACCACCCATGCCTTAGACCTCACCCAAAGGAGTGTACCAGCAACACCTTCGTGGTTAGCCTCATGAGCCTCCCGTGTGACAAGCGTACTGATCCACGCCTTATAGGGAACCAGGGGTATACCGGTCTCTCTTGGGGTGACGGTCTGGACTCTACCATTGCATTGCAAGAGCCCTGAAGCTTCATCCCTGCTGACAACAAGTCTGTCCAATGTCGTCACAGGAAATATAACTCCCTTCTGGGCAGCCAGACACAGGTCCTTAAATGCAGTTTCAAGTTCTCTCACTGACAGTACTGCCTCCCACTTTGCTGGCATAGAGTCTCTCCCTATGCATGCCAACCACTTCCTCACGGCCCTGCGGACATAACCAACTACTCCACAGAGCTTAGTTAGAGAACTATACCTGGTTGGATCCACCTGGTCTATGAGTGAGGCCCCCCACAGCGTTTCTGCTTCCTTGGTCTCAACTGAGGTTACCTCCACCCCATCTACTGAGGACTCTGAAGCCTTACTAACTCTGTCAGGGTTTAATAACTCTTTTACTCAAGCCCTGGTGAGGACCGCTGAAAAGGCCTTTCTCTGGAGTTTACTGACCATCTCTCTAGCATCGGCTGCCACTTCCGAGGCGGACTTCATAGGCCAATCCTCGACTGGACTAGACAGGAAATCAGGACCCTTTTGCCACACAGAGTTCTCATCCAGTTGTTCAGAAGGACACCCCCTTGTGACCAGATCAGCAATGTTGACCGCACCTGGGATCCACCACCAGTCAGTTACTGGCCCAGCCTTCTGAATCTCTCCGACTCGGTTCGCGAAGAATGTCTGGAATCCGTAACTCTCTCTCTGGATGGCACCCAGCACCGTCTGACTATCAATGAAGTGGTACCACTTCTCCACATCCAAGCGCCCATGCTTCAACATGTACCCCTTCAGGCGTGTGGCGAAGACAGCCCCGCAGACCTCAGCCTTGACCGCGTCACCTTTCTGGTCAAGGGGCGTTAACTTGGCCTTCGACTCTACCAGCCGGACGACTACACCACCCGATGTATGCCATCGTAAGTACAGTACAGCACCATAGGACTCACAGCTCCCATCAGAAAACGTGATTCCCCAGGGCTTGCCCATCCAGCCGGATGGCGTGAGGCATCGGTGAAATCTGATGTGACCTAGGCGGGTGTACTCCTTGAACAACTCAATTGCCATCCCTCGGAGCTCGTCAGAAAGGTCCCAGGTGTCTTTCGTAAGCTTTCCAGCCTCCTGGAAGGCTCTCCTCACAAGAATCACTCCTTTTTGTTTCACAGGCGTTGCTAGACCGATTGGGTCGTACAATCCAGCGACCTGGCTCAGGAGAACACGACTCAGTGGGTTCGGTGTCTTTACATCCACTTCCTCTTCTGTGAGGTCAACCTCAGTCCTCATCTTCTTCTTCCTTTTAGAGAAGTCAATGGAGACCATCACAAAGAGTTTGTCCTCTCGCACGAGGTAACCAACCCCTAGGGCTTTGTTATCTTCCTCCCTTAGCTGGTTGGGCAACACCAGTGTTACTGGCTTGGTTTCCCCCCGCCTCCCACTTTGACCAGACCGGACCCAGGGCTTGAGATAGAAGCCTCCAGCTCTCAGTATCCTCTCCACACCCTCTAGGATCTTGTCTAGACACTGTGGGTCATTGTGGGACGTGAGGAGATCATCGACGTAGGAGTCTTCTTCGATGACCCTTCTTTCCTCCTTCATGTCATAGAACTGGGGCAACCTCGCGGTCTCTCGCATGGCTACCTGCGCGATACATCCCGCCGGTTTGTCTCCCATGTTCACTCTCACGACAGCATAGTCCTCAATCTCATCTTTAGGTGAGTCCCTCCACAAGAATCGATGTACATGAACCTCTTGTTCCTCGAGCCATACCGAATTGTACATCTTGGTGATGTCTCCAATGGCTGCGTGTTCTCCTTCCCGGAACCTGAGGAGCACCGCCCTGATGGGATTAAGAACGTCTGGGCCTTTAAATAAAATGTTGTTCATGCTCACTCCGCCGAACTCCTGACTACTATTCCAGACGAGGCGCACTGGCGTGGTCACTGAATGGGGGTTCGGTGCAGTTAGATGGCTCACCCACTACACAGCACCCTTCCAGCTGTCCATCGCATCCTTGGTGAGCTTAACAGCAGCTCCCCTCCCCACCATCTCGTGGACTTGTCTCATGTAGGCCTCTTTCCACATGGGGTCTTTCATGAGCTGCCGCTCAGTCTTCAGAAACGTTGCCTCCACAGCCTTTCGGTTGTTGGGAAGGGAGTTTGGGTCTTCCCTCTAGGGGTACTTTGCATCCCAATGTGACTGGTTGCTGTGGGTGTCACCCTCCTGGAAGGTCAGGCCTGCTCTTATGATCTCCAGCTCCTTCTCGTCAGCCAGAGACATCTCCTTACCTCCTGGGGGACATTTCCCACACTGACACCCTCCACAGGCGGGGTTACAGGCAGCTCCTATGCTGTCCCATTTTAGCCACTCAAGGACCTCCTTATTGCACGCTGCTGTTGTTCGGACTTCCCTGCTAATGCCTTGTTTCAGGTTGCTTTCCGGTTTCCCTACAAAGTGTTCCTCAACTTTGACGGCTACTGTTCTCATGGAGTGTGCGAAGTGCATCTTCGAGTGCCATGTGGTCACCTCCACTTCTTCGAAAAGATCCGGATGCATACCGCTCACAGTCTTGCCTAGAGGACCGTCCCACAGCACCAGGTCACCAGCCCTTTGCAGTCTTTGTGGAGCTAATCTGCCTTCCCGAGTACTGATCAGTAGGTCTACTTTCTTTGGGCGGGCCAGCTCTCCCGGCTTAACTCCTGGGAAAAACTGCTCCAGGCACTCTGATGTCACCACTCGATCCACTTTTGCGATACCCTCCAACCCGTAGCAGATCATCTTGTGGAGCTTCAAGGTCCCTCGTGAGGTCTACACCTTTATCGTCACAAGATACCTTTTTGTGTCGACTTTTACTTTCATCGTACCAACACCATACACTACAAGTGAGATCGGTTCACCGGTCAATCCGAGGAAGCAAGATCGACCAAAGCTCCAAGGCTGTCTCCTCTTTTTGTTGTGACAGGCACTAGCATCATGAGGACTGGATGCTCCTTTAAGCCGCTTCGTTCTATCAGACTCTTGTCAGTAGACACCCTCGACGTCGCCTTGTTTGTACAGGCTCTGCGGACGGCTTCCAGCTGACGGGGAGTCAGTCCTAACTCGGCGAATACAGCCTCTTGCTCCTCTGTTGGACCACGAGGTCCCTCCTTTTCCTCTGTTTTGACCTCCCTCTTAGTAGGCGCCGCCTTGGGGCAGAGGAAATAGTGGTGGTCCGCTGGAGTGTTGCCTTTCTTACACCCTTCCTTACGACAAAGGAAATTTGGAGTGCAGGTGCCATCGCCTCTGTGAAAATCCAGGCACTTTGAACATATTTTTGCCTTTTTCACATGAGCTTTCTTCTCCGAAAGTGTTGCCTTTCTGAAAGTTTTACAGCGAAACAATTTTCCACCGTGTTCTTCATCACCACACACAGCACATGGTATCCGCTGGGAGTCTCTTTTGATTTCACTTGCTGTAGCCTTAGTGAACGACTTCTTGTCTCTCCTTCTGTCACCTGGCTTTTCCCGGTAGCTTGGTCTCTCTGGAGCGTTAGCAGGCCATGGCTTGCTGGGTAGCAACTGTTCCAACCTCACGAGTAACGTCTTTTGTTCTTCCAAGAACAACAAGAGCCTGTCGAAACGATTTCCTGGATGGACATGGTTACTAGGGTTACTTACATACATGAGCCACTCCCGTTTCATGACGTCGGGAAGTTTACTCTCTAGAGACCGAATCACCAGTTGGTTCTGTAAAGCGTCTAGTCTATGCACCCCAGGTCTGTGAGGTCCAGTGCTGCTCTCTCTACAGCTAGGATCAGCTCTAACGTCTCTCGTGGCTGATGATTCTTTACAACAGGTCGAGACTGTAGCTCCATCACGATCTCTTCGGCTGTTTGCGCTTTATCACCATAATGATTCTCTAGTTCTCTGAAGATATCGTTTGCTTCTCTGCAACGCAACAGTCTGTGTTCACGTTTCACAACCTCATCTATACTGTCTAACAAATGAAGTTTCTTGCACTCTCATGACCCCGTAGGTTCTGCTTGTGCGTGGATACTCTCCCATTCAGCTTTCCACCGCCAATACTCCCTCCTGTCCCCGGAGAACTTAGGCAAACTTATGGGTGTGAGTATTATCTTCGGTCGCGCCCACCGATAGCTATCATCCCCGGCGTACATACCAGAGCTGCTATATGGCCCGCTACTCCCTTGGCCCATGCTGAGGTCGACGGGTGGAGCAGCGCGAGCGCTCAACAGTTGTGGTGTACTGGTGAGGGTCGGTGGTAGGGTGAAACCGACATTAAGTCCACTGTCAGATTGTTTTGACTGCATGATGGGTTTTAATATCTGTTGGGGAGTACTGAGTATGCCAGGTGCTACATAACTGCTCTGAGGTTGATTACTGATGGTAGCAACTTGAGGAGCGCTGGTAACAATGCTTACTCCGTCAGTGGGAATGAATGGAGGAGGGCTCGTAACATATACAGTTCTCTGCCCGTTAATGGGCAAAGGGATAGCAGCTGGCTGAGTGTTCATAGGTGGAGCGGTAATAGCAAGAGTTGTTGGTTGGGTAACAGTGATGTTATTAGAGGCTGAAAGGTTGTCACTAACCGATGTGACACGGTCGCCGTCTGCATTATCACCCTCTGCCCCCTGGCTTTCGTCACCGCTGCCATCGTCATTATGATCTGTACTGCCCCTCTGCATGTTCTCTGTTTCCCGTCTGCATGTCCACACATCAGTTGCTCCTTGTCTTCATTCAATGATAAAAAGAGCATCCACTTCTCCTTTCCATGCGGCCGATAGTCTCTCCAAGTATACACCATGTCTCTGAGCTCACGTAGCTTTCTATCCAGTTTACCACTTTCGACCCCTTGCAGCGTCCATGGCACTGTTCCATCTTTTCCGAGGGCTTCTGCTTGATCAAAAACTAACCTGAATTGTGTTACGAGAGCATCTATATCCGGCGCTGCATACTTTGACCATAACATTTCCATTATATTGTCCTCGGCTTCACGAAACACTTTCTCACTGCTGTCTCTCCTTACTAGGGCATCGTGAGTCTCACTGTCGTCACCTGTTAAGCCCATTTGCTCTAGTTCGTCGATATACTCATTATTAGCATCAAGGAGTTTACCAACTAAGGCGGTTTAACCGAGTTGTTAAGTTGCGTTGTGCATTTGAACGTCTCCGCTTTAGGCTCTCTAGGGCTGGTTTATCATCTGCCATTTTCGTAGCCTCTGGGAATCACTAGAATCACTTTAATAGCCAAAAGAATCGTTTGAAAGATTCCTTCGAAACGAACGACTCGTCTGTGAACGGCTCTCGAGCGCTCCTTTGCCGTCTGTTCCCGCTGAGAGACACGTTGTATGTGCAGTCTACGACACTGTCGGGGTGGCTATCAGTTAGCAGCGTTAGCCTCCTTTAGTATAGCAAGTTACCACGAAGCATCACTCAGAAACAGTCACTTTATAAGCTCTTTAGCTTTTATACAATCCACACGGCCTTACTTACGACCGCAGTTTCTCCAGCCCTTTAAAGGCCCCGTTAGCTCGTGGCTTCGGCTCGTCCGTTGCAGTGGCGTTTTTTACGGCCGCCAACTCCGGGTCTCCGGTCCCGGCGCTGGTCCTTAACGATGGCCGTTCTCCGCTCGGGGCGCGTACACTCCGTGTCACGGCTCCGACAGCGGTTTACAACTGTCCAGATTTTCAGCTTTCTAGCCTATTGAACTCCCCTCTGGAAGGGTTGCCAGGAAAGTACGGCGGACACAACTCGAGTTTTTCCTCTTGTTTATTTCGCACACACACGGTAAAATCCTCCACTAGATAGCCTTCCTGCTACAGGTGTGCTAGCACTATTATCGGTGGTTTCCGACTAGGATTTAACTAGCATTTAACTATGATTGAACTAGCTCTTAACTAGTGTTGAACTAGGATTGAACTAGTGTTGAATTAGGATTGAACTAGGTTGTAAACCGACAAGGCGTACTGGTCCTGACGATAAATGATAATGAAACTTAAGCTGAGCAACTTCGCGCTGCAGTAAACTGCGCATGCTCCCCATACACAACCTGGAGATCATGAAACTACAATGCACACTGCACACAACATTACAGTAACAGCTACTGGAAAGTTCTACAGCTACTGCTACTACTACTACTGCTGCTGCTACTGCTACTGCTGCTACTACTGCTACTACTACTGCTGCTGCTCCTACTGCTACAACAAGTACTACTGCTACTACTGCTGCTACTACTACTGCTGCTACTGCTACTACTGCTGCTGCTACTACAGCTACTGCTACTACTACTAATACTACTGCTACTGCTGCTGCTACTGCTGCTACAGCTTCTACTGCTGCTACTGCTACTACTGCTACTGCTACTACTTTTACTGCTTCTACTACTGCTACTGCTACTACTACTACTACTGCTACTGCTACTGCTGCTACTACTGCTGCTACTACTGCTACAATTACTGCTACTGCTACTGTTGCTACTACTAATACTGCTGCCACTGCTACTACTGTTACTGCTTCTACTACTGCTACTGCAGCTACCGCTGCAATGCTACTGCTGCTACTACTACTACTACTACTACTACTGCTACTACTACTGCTACTGCTGCTACTACTGCTACTGTTGCTACTACTGCTACTGCAGCTACCGCTGCAATGCTACTGCTGCTACTACTACTACTACTACTACTACTGCTACTACTACTACGATAATGAAAACTTAAGCTGAGCAACTACGCGCTGCAGTAAACTGTGCATGCTCCCCATACACAACCTGGAGATCATGAAACTACAATGCACACTGCACACAACATTACAGTAACAGCTACTGGAAAGTTCTACAGCTACTGCTACTACTACTACTGCTGCTGCTACTGCTACTGCTGCTACTACTGCTACTACTACTGCTGCTGCTCCTACTGCTACAACAAGTACTACTGCTACTACTGCTGCTACTACTACTGCTGCTACTGCTACTACTGCTGCTGCTACTACAGCTACTGCTACTACTACTAATACTACTGCTACTGCTGCTGCTACTGCTGCTACAGCTTCTACTGCTGCTACTGCTACTACTGCTACTACTTTTACTGCTTCTACTACTGCTACTGCTACTACTACTACTACTGCTACTGCTACTGCTGCTACTACTGCTGCTACTACTGCTACAATTACTGCTACTGCTACTGTTGCTACTACTAATACTGCTGCCACTGCTACTACTGTTACTGCTTCTACTACTGCTACTGCAGCTACCGCTGCAATGCTACTGCTGCTACTACTACTACTACTACTACTACTGCTACTACTACTGCTACTGCTGCTACTACTGCTACTGTTGCTACTACTGCTACTGCTACTAATACTGCTACTCCTGCTACTACTACTGTTACTACTGCTACTGCTACTAATACTGCTACTGCCACTGCTGCTACTGCTACTAATACTGCTAGTGCTGCTGTTGCTACTACTACTGCTACTACAACTACTATTACTGCTACTGCTACTGTTGCTACTACTATTACTACAGCTACTGCTACTACTTTTACTGCTTCTACTACTGCTACTGCTGCTACTACTGCTGCTACTACTGCTACAGCTACTACTGCTACAGCTAGTACTACTGTTGCTATTACTGCTACTGCTACTGTTGCTACAACTAATACTGCTGCCACTGCTACTACTGTTACTGCTTCTACTACTGCAGCTACCGCTGCAATGCTACTGCTACTACTGCTACTACTGCTACTACTACTGCTACTACTACTACTGCTACTACTACTGCTACTGCTACTGTTGCTACTACTGGGCGGCTGTGGCTCAGAGGCAGAGCGGGTCGTCCACCAATCAGATGATTGGCGGTTCGATCCCCGGCTCCTCCGGTCTGCATGTCGAAGTGTACTTGGGCAAGACACTGAACCCCAAAATTGCTCCCGAAGGCTGTGCCATCGGTGTGTGAATGTGTATGAATGGCTAGGTCCTCAAACTGATGAGCAGTTGGCACCTTGCATGGTAGCCAATGCCATCAGTGTATGAATGTGTGTGAATGGGGTGAATGAGATATGTAGTGTAGAGCGCTTTGAGTGGTCGGAAGACTAGAAAGGTGCTATATAAGTACAGTCCATTTACCATTTACTGCTACTGCTACTGCTACTAATACTGCTACTACTGTTACTACTGCTACTGCTACTAATACTAATTACTACTAATTGCTACTGCTGCTACTGCCACTGCTGCTACTGCTACTAATACTGCTAGTGCTGCTGTTGCTACTACTACTGCTACTACAACTACTATTACTGCTACTGCTACTGTTGCTACTACTATTACTACAGCTACTGCTACTACTTTTACTGCTTCTACTACTGCTACTGCTGCTACTGCTGCTGCTACTACTGCTACAGCTACTACTGCTACTGCTACTGCTAGTACTACTGTTGCTATTACTGCTACTGCTACTGTTGCTACAACTAATACTGCTGCCACTGCTACTACTGTTACTGCTTCTACTACTGCAGCTACCGCTGCAATGCTACTGCTACTACTGCTACTGCTACTGCTACTGTTGCTACTACTACTGCTACTAATATAGGGTGACCATATTTGGGTAGTTGAAAAAGAGGATTCGCACGAAATCCCGGACGGTTTTGAAAATCCCCCCGGACATTTTTTTAGGTCCCAAAAGTAGGCCATGTCCGGGGAAAAGAGGACGTCTGGTCACCCTAACTAATACTGCTACTAATACTGCTACTGCTGCTACTACTACTGTTTCTACTGCTACTACTACTGCTACTATGCTACTAATACTGCTACTGCTGCTACTACTATTGCTACTGCTACTAATACTGCTACTGCTACTGTTGCTACTACTATTACTCCTGCCACTGCTACTACTGTTAATGCTTCTACTACTGCTACTGCAGCTACCGCTGCTATGCTACTGCTACTATTACTGGTACTACTGCTACTACTACTGTTACTACTGTTACTACTGTTACTGCTACTAATACTGCTACTACTGTTACTGCTACTAATACTGCTACTACTACTGCTACTAATACTGCTACTAATACTGCTACTGCTGCTACTGCTACTGCTACTACTACTGCTGCTACTGCTACTGCTACTACTACTGCTATTGCTACTGCTACTACTGCTACTACTACTGCTTCTCTATCTCAAAAATGGAAAGATACTCTCAGTACTCCTGGCTGACTTCTCTCGGGAAAACAGCATGGGTCCCTGCTGTTTACTGACTGTGAATATGTGACGTGATTTCAAGAAGAAAAAATTGAAGTCTCCTAAGAAAAGAAAGAAATCTATACATCAACATCTATACAGAAAATCAGCACGACCTTGCGAGTCTGCCCTAGCAGTGCACTCTGCCTTCTGCAGTTAGAGCCTTGTCAGGTCGGAACTTCCACAGTGTCTCCGTCACTTTAGACGATGCACTGTGGGTCAGGATGTCTCTCACAACAGAATCTTACAACATTTGTACGATTAAAAAGACATGGATAATTATGGTGAGACATTTGGTGAGGAAACCTCAGTATAACAAATATCTGAAAGTTTATTTGACAAATTTTCATACACTGAGGACAATTCTAAAATGGCATGTCGTGAATACACGTCCATCTATAAAATGTGCTTTACACGTGGAATAGTACATATTGTGGACATTGATTATGGAATTATGGCAAAATAATGACAAATCAACATTTTTTAATGTCCCTCTACAACAATATATTCTTTGACAGACTCTCCTCAATATCTCACAACAGGATTGAAGGTATCACGTCAAACCCTTGTGCCTCATTTCTCTCAGTAGAGCTCAGAGCTGCTCACATTGGTCAACTGTACAGTTGTAAATAAGTCTGTTAGGTCCTCCTCAGGACAGACCCTGTGTTTCTGTCCTCCTGGGTCATACCAGAACACACCAGTAGGGGGCAGGACTCAGGTCTTCACACACTCTGTTTGTGTCTGTCTGTCAGCATACAGACAACACACAGCACTCTCTCTTGGTATGACTAATGATTATTGATTGTTTGCTATACAGCAGCATCCTCAGCACTGCCAGCAGTTACTCATAGAGTTTTGTAAACAAGTCTATTTGGAAAGACGTCAGAGAAGTTCTTGGACCAAAGCTTTGCCAGTCTCATATATCATTCATTCCATCTGGCTGTATCCTTGAGATGTTTACTTGTGCTGCATGAAAAGGCCTAAAGAGACATTACTGACAGCGCAGGACACAATACCTGAGTCTGAGCTTGTGCTGAAAATGCTCTTAACTGGTAAACATGTCAACATGCACTAAACAATACTGTTTTATTCTCTCTGCTACATGTTTGTATTTCTTTTAAGTGTGCTGTAGACCTCAGGAACAGCTGTTGTCATAGTAATAGCTAAAGCGGATCCAAATAATGCCGTTATTCCAATAAGATGACATCTGTCATTTCTATGAAGTTAAGATCATTATGAGAATCATGAGAATCAATTCTGAATGGTTTCCTCATCGTCCAGACAAGAAGATGAGATTGATCCCTGGGGGAAAAAATGGTCAAAATCATCCCTCTTCTAAAATGGTCATCCCTTCTTCCATCCCTTGTGGCATTTTATCAATGCATGTGGAAATTACTTATGTTTAACACTGGAAATAGAATTCCCATTTGTGGTCAAAAGTTCTATTCCAGCGAAAAAATGCTGCTAATCTGCTTTAGTTTGAATCAGTCACGAAGCTCTGTGTTGTTTACATAAAAACAAAGCGGCTTTAACAGTGAAGTGAGACCTCTTGGTGCGATATATTACCTTTGGGTTTACTTCATTCTGTATCCTCATTGGTGGGTCAAAGGTGAATGTGGGCGGTACTATCGATTCTCCTGAATCTGATTGGTCGACAGGTGTCAATCATCAAAATCCGCCAATCAGGATCCACACTCTGTGTTGCTTTAGCTTTAGCAGAACCGCTAGCTGCTACCTGCTGCTTCATATTCTTTTAATACCGCTTGTTTCAAACATCGTGTCGTATTAAAACCCGAAGTCTTCTTTACTCCTTGCATGTTTTTACAAAAATGTTTAAAAAAGATGTGAATGACATGATGTCCATAGTTAAGTGGTTATTGTTTCTTTCTGATAAATAGTATTGTCTTGTGCAGGCCATGCAACTGAGAATGCAAGCTATGAATCAGATGGGATTTAGGATTTGCCATGTCTAGCAAGTCACCCTAAAATTGACTAGAATGCAGGAAATTGCATCTAAGAAAGACAAAATATATATATATATATATATATATATATATATATATATATATATATATATATATATATATATATAACAGACACAGACATTGATGCTGGTGATTTCAGTTCTAGATGTAGTAGACTGGTATTCATAATAATAAAAATAAAAAAAATCAGAGGGTGACGATCAGATTTACGTTAAGTTTGAGTTAAACATTGTTTAGGTTGTTCACTGATGTCATGATTGTCCTATTGTTTTGCAAGGATCTGTAGTTATCAAGAGGCACATTTATGAACTTAATCTTTCTTTTTATTTGAAGCACTTTTACCACAATTATTGTGTCGCTGAATCAGTGTGCAGGAGATCTGCAGTAAATAGCCACAGCCATGTGTACCGACAAGTGTTCTAATGTTTTGGTACTGTGTCTGGAGCCGTGCTTCTTATTGAGTGAAGGTGCAATGAGTGGTGGAGCACATGCATCCATTTGTGGGTGGTTAAATGGTTTGTGCACATGCTCCACAATGTCATAGACTAATCGAATCCGCTGCTTGATTTAGTTTTATTTAGACACAGGCATCACTGCAGTGGCATGGTCAAATAGAATGAATGATTGGCAGAATTGGTGACCAACACTGGTCAAAAATCTGTTATGCAGTGAAGAAAGTGAAGCCACTACAATTAGAAGTTCAAACTTTGGTACATTTAGTGAGAGATGGGCATCGGTGTGCTCATTCAGCATCTATAAATATCACCTCTCCAGTTTTTAATGCAAAAAAATGATGTCAGGTCTTACTTTTCCCCTCTCTCTCTCTCTCTCTCTCTCTCTCTCTCTCTCTCTCTCTCTCTCTCTCTCTCTCTCTCTCTCTCTCTCTCTCTCTACACACGCGCGCGCAAACACCACACACACACACACACACACTCACACTTGAGCTGCCCATACATTTTGGGGGAAACAAGCAGCATATTGGCAGCGAGGATTAGCTCTGGTTTAAAAGTGTAACTAATTACTTTCTGCTCTGCAAGCTGAGGCCACACTCCAGTGTATCAATGAATATCATTAGATTAGAGGCTCAGTTAACCGAGATGGAAACTCTCATCACACTACAGCCGATTATGAGGCGCATGCACACATGTACACACACATGCTGTTGTATGGGAAGAACTCGTCTTTTCAGAAATCTCTTTGTATTTTATTTTTGTTTTGCACCAGAAATTACCTAATGCTCAAATTTGCTAAACATAATCTTCAAGAGTGTGCAAAGCTGTCCTGACAATGAGTGAAGGGATTGTCACAGTGAAATGTACTTTATCTTCAGACTACCCCAACGTGTACACCCTTTGAGAGTTCACCTTCAGTTTGTCGTGCTGAACTGCGCAATCAAGTATCTTTGTGAAGCTGTCACCACGTTCCAAGATCTCAGTGCTGAAGCTCAAAAGTTGTTTGATTGTTAAGACAGAGACCGATATCATCATGCTAGACTGAGCCTGGCTGTAGCTCTGTAATGCTGTAGTCACACACAGCAGATATCTTCCAATAGATATATTATATAGTTGAGAAATTTCATTATAAATCAAAGTGGTGGACCAACTGTGGACTTCATATCTGCTCAATCCAAACAAGTAAACACAAGGCTTCAAATATTTTAAATATTTTGGGACAAAATTCTATTTTCTAGTTTAAAATGAAACTGTTCAGAGGTCCTTTAAACTGATACATGTGTGATAATATGATGATATATGCAGTGCCGGTCCTGGCCACATTTGCGCCCTGGGCGAACCCCCTCCCACCCCAGGCGAAGATTTTCTCGTGCGCCGTCACGGCCGCCCGTGCGCCCCGATCAGTCTGTCCGGCGCCCCCCTCTGCCTCGTCAACCCCCCGCTCCCGGGGGCGCCCACTCCGGCGCCCGTGCGCCCCCCACGGAGACGGCGCCCTGGGCAGCTGCCCACATTGCCCATAGCTAAGACCGGCCCTGGATATATGAGTATTAGTGAATACAATCAACAGACAGTGGTTCTCCCACAGTGTTTAAAGTGCTCCTCACTGTTTTGTGAGAAAGTGAACTGTTTGTTTTTGCATATAGTCAGAGTGTTTAAGCAGTGATGGGTGTCATCACAGCAGTTTGGCTGAAAAGTAAGGGTGGAGTGAAAGTGATTCATATGTACACAGAGATGCAGCCAAAGCAGAATACTGCAGCAGAGTGGGAGTTGGACTAGAAGGACTGAAGGGGAAAGAAGATTTCAATTACAAAACCAATAAAGTAGCTGTGTGAAGTGGTGTGGAGGAGAGGAATTACATCTCCGTAGTATTGAATGGCCCGTAGCTCTTCCTGCCTGTGCTATCATTGTTTCTTCCTCCCACCGCTCTCCTGCTTTTAATTGCCATAAACTCATGCATATTCACAACAGGTGTCAAGCCCTTTGCTGGTGATAGATTGAGGTATATGGCCAATTTGCATAGAAATGATGCATTTGTTTTGGTAAGTGCAACAACCAGCTCGTACTGCTCTTCTTCTCTTCACGACCACCTGTCTGCCAACACACACACATGTTCAGTATGGGAGGGATGATAGAAGCAGTCAACACATCTCTGTAAATGTCACGTGCCATATTTAAAGAGACAAATGAAAAGTAAATCTGCACCTTATTAATTTAATGCTCCACAATCTTACATGAAACAATACATGACAAAAGCTCATATTTACTGTATGTAGGCACACACACACACACACACACACACACGCACACACACACACACACACACACACAGCAGAAACCATAGACTGACAATAAGATGCATTTTGTTTGCAGGTTATTATGTTTTGGTACCAAAATGACATCATCTGTGATGCAGTGCAAAAATCAATGTTTAATCACTCAATATACCCTCTGTGTGGAGACAAGGCCCTGCCACATCTGTACATCTGTAGGCCAGGTGTATCCTCCTGAGAAAAAGCTAACCGATGTAATACATTGGAGTTACTTCTGTAGTGTTTTATCATGCACATTGTGATTTGTGTTTGCTATAGACGGTGACATGACTGTGCAGACATCAACTGTAGCTGCCTGGTAATGCTTGCTTATTAATTACAATAAATTATGGACGACAGAGGTTCTAAAAAGAGGAAAGGAGGAGCAGAGAAAATCTGAGTTAGGATGCGGAAAACAGGCCGCACAGGTCGGGAGTCGAACCTGCGCCTCCGCAGCGAGCCTTCACATGTGGAGTGGCTGCTTAAGCTACCAAACTAAACACCAGATGTGTCTAATGGTGGGCCTGTCAGAGGAAAAATGCCAGGGCGAATTTTGTTCCCAGTCCGACCCTGATCCAGTGTATAATTTCCACCCATACACAAGAAAGGGTCCAAGACACTGTATGGTTAGCTTGATAAAATTTTCAGGTGATTTAATGAAGGTAAAACACAGTGAATGGCCATGCGTAATGGCACTGCTCTCTGACGCAACACTTCTCCGGGACTGGAGAAGCTGCTGCACCTACAGGTATTTCATGAATTGAAAGGGAAGCTCTTCATATAATGTTTAGATACAATAAGCATCACCCACATTCATAGACCAATGCAGGGTGAATATTGTGTTTAGTATTGAACGTATTTTATGATCCGCGACACATTGTCAGCTTTGGGCACGCTACTCACACAGCGGACTGCGGACAGTCCGGCACGAATTCGCCAGTGAATTTATCATGTCCTCATTGCTTAATATCACTGCAACTAGATTGCGGGCGGCCTGACTCATTGTCTTTCGCTTGGACAGACTGTTACACAAGATGGCTGCAGGCACTGCCGCGAAGTCTGACGTCAGTAAAGTTTCATTCAATATATTCAAGGTTAGAAGAAGATATACTTTATTAATCCCACAGTGGGGAAATTGTCTTTTCACTCTATTCTTACATGCATTTTTAATCCGAAAACATACACATGCAGTACACGTTTCTGACAGCTTGTCCTTACTTCATCTGTGTTTGTGTCCTCATCAAATTGTGTGTGTGTGTGTGTGTGCACTTCCAACCTTACTAAGTGTGGGCTTGGCTGTCCTTACATATTCACCAACCGTGGACTTGAAAACTAAGCGGGGACATTTTTCGGTCCCTGTTGGTCATGCCTTAAATCAGCCTAAAATCATGTCTAACATGCTCTGTTATTCATTTTTTGTCGAGAGATCCACTCTTGGTGTGCGAGTGTTTAAGTACCTTCTCATGAGTGCCTCTACTGGTTTGAACAATGAATTTCAACAAACCATTACACACGCGCCGCTTTTCACACTCCCCATTGTTTGAATGGCTTGGAGTCCCAGCAGCGCCGGTCCTGGCCACATTTGCGCCGTGCGCCCCGATCAGTCTGTCCGCCGCCCGCCTCTGCCTCGTCAACCCCCCGCTCCGGGGTCTGGTCTGTGACGAGACCAGTGACTTGAAACATGATTTGTTATGTTTTTGTAAGAAAATATTTAGCCTTAGCTTTAGTTGGTTTCAAGTTTGACACTGTATTAAAATAAAGGGCAACCCAGAATGCAGGAGAGAAATTAGTATTGTAATCAAATTAGACAAAAAACAAACAAAAAACAACAACAGGTTAAAATAAAAAATAAACTGGTCAGAAGGCATGGGAGTAATAAGGACTATACAATCTAAAAAAAAAAAAATACAAATAATCAAATCAAATCAATTTTATTTGTATAGCCCAAAGTCACAAAGTACATTTGCCTCAGAGGGCAGAGAGAGAGTTTTTTTTTTAGTTTTAACCAATCATTTATTCACAAAAAAAATTCACCTTTACACCACAAAATGCGCAATTCAACAAGAAAACAAAACAAAAAAACAACCAAATAAATAAATAAATAATAATAATAATAAATAATAATAATAAATAAACAAAAACCACAACAAAAACAAATAAATCAAATAAATTAACAAAGAAACAACAGCAAAAACCAAAACAACAACAAGTTAAAATAACACATCAACAAAAGTAATTTCCAGTTCATTTAAAGAAAAAAGTACACCCTCATAATCCCACACATTCTGAAAAGCTCCCACATCCTTCATCTTAACATAATATCTGTATTCCAACATAATACGTGCTCTAACCAAATTCTTGAAAATTAGTAAACAATCACACCTCTGCCCTCTGTCCAACTTTTTCTTTCTACTTAAATAAATAGCCAACTTTGCCTGACCAAACAGGAAATTCAATAATCGACCTTTCCTCTTCTTGTTCTTACCATACGAAAAGCCAAAAATGAACATTTGTTCAGTAAACTGCTCTTTAACGGACAGCAATAAAGTGCGAAGTGCTCCAAAAAGAGACAATAGCCTTGAACAATGTACAAAACAGACTAAGACTGTTGGATTTAACAGTGACACAAAAGCATTCACTGCCACAATCCCATGTAAAATTCGCCACTGCAAGTCTCCAGTATTTTTTGTTAATGGTGGTTTATAAAGCAAGCCCCAAACAGGTTTTACCTCTGAACCCATTTTAAAATGGTCCCTCCAAGGTGTGTCTACTCTTCCATTAAGTTTTCTTTTATTTAAGACCTTGACACAACCTTGATAGAGTCTCTTTCCCCCCACAGAGTCCAGTGGCATCCACGTTTGACCCTGCTCCAGCAGGGAACCCCCACAGTCTATAAGTTTAGGCCTAATACACAACCTGGGAAAAGGATCAGAATCATCAGGTGTCAGTTGTCCAGCAAACCATCCTGCCAGCAGCGCTCTCTCCTCATTAGACAGCGCCTTCCTGAAACTGCCCAACACCAGACCGATCACCCGAACAGATCGGACCTCCAGCCTTTGTGCCAGAGTTGCGGCATTGTCCAAGTGAGCTCCTGCCAGCTCCAGCAGATGCCGGAATGTTGTTATGCCCTTGTCCTTAAAAGTCTCATACATCAGTGGCGCTCCTTGCCAGGCAATGCCTAGCCGAGCACCCCTAAGAATTGGCTCCCTCAGAAGCCAATATAAGGAAGCGTCACGGCCCAGTCTGCCTGTTTCCATCTGTCTCCACACATTAAACACACTGCTATAAAATGGTGACACACAATGCAAATTTAAATTTGAACAATCCATAAAAAACAGTGACTTCGTAAAACCTAACTCACCAATTTGTCCAAAGATAAAACAACCTGTCTCAATGGTAAATCTGGCAGGCCATAGAGAAACCTCTGCAAAAAAATTAATCTAAAAGCCGCCTTCCTACTGGCTAGATGTACCAAAACCTGCCCACCATCCTCTTTTGACAAAAATAAGACACTCTGAGGTATCCAGTGTAATTTATCCCAAAAGAAGTCGACAATAATACTCTGTAATTTTCCTAATAAAGTTGCTGGAGGTTCTATTACAGCCAGGCGATGCCACAAAGTAGAGGCCACCAAGTTGTTAATAATAAGTGTACACCCTCTATATGAAATTCGGGGTAAGAGCCACTTCCACTTCTTTAACCTCCCCTCCACCTTTTCTACCACTCCCTCCCAGTTTTTCAATTCCTCTGACTGGTCACCCAGGTGAACACCTAAATACTTAATCCCACTCTTTAACCACCTCATACCAGCAGGTAACTTAGGCTCATTCCCCTGCCATTTCCCTACTATCAATGCTGTGCTCTTTTCCCAGTTTACCTTAGAAGAGGAGACTTTACCAAAGCATTCTGTGATACTTACTAGTTTCTCAATGTCACTTTCACTATTTACAGCCACCATAATATCATCTGCATATGCAGAAAGATGCAAGGGTAAAAGGGTATCCCTTAGTTTGACTCCCATTAATTGTTTCCTCACCTGACATAACATAGGTTCAATGGCTATAGAATACAGCATACCTGACATCGCACAACCTTGCCGAATACCCCTCTCTATAGTGAAAGGAGCACTTAAACCACCATTAACTTTCAATACACTTTCAATGTCACAATAAAGAGTCCTAGTCAAGGCAATAAAACCGGGGGGGAAACCAAAAGCCTCAAGAGTTTTCCAAAGGTATTTGTGCTCCACCCGATCGAAAGCCTTCTCTTGGTCAAGAGAAATCAGACCAAACTTTAAATCCAATGGTCTAGAGATATCCAAATAATCCCGAATTAATGAAATATTATCTCTAACAGATCTGCCAGGGACACAATATGACTGATCAATATGAACAACCTGCTCCATCACCTTTTTCAACCTATTTGCCACCACTTCTGAGAGGATTTTATTGTCAGCACACAACAAACTCACTGGCCTCCAATTCTTGATCTCACACAGGTCTCCTTTTTTAGGGAGAAGAGTAAGGACTGCTCTCCGACAGCTGAGAGGCAATCTACCCCCGGACATACTGTCACTTAGGACCTCAAACAAGTCCTCCCCTAATATGGACCAAAAGGACTTATAGAAATCAATAGGAAGACCATCCAGACCTGGAGTTTTGCCATTTTCCATGCTCATCAACGCCACCTGCAGCTCATGCATTTTCAGTGGACCTTCTAGTTGTGTGCTGTCTTGTGCTGCTACTTGTGGCAGATTGTCAAAAAAAACCTCACACATCAGCTGATCATCTTTGTACTCGCTGGCATAGAGTTGGGAGAAGAACTGCACTGCTCTTTTTCTTATGTCAGATGATTCAGTGAAATCGTTCCCATCAACTGATCGAAGGCAATGAATGAGCCGGCTTCGACCATTCTTCTTTTTAAGGTTAAAGAAGAACTTAGATGGAGCATCCATTTCAGAAATATTTTGAAAACGTGATCGAACCAATGCCCCCTGTGCTCTAATCCCCAGCAGATCCGCCAAAGTAGCCTTTTTGACCTTGAGCGCCTGAAAGTGGCCTCGATCTCCTGTGGAAGCACTTAAACTCTGCAACTCCATTATACTAGTTTCTAGCTCTCTAATCGACTGGGTGGTCTCTCTTGTGACATTAAAATTGTATTGTTTACAAAACTGTTGTATCTGTATTTTGCCAACATCCCAACATTGTTGTAAAGATGAAAACTGGGACTTTGCAGACCTCCATTGTTGCCAAAAAAAACAAAAACATTCTCTAAAATGCCCATCGTTTAACAGCACAGTGTTAAAGTGCCAATATGCACTCTTAGGTTTGACCCCATTTAAGAAAACATTCCCTATTACCAAACAGTGATCTGAAAAAACCACTGGACACAAGAAACAAGATCTAAAAAATTGCACTTGATGTTTAAAACAATAAAATCTGTCCAGCCTTGCTAAAGAGATACAGTTATCCTTGCTGTGTGCCCAGGAATACTGCCTTGTGTCCCTGTGCTTAGATCGCCACACATCAATCAACTCATAAGTCTCAATAATCCGTTTCAACATCTTTCTTGACTGAGCATTGGGTTCTAAATGATTCCTGTCCAGATCATCAGTAGTACAGTTAAAATCCCCTCCTACAATTAAAATATCTGTTGAGGCGCAATTTGACAAGGTGTTTTCTAATTCTTCGAGGAAAATGTGTCGTTCACCAGGATTCACTGGGGCATATACATTTACCAAGACTAGGGTGGACTTCTCATATTTAGCAACCACTTTAATTAATCTCCCTTTAACGATCTCTTGTAAATCAAAAGAAATAGGCAGAAAACTTTTTGAAAAAAGGATTGCTACCCCAGCACTCACTGTGCTCTTGTGACTTAAAACAATATTCCCATCCCATTCCCTCTTCCATTCAACTTCATTTTCATTATTACTGTGGGTTTCTTGAACAAAAGCAATATCAATACATTTTATCTTTAAAAGATCATAGCACATTGTTCTTTTCTTAACATCTCTTGCTCCATTATACGGAGCCCCAGATATGTCATGGGGGGAAAAAATAATAAGTTGTGGCCACGAAATAGCAATTTGTTCCCACAAAATAATAAGTTGTGGCCACGAAATAGCAATTTGTTCCCACAAAATAATAAGTTGTGGCCACGAAATAGCAATTCGTTCCCACAAAGTACTAATTTGTGGCCACAAAATATTAACTCGTTCCCACGAAATAGGTAATTCGTTCCCACGAAATAGGTAATTTGTGGCCACAAAATATTAATTCGTTCCCACGAAATAGTAATTTGTGGCCACGAAATAGGTAGGCCTAGCTGTGCACAGCTGGATGAGCAAAATCAAGCGCAACTCCTCAAACAGGAACAGTCACTGTCACACAATGGACAGGGATAGTATGATAGAGCTTTATTTTAGGCTGGGAATGAAGTACAAAGACATTTTGAAAAGCCTGGCATTGGAGGGATTTATTATTAGCGAGAGGCATCTCCACAGACTATTAAGAGCCAGGTCGCTGCACCGGCGTAGGTACGACTTGGACGCCGGGATTGATTTCATTGTTGACCAACTGCAAGGCTCTGGAAAGGATCACGGTTATCGGTGGATGTATACAAAGTGTATACAACACGGAATTCGTATCCGAAAAGAAGACGTCAGGATCCTCCTCTCTCTGCTGGACCCCGTTGCTTCACAACTTCGACGGACCAGACGTCTCTCGAGGAGGCAATATTTTGCTCAGGGACCTAACTTTGTGTGGCACATAGACTCATATGACAAACTAAAGCCATACGGGATATGCCTTAATGGCTGCATTGACGGGTTCTCACGCAAAGTCATGTGGCTGCGGGCCGCTCGCACCAACAGTGACCCGAAAGTCATCGGGGGGTACTTCGTAGAGACACTGGAGCGCTGTGGGGGCTGCCCCAGGCTCGTACGGACTGATATGGGCACTGAGAACGTGGTTGTCAGAGACATTCAACGGTATCTACGGAGAGATGACGTGGACGATAGAGCAGCGGAGAGAAGCTATGTCACAGGGGCAAGTACTGCAAACCAGAGAATTGAGAGCTGGTGGGGAGTGATGAGAAAACAAGGAATCGAACCATGGATCACGGCTGTAGGAGAACTGAAGGATGAGGGATTCTTCTCCGGGGATTTCGTTGACAAAGCTCTGTCACAGTTCTGTTTCATGTCAATTATTCAGGTAAATATATTATGATCACACCAAGAAACACAGAAACTGTATGTTACACACTCTGTAGCCTATTTATTGTTTACAGCAGTCTGAAAACACAAACAGATAGACACATAGCCTACACTCGCAACTACTCTGTTGTGGCTGGACTCTCAGCGGAGACTCCCACATCTAAGACCGTGTCGCTAACCATTACACTAACTACTTGTATATCAATGAATGAGTTTGCACTAACTACTTCTATATCAATGAATGAGTTTGCAGGTAAACTTATGGTTGGGGTGTGAATAGCTCGGCTGTGGCCAAGGCTATTTGTACCAGGGGTGCAAATAGACACTCCGAATAAATAAACTGATTAAAATGATCAGGGTGCCACATGTACACTATCTTATATAACGTTAGGCCAAATACATATTTAAGTCACTGAGTTTATCTTATATATTTATGCTTAGGCTATGTAATATACAGTGTGTAGCTATTGATTCTTTAAACTGTTGTGAAAATAAGACACACAACGCAATTTAATCAACTTTTATTGCATTGTTATATGCAAAGGTCACTGTTTAAAAATGCAGTGTTTCAGTTAGGCTATGTCTAAATCATTCTTGTTCCTTCAACAGGAGCTATTAAATGACATCCAGGGTGTTTGGAATGCTCACCGTATAAGGCCCTCCAAGAACCCCAACGTGCCAAGTGGGATACCTGATGTCATGTACATGGCCCCTCACCTTTGGGGTGCAGAAAACTGTCTTGTTCCACTAACTGAAGATCTGACTGCATGTAAACACAGCTGCACATTTTTAAGTTCAGTCCCATGTGATGTGGATTTGTTTGATTTGTGCACAATAATAATGGAAGAATCAAGCTTGGAGTTCCCGTCTACCATGTCTGATGCTGTTGATTTATATATTCAGCTGAGGGACACAGTTCGTCCACAGTTATTTGGGCCAATTTGAGTGGACAAAAGCATACAAAACATGTACAGTACTTTAGTACATGGCATATTGCACATACTTTTCATATTTGTGCAATTATCTTAAGTCTTATTTTGATGGTTGCATCATCAATGCTCTTTATGTTTCCTGCGTGTCTGTTTTAATCACAGTGGAAGAGATTAAATAAATGCAATGTTTGATCAAGTATTATGTCCTCCATAACAAATCACAACACATTAAGAAAGTGATGTGTAATATAACTGTATATGCTATATATATATATATATATGCAGCATATTACCATATGCGCATATACTGTATGATGCATATGCAGCATATGTGCAAATATCCTCATACAGGTTCTTAAAGATGTATGGAATGGAACAGAGAAGACATCAACATGTAACAAACTTGAGTGGTTTAATGATCTTTTTAAAACGTAATTTGTACGTAATAGGATAAAAACAGTTTTCAAACTACTGGCTACTGATAGTTTCAGAATAATTGTGGTAAATATCTCTAAAGTTTTAACAACTTGTGTAAACAGCTCAATACATTTTAAACACCTTGAGAACACCACTCAAGGATCACATTCTGGGGTTGCTATAAACAACTGCAACTGTAATAATAATATAAATCAATCAATTTCATTATGCAGGATAACAACAGCTGATAGTTGCATGATAAATGAGGTAAACATCTTTGGAGTTTTAACAATTTGTGTAAACAACTCACTTGCATTTCAAACACCTTGAGAACACCACTCAAGGCTCATATTCTGGGGTTGCTATAAACAACTGTAATCAATCACCTACACCACATCCATTACCCACATTGAGCTTGTGAGAATGTTGTTAAATTCACTGCGAAAATCTGGATAGCTGTAGTAACCAATGGGCAGCTTTAGTACACATCCGCATGTGTGGGACTGTGGTCTGCGGAGGAAATTGGTGGTTTCTATGAACACAATTAGTATGGCCTTATCCAAGACATCAGATCCTGTACAGAACCGCAGGAAAAGCTGAAGGTTCTTGCAATCAATTTCTCCAATGTACCTCTTTAGGTAACGCGAAACTGTTGATTGGGCTGCTGTCATCTCCTCTGGAAACTTTAGAAGCGCCTTCACTGTTTTTGCAGTTGGTTTTTTTTGTGCAATGAAATGATGCAGTCCTTCTGGTGGCAGTAAACTAGCTACAGAAACAAGAACAGGACGCCAGCACTTAATGACATACATTGGGGCCTGAATAATTACTTTGTGTCCTATTTGTGACAAAACAGGAAGCAGAGTGTCCTCGGTAGGGACTTGTTTACATTCATGGGCATCAAGTACATCCAGTAATTCATCTGTGTCCACAGAATTAAAGTCCTCCAAAGCCTTCTCAAGGATAGATCTTTCCTCATGTGATACGTACAGCAAAAGAGAATCCTTGAAACTACTGGTCGTCGAGTCACACAGCACCTCTTCCAGAAATGGTACCGCAAGTTTCACTGGGAAGTAACCAGCTTGTTTCCACCCTACTACAAACACTCTGGCTACAGCCTGCCATTCTTCCTGTTGAAAGTCATGCCTGATGAAGGGGACTTTCACTTCAACTCCCAGTGTGCAGCTATCATAAAAATCCATCCAAAATTCTGTCAGGCAGTCTCGCAAGACACCACTTCCTTCCCCCTGTTCAAGCTCTCCATTTGGTAAACGCATTTTGATGCAGACCTCAGATGCCACAATTTTGGGGTCCTTGAAGGCATTGATCATGTCAGTGAGACAGTGACCTCTTCTTACAATCAGTGTTACAGGAGAAGATTGTGGTTCAGAAAGTGCTTGGGCTGAAACATCTGCCTCCCCTGCAAGCACTGGAGGAGACAGTGACTGATCCACTGTTTCAGAAGGTGCATCATCCTCCTTTTCTGGAATGGCCGTTTCAAGGTTTGGTTCATCTTCAGTTACATCCAGCCTGCCTTCACCGACAAAAATAACTGCATGGGAATCTTCGCCTTCGCCCAGAGTTAGCAGACCATCCCATGGTAATGTCTCGTCCAATTCCAAATTTCCACTCGTGGAAGCTCCATCATTAATAAAATGGTGGTATGTTGATTCTGAATTTCTGTTTTCCACCAACAGATACTCAACAGCTTGATTCTGGTCAGTGAGATCTACTTCTGAGGGCTGGCTTGTTGTGTGATCATCCTCCACTCCTACTGGGGGCTGTTGTCCCGTTTTCATTTTGGTGCACAGATAAAGTCTGAGAATTTTCAACTTGCTTTTGTTATACAGCTCATCTACTGTATTAGACACATTAATATGTATCTGTGAGCTCTCCATGTGAGTTGAATAGTTTGAAAGCCTTTTTTTTTTTTTGGAACAGCCATTGGGGAAAAAGATGTTTTCAGCCATAACTTTGATATCTGCCACTGTTTCGTCTTTTTCAACAGAGAGATGCCTGGTTCCTCCACCATTTGCAGACTTCACCTGTTTGTACCTTTCTTCGTCCTCATCATAATCCATCCAACCAACCTCCAGTCGTCTCACTTTACGTTTGGCATTTGTATTTCCTTCCAACTTAGATGATCTCTTTTTTGGAGGCATCCCCTCACCTCCAGACAATCTTTGTCGTAGTCTTGAAAGTATGGATTCTTTCCTGGATGGTGATTCTTGTGACAGTGCTGCTTGTCTGCAGAACGCCACAGTGGACACTCTGTCTCCAACTTTGGGGATGTACTTTGCCAGGTCACTGTCTGTCATTAATGGAATGACAGTTTCATCAATCTGGAAAAAATGTAAGATACTCCAATCAATAAATAAATGCATCAATACATCCACATGCATAATATAGAATGGATATTTAAAGGAAATTAAGACCTATAAAGGGTGTAGGTATTCACATCGTTTGTTTTACATTTGACGTACTTTTGATAACATTTACATATGATAATGATATGAAATTATATTTTTCCAATTTAAGATGACTGAAAATTATTTTTAATTGCTGTGTATACACACTTGACTTTTTAATGTATTAATGATGTATTGAGTACATTAAAATATAATAGTCATAGTCAATAGTCAATATTAATCTTATAATAAAAATACAGAGAGAGAGAGAGAGAGAGAGAGAGAGAGACAGAGAGAGAGAGAGAGAGAGAGAGCACAAGCAAAGACAGCAGCTGGTGTGGATTACATTTTCATCTTCAAGTTTCTGAATCACATCTTGCAATTTGCGCGCCTTCAAAAAATCTCGCAGTGGAGTATCCATAGTTGACCTGTAAAACACAGGAAAGTAAAATCAATAGTTAAACAGCCTTAAAAACGAATAGATTTTCCAGATTCTCAATCTATGAATACTGTTGCTGCAAATACTGGCGGTCCTGCTCCATCTTTCTTTCTTTTTTGTCATTGTCGTGTGAGCTACTGGGCTAATTTGAATTTCCATCCTAGGGATGAATAAAGTATACCGTGTAAATGTAATTTACCACTGAACTCACTGCCTCTCATTTATTTTTAAAGACAGCTGCACATTGTTGAGCTCTGAGGTTGATGCAGCAGATTTAAACATCATCCTAGGCTACAGAAGAACAGCATCTGATAAGCTACTGTCCATGGAATTACTTTAATCTTTGATAAATCAAAGTGAAATGGTTTTATTATCAGTAGGCTGTGATAGACTGATCAATTTTCTAATCAGTGTTCTATCCAGGACCAACCATACCAACATAGGAAACAATAGTTTAAAGGAATTGTATCACATTTCACTGCAGAGACCATAAACTGTATACAGTCTATGGCAGAAACTGATTAACAGGCCTAGTGAACTATTCCGGAGAATGACACTGGGTGTCGTCATGACACTGACAAAAGAAATCCAGCGGATATCCTAGTTACAACATGATTGAGCTAACTGGAGTAGGCCCTAGTTTCATGTCGTGTTCGACAATAACGGGAGGGTTTTGACAGACGGCGGTTTGCTGCTGCTGTTAACTTAGCTGTCAGCAGCAGTAGCTAAGAACTACGATAACCATAATTACAAAAAAGTGCACACATGAATAGTAATGTTTGTTCAATAATTAGTTTTATAGACTTAACAGACATCAGATTTAGTCAAAACGGTTTTGATCAGGCTAAAGGTTCCCTTGGCAACGTGAAGTTTGTAAGTCGGTAGCTAACTTTACCGTTGTAATAAAGTATTAAATACAAACCTAATTAGCCTAAATATCAGCAACTTATCAAGGTGACAAGAACAGGACAAGAAAAGACCCTCACCTTGGGCATCACGACACGACAGGCTACTGGTGCTCGATTTGCTCATCCAGCTGTGCACAGCTAGGCCTACCTATTTCGTGGCCACAAATTACTATTTCGTGGGAACGAATTAATATTTTGTGGCCACAAATTACCTATTTCGTGGGAACGAATTACCTATTTCGTGGGAACGAGTTAATATTTTGTGGCCACAAATTAGTACTTTGTGGGAACGAATTGCTATTTCGTGGCCACAACTTATTATTTTGTGGGAACAAATTGCTATTTCGTGGCCACAACTTATTATTTTGTGGGAACAAATTGCTATTTCGTGGCCACAACTTATTATTTTTTCCCCCCATGACATATCTGGGGCTCCGTACCATTAAGATTTAGAGATGCAATTCTAAAACTACTCATGACCAAACATAAGGTAGTCAGAAAAAAAAAATTATATGAAACTTTTTGATTCATTTGTAGCGTTGTGCTTTCACCTTATGAACCAGTTTCCTAAGTCGATAAATCTCTGTGTCCTTCAGCCCATCAGCACCTCTCTGTCTCATTAACCACTGAGCAGATTGAATAAACAACGACTGGTTTGGAAAAAACTCATCCACAGCCACATCTCTTTTCCCCTTGATCACTTCTAAGAAACTTCGGATTTGCTCAAGACTGTAGCCATTACTCTTCTGGCCATCAGGAATAGACGCATCTGAAAACTCACGCTCACTGTCAGTATCAGAGAAACCGTCTGTATCACTTTTCCTTCCTTTCTTTGATTTAACTGTTTTTGAGTCTCTCCTTGTTTTCCTCTTAGAGGATGGCACTTTAAAAATGTTTCCATCATCCAGCACACTTTTCTCCCCACCATCTATAAGCTCGTCAATATTCATCTCTTCCTGTCCCTCTCCAACACCGATCTGACTCAGCTCACTGTCCACTGCCGCAGATGTGGTTGCACATTCTCTGTCCTGCTGCGCATCTGTGCCAGGCTCCTGGGTTATTGGCTCCTGGCTGTCTGCCTGGCCTCCACTGTCTGCCTGACTCCCGCTATCTGCCTGACTCTCACTCTGCGTGCCCTGTGCGCTCTGTGCGCTTGGCACAGGCCGCGGCACCCTATCTGGGCAGTTGCGCACCAAGTGCCCCTCTTGCCCACAACCAAAGCACTTCATCGTCTCCGTAGTCGCAAAAATTGTGTAATCAAACCCTTCAACTTTAAACTTCATAACGACATTAAGCTCATCCTCGTCATTAGTTAAAACCATGAACACTTGTCGTCTAAAAGACACAACATGCTTCAACTTCGGTGATTTACAACCCGACGGGAGCATTTTCATTGCAGACACTATCTTGCCGTGCCGTGAAAGCTCTCTCTCCAATACCGTGTTACTGATGAAAGGTGGTAAATTGGACAATATGATTCGTTTCGCTGGGTTAGCCAGGGGGAAAACTTGGACAAACGTATTTTTCAAAACAATTCCTCGCTCAACCACGATACCAACTTTGTCTATTGAATCGAGAAAAATCACGACAGCACCGTTCATCCTAGATGCTGCCTTCAAACTATCATACCCCACAACTTCCCCAACCGCCAGACCACACTCCTCCACCGAGTGATCCACACCGACCGGTATTTTAATGCCATGCCGCCGGGAAAGATCCCTGAAACCCCCGGTTCCATTGTTACTACCGGTGGCGGCCATGCCACCGAACAGCGTGCCGGTTACTACCGCACAAAAGAGCTGATCAGTCCCCCCTGCACCCCACCAGTGAATGAGAAACTTGAACAGAACAAAACTGTGAAAAACACCCGTGAAACACCAAGAAGCAAACCTTCAAAAAGGAGCACATCCACTCTCCAAATCACACTCCGACACTCTCCGATGCCACTCAGACTCAGGAAGAGAGAGAGAGAGAGAGAGAAAGAGAGAGAGAGAGGGAGGGGGAGGGAGAGGGAGAGGGTTTTCGGTAAGGTAGATGTGTGCATCTTCAACCAATACCTGTGTCTGGCTAGGCATAACCCTGGGTTGGGGGTGGAGTCCCCCGGCAGTCTAATCCTATGCAGCATAACTAAGAGATGATCTGAGCCAGCCCTAACTATAGGCTTTATCAAAAAGGAAAGTCCCAAGTCTGTTCTTAAAGGTATTGACCGTGTCTGCCTCCCGAACCCAGAAAGGTAGTTTGTTCCATAGAAGAGGAGCCTGATAGCTGAAAGCTCTGGCTCCCAATCTACTTTTGGAAACTCTAGGAACCACAAGGAACCCAGCGTCCTGAGAGCGCAGTGTTCTAGAGGGGTAATAAGGTATTATGAGCTCTTTTAAATACAATGGTGCCTGACCATGAAGAGCTTTGTAAGTAAGGAGAAGAATTTTAAAATCTATTCTAAATTTAATAGGTAGCCAATGCAAGGAAGCCAAAATGGGAGAGATGTGATCTCTGATCTTGGTTCCTGTCAGAACACGTGCAGCAGCATTCTGAATTAACTGCAAAATCCTAAGAGACTTATTAGAGCAGCCTCATAACAAAGAGTTACAATAGTCCAGCCTTGAAGTAACAAATGCGTGGACTAGATTTTCTGCATCCGCCTGAGAGACAATGCGTCTGATTTTAGCGATGTTACGTAAGTGGAAGAATGCAGTCCTCGAAATTTGTTTTATGTGGACGTTAAAGGACAAATCCTGATCAAAAACAACTCCAAGATTCTTTACAGTGGAGCTGGAGGCCAGGGTGATCCCATCTAAAGTAACTAATTCTCTAGAAAGAGAGTTTCTGAGGTGTTTGGGTCCAATTACAAGAACTTCAGTTTTGTCTGAATTTAACATAAAAAAATTGTAGGTCATCCAACTTTTTATATCCTTAAGGCATGCTTGGAGTTTAGTTAACTGATTGGTTCCATCAGGCTTGATCGATAAATATAATTGGGTGTCGTCAGCATAACAATGAAAATTGATAGAGTGATTCCTAATAATGTTCCCTAAAGGGAGCATATATAAACTGAATAGAAGTGGTCCAAGTACAGAACCTTGTGGGACTCCATGACAAACTTTGGTCTGCATGGAGGATTCATCATTGACGTGAACAAACTGAGATCGATCTAAAAAATACGATTTAAACCAGCTTAGGGCGGTTCCTTTGATGCCAATTCGATGTTCCAGTCTCTGTAAAAGAATTTGATGGTCAATGGTGTCAAATGCAGCACTAAGATCTAACAGGACAAGTACAGAGATGGGTCCTTTGTCTGGTGCCATTAGGAGGTCATTTGTAACTTTAACTAATGCAGTCTCTGTGCTATGATGCACTCTAAATCCTGACTGGAAATCCTCAAATAGACTATTGTTATGGAGAAAGTCACACAGCTGATTAGCTACAGCTTTCTCAAGTATCTTAGACAGAAAGGGAAGGTTTGATAATAATAATAATAAATCAGTATGAAATTAGGTATGGGATGGTAAGCAGTAAGACCTTTTCTATGACCTTTTTTTTACTTTAGATTTGCTCAGTCACTAGGAATTCCCTAACACTACATTGTTGTTTTTTCCTTAAATGGCCACCAGCAATGTTGTCACCATTGACACAAGTGTTTTCTCACCCTGGACGGTAATCCAAATACCAGCCATGAATAGTGACAAAACACTAGAGGCTCTGTTGTTGTCCAGACAAGAAAGGTAGATGGTGGTCTGACTGAAACCATCAACACAGCCATACACCTCCTCCACCTCACAAGTTTGTGGTTTCCATCTATGTACCTAAGAGAAAATGAAATGTAATAATAATAATAATAATAATAATAATAATAATAATAATAATTCTGCTAAGAAAGGATAAGCTGACCGAGTCTTGAATATGCATTTCCTGGTTGGAGACTGACTTCCTGTTTAAGGAGGAACTTCCTGTGTCAATGAAATGTGCATATACATATGTGGAAGTGACAATATATGTATGTGAACACAGAATGTATATGTGTGAGAGTAGAATATATGTGTGTGTGTGTGTGTGTATTACAAGGCACGGAGACAGGACTCAAGTGCAGGACTCGGGAGGCGGATTCAGCAGGTAACCAGTATTCAGGCAAAGGTTCGGTACACGGGAAGTCAATCAGGTGAAGCAGGCAGATAATCCAAAAGGGGAAGGCAAGATCAGGGTCCAAAAACAGGCGAGGGTCAAAACCGAAAGGCACACAAGGAAATCGCTGGAGAGTAGGTCGCATAGTACACTAACAATCTGGCAACTGTGAATGAGAGACAGGGGGTTTAAATACGCCGGTAATTAGGGCGTGACAGACACAGGGCGGGAATCCGGGAGACTGGAGTGGGCGGAGCGGAGACTGACTGTAACAGTGCCCCCCCCTCAAGGGATGGCACCGGAAGTCCCAGGAAGATCCGGATGACGCTGGTGGAAGTCTTTGATGAGGGTCGGATCGACAATGTAGCTGGCCGGCACCCATGACCGCTCCTCTGGACCGTACCCCTCCCAGTCCACCAGATACTGATATCCCCGGCCCCTCCTTCGCGCCGCCAGCAGTCGCTTAACCGTGTACACCAGACCTCCGTCAACGACTCGGGGGGGTGGCGGGGGTCTGGAGGCTGGGACCAGAGGACTCTCCTTAACTGGTTTCAGGCGGCTGACATGGAATGTGGGATGGACCTTCATGGACCTGGGGAGCCGAAGGCGAACTGCGGCAGGGTTGATGACCTTGGAGACGGGGAAGGGTCCAACAAACCGAGGAGCCAGTTTCCGGCTCTCCACCCTAAGTGGCAGGTCCCGCGTCGATAGCCAAACCTGGTCTCCCGGTCGATATGAAGGAGCTGGAGTCCGGCGCCGATCTGCCACCCTCTTGCTTCGAGCGGCGCTACGGAGTAGTATGTGGCGGGCCCCAGCCCAGATCTTCTTGCAGCGGCGGATGAAAACCTGGGCAGATGGCACCCCCACCTCCACCTCAGACTCTGGGAACAATGGCGGCTGGTAACCGTATGCACACTGGAAGGGAGAGAGACCAGAAGAGAAGCTAGGAAGTGTGTTGTGTGCATACTCCACCCATATGAGGTGCTTGCTCCAAGATCTCTGGTTCTGGGAGACAAGGCAGCGAAGACCCGTCTCCAACTCTTGATTGAGCCTCTCAGTCTGTCCGTTAGACTGAGGGTGGAACCCAGAGGACAGGCTGACAGTGGCCCCTATGAGAGAGCAAAACGCCTTCCAAAACCGAGACACAAACTGTGGACCGCGATCCGACACCACATCCCTGGGAAAACCATGAAGACGACACACCTGATGCAACAAGATCTCTGCCGTTTCTCTGGCAGAGGGTAGTTTGGAAAGGGGCACAAAGTGTACCATCTTGGAGAACCGGTCCACAATGGTAAGAATCGCAGTGTTACCCTCAGATGGGGGCAAACCTGTGACGAAGTCCAACGAGATGTCAGACCAGGGGCGGTGGGGCACAGGGAGAGGTTGCAGAAGGCCCGCTGGGGGTTGCCGGGAGACCTTGTTCCTTGCACAAACCGGACAGGCAGCCACATACTCCCTCACCTCCTTCTCCATAGCTGACCACCAGAAACGCTGTCTGATTACAAAGATGGTCCGAGCAGTTCCCGGATGGCAGGCGACTCGTGACGTATGGGCCCAATGGATCACCTGAGGACGCAATGGAACAGGCACAAAAAGACGGCCCTGTGGACAACCTGCCGGAGCAGGGGTGTTAGCAGAGGCTTCCCTCACTCTCCTCTCAATAGCCCACGTGACTGCTCCCACTACACAGGAAGAAGGGAGAATTGTGGAGGGTGTCTTAGGACTGGAGTCTGGATCAAACATCCTGGAAAGGGCGTCAGGTTTAACATTCTTTGAACCTGGACGGTATGATAGAGTGAAGTTGAACCTGTTAAAGAAGAGCGCCCACCTGGCTTGTCTGGAATTGAGGCGCTTCGCTGTTCTGATGTACTCTAAATTCTTGTGATCGGTCCATACCAGAAACGGCTGCTCAGCTCCCTCCAGCCAGTGTCGCCACTCCTCCAACGCCACCTTCACGGCCAGCAGTTCCCGGTCACCCACGTCGTAATTCCTCTCCGCTGGGGAAAGTTTCCGAGAAAGAAAAGCACAGGGATGGAGCTTGCCATCAGCAGTCGACCGCTGAGAAAGCACAGCCCCGATACCCAGATCTGAGGCGTCCACTTCCACAATGCACTGGAGATGTGGGTCAGGGAGGGCGAGAATCGGAGCTGAAGTGAACCGGTCTTTAAGCCTCTGAAAGGCAGACTCAGCCTGAGAGGACCACTGGAACCTGGCATGGGGAGAAGTTAGAGCATGCAAAGGGGCTGCCACCGCACTAAAGTTCCTAATGAACTTCCTGTAAAAATTTGCAAACCCCAGGAAACGCTGCACCATCTTGCGATTTGAAGGGGTCGGCCACTTGGCTACAGCACTAACCTTCTCTGGGTCCATCTGGATATGGTCAGTGGAAATGATGAAGCCCAGGAAGGAGACGGTCGTCACATGGAACTCACACTTCTCTGCCTTCACGAACAACTTGTGATAGAGAAGGCGCTGCAGTACCGACCGCACATGTTGAATATGTGTTGTCTCGTCCGGGGAAAAAATCAGAATGTCATCCAGGTACACAAAAACATACAGATTCAACATATCCCGCAAGACATCGTTGACCATAGCCTGGAAGACAGCTGGGGCATTAGTTAGACCAAAAGGCATGACCAGATACTCATAGTGTCCACAAGGAGTATTAAATGCTGTCTTCCACTCATCCCCCTCCCTGATCCTCACTAGGTGGTAGGCGTTTCTAAGATCCAGCTTAGAAAAAATCTTAGCACCCTTCAAGAGTTCGAATGCCGAGGAGATTAAAGGGAGGGGGTACCTATTCTTTATGGTGATGTTATTCAGGCCGCGATAGTCGATGCAGGGTCGGAGAGATTTATCTTTCTTTTCCACAAAGAAGAAGCCAGCACCAGCAGGGGAGGAAGATGGACGGATGATACCAGCCTCCAATGAGGAGTCGATGTACTGCTGCATGGCCTCCCTCTCTGGCGGAGAGAGAGAGTACAAACGACCTTTGGGTGGAGAGGTCCCCGGAAGGAGATCAATGCTGCAGTCATATGAACGGTGAGGAGGCAGAGACATAGCCCGAGTCTTGCTGAAAACGTCATGCAGGTCGTGGTAGCTGCCGGGAACACCGGTCAAGTCCGGAGGCTCACTGTGGTCATAACCGGACAAAGAGGTGGCATCTGGTGCTAAGGCATCTGAACCTGCTACAGACTTGACAGCACAGACGGATGGAGAACAGGTGAAACAACAATCCTTTCCCCATTTCAACACTCTGCCCGTGGACCAATCAATGTGAGGATTGTGCTTAATAAGCCAAGGTAACCCCAGAATTAGCGGGTGCAGAGACGACCGGAAGATGTGAAAGCTGATGAGTTCTGAATGGTTACCATTTATGTTGAGCCGGACAGGTTGGGTGCGATGAGACACCCGGCACAGAAGGCGACCATCGAGGGCGGTGGCTTCCAGCGTCTCGGACAGGGGAACGGCTTCAAGGCCCAGACGCTCCGCCACCTGTTGGTCCATGAGATTTGCGTCTGCGCCAGAATCCACTAATGCCGGATGAGCAGCCCTCTGCTCGCAGGTGACAAGTTCTGTAGAGAGGAGCGGTCGAGAGAGATCACTGGAAGACGTTATTTGGCTCACCAGTGCTCTCCTCACTGGTGAGCCCTGCCTTTTACTGGACAAGACGCGAGAAAATGTCCCGACACCCCACAGTAGATGCACCTGCCCTCCCGTAGGCGTCGCTGTCGCTCCTCTGGAGAGAGCCGGGCTCGACCCAGCTGCATGGGCTCCTCCGAAGCTGGTGGTGGCGCTGCAGCGCTGGAGCGCTGTGGCGAGCGACCCGAAAATGGCGTCGGGTGCCCGGGAGAGACCACGGCACGCCGGCCCCTATCCTTCTCCCTCTCCATCAGCCTGTTGTCGGTGCGAATGGCGAGGGCGATTAACGAGTCGAGGTCGGAGGGGAGGTCCAGAGGGACAAGAAGGTCTTTAATGGAGGCGGAGAGACCATGAAGGAAAGCGTCGAACAACGAGGCCGAGTTCCACCCGCTGTCGGCCGCTAGGGTGCGAAACTCGATGGCGTAGTCCGCTACGCGACGTCTGCCTTGCCGTAGCGACAGCAGAGCCTGGGCCGCCTCCCGGCTGGGAGCGGTGGAGTCAAAGATCTTGCTCAGAGCGTCCGTGAATGCACTCAGAGAGTAGCAGATGGGAGAGTCCCGCGCCCATTCTGCTGTGGCCCAGGCCTCCGCTCTGCCCGACAGATGAGTGACAATGAAAGCCACCTTAGCCCGCTCGGTGGGGAAACTCCCGGCGTGTAGTTCAAAGTGAAGGCCACACTGACGGACAGCGGCGTGCACAGCGTCCGAGTCTGCTGAGTCCATGGCTGGCCAGATTGTTCTATTACAAGGCACGGAGACAGGACTCAAGTGCAGGACTCGGGAGGCGGATTCAGCAGGTAACCAGTATTCAGGCAAAGGTTCGGTACACGGGAAGTCAATCAGGTGAAGCAGGCAGATAATCCAAAAGGGGAAGGCAAGATCAGGGTCCAAAAACAGGCGAGGGTCAAAACCGAAAGGCACACAAGGAAATCGCTGGAGAGTAGGTCGCATAGTACACTAACAATCTGGCAACTGTGAATGAGAGACAGGGGGTTTAAATACGCCGGTAATTAGGGCGTGACAGACACAGGGCGGGAATCCGGGAGACTGGAGTGGGCGGAGCGGAGACTGACTGTAACAGTGTGAGGAGAATATATGTGTGTGTGAGGAGAATATATGTATATGAAAAGAGAATGTATGTGTGTGTGACGAGAAAATATATGTGTGTGAAGAGTATATACTGTATGTGTGTGAAAAGAGAATATATATTTGTGTGAAGAGAATATATGTGTGTGAGGAGAATATATGTGTGGTGAGGAGAATATATGTGTGTGTGAGGAGAATATATGTGTGTGAGGAGAATATATGTATGTATGAGGAGAATATATGTGTGTGAGGAGAATATGTGTGTGAGGAGAATATATGTGTGTGAGGAGAATATATGTGTGCATGAGGAGAATATACTGTATGTGTGTGTGAGGAGAATATATGTATGTATGAGGAGAATATATGTGTGTGAGTAGAATATATGTGTGTGTGAGGAGAATATATGTATGTATGAGGAGAATATATGTGTGTGAGAGGAGAATATATGTGTGTATAAGGAGAATATGTGTATAAGGAGAATATATGTGTGTGAGGAGAATATATGTGTGTGTGAGGAGAATATATGTGTGTGTGAGGAGAATATATGTGTGTGTGAGGAGAATATATGTATGTGAGGAGAATATATGTGTGTGAAGAAAATATGTGTGTGTGAGGAGAATATATGTGTGTGTGAGGAGAATATATGTATGTGAGGAGCAGTGATGCCAGTAACGCGCTACTTAGTAACGCGTTACTGTAGTCTGACTACTTTTTTCAGTAACGAGTAGTCTAACGCAACTACTATTTCAAAACCAGTAGTCAGACTACAGTTACGTATCTAATATTAGATGCGTTACTTTTTCGCATGTTTCGCGGACTGTCCTCAGTGGGCCCCGACCGCGTCGCGTCGCCCAGGGCGGGGACTGGCCCACGTACAAGGAGGCGCCAGGGGTCTGCGGCGATGTCGGCAACCCACCCGACCCGTCTTGAAACACGGACCAAGGAGTCTAACGCGCGCGCGAGTCAGAGGGTGCGGTGGAAACCCCGTGGCGGGCGGGCCGGCGCGCGCCGGCTGATCGACATGATCACGTCTGCCTCTGGACTAAATTCTCACTTGAGAAATTAACTGTCTGGGAATAAAACAGCAGGCACTCCGGCTACATGCTGACATAATTTATATTGTCCTATCTATCTAAAAAATTGTAGGTGAAAGCCTTTTTCAGGAAGTAGTTTTCAAACGTCCCTGTCAGTTTTGTTTGTTCCAGATGTTTTTGACATTTTGTTGTTTTTGATGTCAATAAAAGTGTCATATGTCCATCTTTTTGGCCGGATCGTCTATCTTGTCAATGTCTTGCCCAGCCTCAGGGGCAGCATTAAGCCTATATGCTAGGCCTATATGCTGCAAGTAACTAAAAGTAATCTAACTTAGTTACTTTCAAAATCAAGTAGTCAGTAACGTAACTAAGTTACTTTTTCGAGCAGTAGTCAGTAGTCAGTAGTCAGATTACTGTTTCAAAGTAACTGTGGCATCACTGGTGAGGAGAATATGTTTGTGTGTGAGGAGAATACATGTGTGTGAGGAGAATATATGTGTGTATGAGGAGAATATATGTGTGTATAAGGAGAATATATGTGTATAACGAGAATATATGTGTGTGAGGAGAATATATGTGTGTGTGAGGAGAATATATGTGTGTGAGGAGAATATATGTATGTATGAGGAGAATATATGTGTGTGAGAGGAGAATATATGTGTGTATAAGGAGAATATATGTGTGTGAGGAGAATATATGTGTGAGGAGAATATATGTGTGTGTGTGAGGAGAATATATGTGTGTGTGAGGAGAATATATGTGTGAGGAGAATATATGTATGTATGAGGAGAATATATGTGTGTATAAGGAGAATATATGTGTGCGAGGAGAATATATGTGTGCATGAGGAGAATATACTGTATGTGTGCATGAGGAGAATATGTGAGGAGAATATCTGTGTGTGAGGAGAATATATGTATGTATGAGGAGAATATATGTATGTGTGAGGAGAATATATGTGTGTGAGAGGAGAATATATGTGCGTATAAGGAGAATATATGTGTGTGAGGAGAATATATGTGTGTGTGAGGAGAATATATGTGTGTGAGGAGACTATATGTATGTATGAGGAGAATATATGTGTGTGTGAGGAGAATATATGTGTGTGTGAGGAGAATATATGTGTGTATGAGGAGAATATATGTGTATGAGGAAAATATATGTGTGTGATAGGAGAATATATGTGTGTATGAGGAGAATATATGTGTGAAAGTGAGAATGTATGTATTACTGGTACTGGTACTGATGACAGCACACTACTCTTAGTCAACCAATGCTGTTTTGTTTCATCAATTAACATTACCATAAGTGAGACAATAGTAAATACAAGGCAGCAGACTTTTGAAACCACATTTTATTAAATGTTTTGGTTCAGGAGAATCAATTGACTGTAGTGTTAATCCATCATTTTAAGTAATCATGTCCTTTGTTAAATCATAGGTCTGAAACTGACAACATTAATATCAATACAATATCAGTGGAATCTGTGAGGATAGGAAACAACAAAAACAAAAAAAGATAGATAGAGATACTTTATTGATCCCGAAGGAAATTAAGTTGTCCAGCAGCATATACATGTAACACATTACACAAAATCAACATATCAGCCCAACGACAGCAACAGAAACAAACAAACAAAAAACAACAACGCATAGCACATACACACACTGCACAAAAACAACACATCCAGCCTATCGGCCATTGCACATGCCCTGCATACATACATAAATTCACTCAACTGTCTTTCAAAACATCAAGGTAGTAAAATGTCATAAAAATAGAAAAAATGTCATACTGGTAAAATGCGTGACATGGTAATGAATAAATAAATAAATAAATATTAGTGCAATATTAGTGCAAAACAAGGTCCTGGTTGTGGGGAGGTGGTGCACAGTTTTGAGAAAGAGAAGGAGATAGAGGTAGGAGAAGAGTTATTGCACAGTAATAGTTCAGTTATTGTCTGATGAATTAATTTTGCACGTCAGCTATGTAGTCAGTGTGTGTGTAGCACTTTTTGTGAGGCGTTGAAAAGCTGTATGGCCATAGGGACAAAGGACCTGTGCAGTCTGTCCGTCCTGCAGGGGAGAGACTGGAGTCTACTGCTGATCAAGCTCCTTTGATTAGTGAAAGCGGTGTGTAAGGGGTGCCGGTCATTGTCCATTATAGACAGCAGCCTGTTCAGGGTCCTTCTCTCTGCGATTGTTTTGAGTGCCTCCAGCTCCATGCCCACCACAGACCCTGCTTTCCTCACCAGTCTGTCCAGTCGTCCAGTATCTCTCTTCCTAGCGCTACCTCCCCAACATACCACCGCATAGAAGAGCACACTGGCCATAACAGACTGGTAGAACATAAGCAGGAGTCTGTTGCAGACATTGAAGGACCTCAGCCTCCTGAGAAAGTAGAGCCTGCTCTGCCCTTTCCTGTAAACTGCATTTGAGTTAGCGGACCAGTCCAGCTTATTGTCGAGGTGTACTCCCAGGTATTTGTAAGTGCAGACGGTCTCCACAGTCTCCCCACCAATAGTGATGGGCAGCAGTGGTAGGGCGGTTCTCCTGAAATCCACCACCATTTCCTTGGTTTTGGTGGTGTTCAGCTGCAGCTGGTTAGCCCTGCACCACCCAACAAAGTCCTCCACAAGGCGCCGATACTCCATCTCCTCACCATCCTTGACACACCCCACAATTGCAGTGTCGTCAGAAAATTTCTGCATGTGACATGACTCTGAGTTGTGCTTGAAGTCTGTGGTGTATAGGGTAAATAGTACAGGGGAGAGCACTGTTCCCTGTGGCGCCCCTGTGCTGCTGACCACCACCTCTGATAGTAGGTCCCCCAGTCTGACAAACTGAGGACGTTCAGTAAGATAATCCGTGATCCAAGTCAACAGGCCAGGTTCCACACCCATCCGCAGCAGTTTGTCTCTCAATAGGAGTGGCTGGATGGTATTGAAAGCACTAGAGAAATCGAAAACATTATTCTCACAGCACAGCCTACTTTGTCCAAGTGAGAGTGCACCCTGTGTAGAAGATAGAGAATAGCATCCTCCACTCCCACATTCTCCTGGTAGGCAAACTGTAGGGGGTCAAGTGCATGGCGAACCGGGGGTTTTAGTAGGTTCAGTAACAGCAGACGTTCAAGGGTCTTCATTAGGTGTGAGGTGAGGGCAACTGGTCTGTAGTCACTGAGTTCTTTAGGGTGTGGCTTCTTGGGTATTGGTATGAGGCATGATGTTTTCCATAATGTTGGTACTTTACCCATTTGCAGACTCATGTTGAAGAGGTTTTGGAGAGGCTCAGCTAGTTCTTTTGCACAGGCTTTAAGCAGTGTAGTGCAGACGCCGTCGGGGCCTGCAGCCGGCTTGAGTCGTCTCAGTGCTCCTCTCACCTGGTCAGCAGTGACAGTGGGTGGTGGGTGTGGAGGTTCCTTAAGCAGAGGTGGGGGGTGGGAGTGAGGCTCTACTGTACATTCCTCAGGTGGTGGGGTGTGCATGGGGGTGCTGTTCATGCAGTCAGATGTAGTAGATGGGGGGAGGGAGGCTAGAGTAGGATTAGTTAAAAAGTCACATTTTGTAAGGTGCGGTATGATGACACAGGTTGTGCAGTCCAGTCGTCGTCGGGGGCTTTGTCCGAGGCGTGTGGGGGAGGTGATCTGCAGATGTCAATAGCTGCCCCATTACCCGAGTTACTGAACCGGTTATTAAAAAAACTGGTTCAACTCGTTGGCTCTAGACATGTCTCCATCAGCCCTGCCACTTTTCCCTCCACACCCTGTAATGTTTCTTACCCCGGGCCATACCTCCTTCATGTTGTTGTCCTGAATTTTCTTCTCCACCTTCTCCCTTGGCCTCCCTCAGGCTTATTTTCAGTTCCCTCTGCACACTCCTCAGCTCTGTCAAGTTTCCCTCCTTAAAAGCTTTCTTCTTCTTGTTCAGGAGTTTTTTGACATCACTGGTCACCTGGTCACATAGTTTGTTTTTGGGGTAGCAGCGCACAGTTTTAGTGGGAACAACATTGTCGATACAGAAGTTGAGATAGCCAGTTGTGCATTCTGTTACTTCCTCCATGTTCTCACTGTCCTGCAATACGCTCCATTCAGTGGACTCGAAGCAGTCCCTTAACTCCTCCTCAGCTTCTGGTGTCCATTTCCTGAAGGTGCGCGTGGCAACTGGAAGTTTTTGTACTTTAGGCTGGTACAATGGCTGCAGATGTATGAGGTTATGGTCAGAGTAGCCCAGTAGAGGAAGGGGGGTGGCACTGTATGCATCCTTCACATTTGTGTAGAGGAGATATAATGTCCTGTTTTTTCTTGTTGCACAGTCCACAGATTGGTAAAAGTTTGTGAGGGTCGAATCCAGTGTGACGTGATTAAAGTCGCCAGAAATAGCGAAAAAGACATCCGTGTGTTGTGTTTGTAGCCTTGCAACGGTTGTGTGGATGACGTTACAGGCAGTGTCCGGAAGTGCTCGTGGCGGAATGTAAACACTCAACACAATCGCTTGCGAGAACTCTCTTGGCATGTAATAAGGTCGCAGACTCACTGCAAGTAACTCCACGTCTTTACTGCAAAAAGTCTCCTTCACCGTTACATGTCCGGGATTGCACCACCTGTTGTTACTGTACATCACCAGTCCTCCTCCCTTCTTTTTCCCGGAGAGTTTATTGTCTCTGTCGAGTCTCACTGTACTGAAGCTCAGTAGGTCAACATTAGCATTGGGGACGTTGCTAGTTAGCCACGTCTTCGTCAGGCAAATCAAACTTGATTCCCTGTACAGTTTTTGGTTCCTTACCAGGGCAGCCAGTTTGTCTGTCTTGTTCGGCAGCGAGTTCACGTTTCCCATCACAATTGCTGGAACAGAGGGCTTGTATCTCCACTTCTTCTCCTGACGCCTCGCTCTCACAGCGACTCCAGCTCTACAGCCACGGAAGCAGAAAACCTACTTCGTGATGTTTGTGTGAACTGCACCGGCAAATTTGCGTAGGGTGTGCAGCTGCTTCCTTGTGTACACATGTTTGCTGCCACCAGAATGTTGCATTGACTGATCCATATCCATAGGATAGAATAGAAGATTACTCCTTTGAGTGTTTAAAAGTTTGAAAGGTAAAAAAACGAACATACACGAAAACAAAACAAACAAAAACACGGAGCTACTCGGACTTGCTGCTACTCGCGTCGGCGCCCGCTGATGTTTCACATTGCACATTTACTTACTGTATGTTTAATATACCTTTAGTGCACAGTTTACAACTTAGAGAATTCAGGAGAGTCTAAACCACCTGTGCTAGTTTTGGAACCATTCCATAAGGCCATTGTTAAGGCTGCCGCCGTTTCGTCGCACCATTCCCATGCCGCCAATGAGAGCGCCCCGCAGCAGCATCACCGGGCATTTAAACGGCAGCCGCCCGAGCATCGTGGCGGCTTCACTCGTGTTGTGTATTTGTGAGCTTGCCTCGTATGTATCTACTGATACTCGTTTGATTGTGGTCTGACGTATCTGATGATACTAGTTCGTTTGTTCGTCTTTTGTAACTGGAGGTTTGTGTTTGGTTTATTGGGACTGGGCAGGGTTTAGTTTTGATTTACACTGATTACTCATGAGGAGGTTTTCTGTTAGATTCACTAGATAAGGGGTGCTGTTTTTGATGTGTTTTGTTATTGATAACTATAGGCTAAGTAGTGAGGTTTTTGTTTATGGTTTTCTTCTGTGGTTTAGTAAGATATAGGCTGTGTTAGAGTTCTCTTTTTGTTATATTTGTTTGTTATTTTAAACAACACTCGTGTGCCCTTTTGTTCCCTTTTCCCTCACCTCCTTTTGTTAAATTAAGAACAATAAACTGACAAATCTAGAGCTAGTGTTAATTTTCTCATTATTTCTTAGCTCATCTAATGTTACGGCTCACCTACCGAGCCGGGTCGTAACACTATGAAAGTCTAGAGCAACATTATGCTCATATGCAAAATGTAGAAACCACAGCCTGATTGTGGTGCTACAGAAAAACAATTACAAATCATTCACTTTACCACCAATTTACAATATTAAATAAAACAAAAATAAATATAAATAGAATATGATAATTATATAATAATATAAATAAAGTTCTAAATAATGACAAAATAAAAAGTACAAATTTACTTACAAAAACACTGATCTATAGCAGGTGGGAAGTTTATAACAATACAATGGAAATTAAAATAGATGAACTTATCAGTAAAAAAATTAGGAGTTAGCTGTCCACCGTGCAGCTTTGGGGGTTGTAGGAGAAGAGGAAACAAAGAGTTCTTAGTCCATCCTGAAAAGCAAGTAAAAAACAAGCTTGTGATGACTTAAGTTTTGACAAAAAGTCATCATTACTGTTATCAGTTCACGCAGTTGTCAGATAATAATAAAACAAATATGCATGTTAGAAAATAAATGACATGATCTTGTGTATTGAATGACGAAATAAAATGGAGCAGGATATTGCAGTGTTAGTTTGTTTACATGTTGTTGACGTGTTTTTTGAAGCCGTCGCAGCATTAGCTGTGTTGACAGACATTTATGATTTAGTAGACTGACAACTTACAGGTAAATCACCACGTATGTTGTTCTTACCTTTTCCTTGTTCGAGGGCCCCTGTTGCCAAAGTGTTGCTGCGTCTGACACCGCAGAGGCTGCCGCTATCATCCGGGCTGTCCTTGGGTGGTGTTCGCTGCTTGCCCTGCTGAAGCAACTTATGCATGTGAGAGTGAGAATACTGTATGTGTATGAGAGTTAGAATATATGTATGTAAGAGTGAGAATATATGTATGCGAGAGTGAGAATATAGGTATGAGAGTGAGAATATATGTATGTGAGGAGAATATATGTATGTGAGGAGAATATATGTATGCAAGAGTGAGAATATATGTATGAGAGTGAGAATATATGTATGTAAGAGTGAGAATATAGATATGAGAGTGAGAATATATATGTATGTGAGAGTGAGAATATATGTATGTAAGAGTAAGAATATACTGTAGGTATGAGAGTGAGAATATATGTATGTGAGAGAATATATGTAAATAAGAGATAAAATATATGTACGTGGGGGTGGCAGTGAAAGGGGAGAATATATGTTTGTAAGAGTGAGAATATATGTATGAGTGAGAATATATGTAAATAAGAGATAAAATATATGTACGTGAGAGTGGCAATGAAAGGGGAGAATATATGTATGTAAGAGCCTGTCCTCTGCCGCTCAACAGCTGAGGACAAAGACGTGACGGTTTCCCATGATGATAAAATGTTTCTTAATATACCAATGACTTGTTGCAGTGGTCTTTTTTCCTCCCCACCATCTTTTCAGTGTGTGACATGAATGTAACCCGGAACAAGCTTCTCAGCCAATCACAACACGAGAAATTAGCTGCCTTTGTTTCATCTATACTCCTTCCGTTTCATCTAAACTTGCCAAACTAGCTTTCACATACATATTTTCTCCTCTCTCATACATATAGTCCCTACTAACATAAATATATGTATGTGAGAGTGAGAATATATGTATGTGAGGAGAATATATGCATGTGAGGAGAATATATGTATGAGAGTGAGAATATATGTATGTGAGGAGAATATATGTATGAGAGTGAGAATATATGTATGTGAGAAGAATATATGTATGAGAGTGAGAATATAGGTATGTGAGGAAAATATATGTATGTAAGAGTGAGAATATATATATGAGAGTGAGAATATATGTATGTAAGAGTGAGAATATGTGTATGAGACTGAGAATATATGTATGTGAGAGTTAGAATTTATGTATGAGAGAGTAGGAATATATGTATGTGAGAGTGATGGCTGCGTCATGGCTGTTGTAATAGCAGGTAGCTGTTGCCCTTCTACCTGATGTGAGCATCTCACACTTGTTGCCAACATCATTCATATGAGCAAGTTTAACTATTTTGTTCACTTATTACTCTCTGCCCTTTAGTTAGCCCTTAGCCCTGATTATAAATTAAAACCACATCCCCCAAAGTTGAGCCTTTATATATTGTTGCAAAAACATGATAAAAATATTCAATTATTTAGTTAAAATAATTATTTTTTAATGAATATTATTAATTTAGCTTATTTCTTATTTTTAGATGTACCAGCCAACAGTGGACCGATTCAACTAAAGTTCAACCTTTATGATAGAAAAAACATAAAACAGATCACTTTAAAGAGACTAGAGAAATCTTTTGTTATGTTGTTTTAAACTTTGTCTTTGGAATCAAATTTTCTGGTACATTTGCAAATAGCTCCTTCATAGACTGCCAGTGTCTATTTTAATCTGTACACATTGAGAAAACATTTCTGACAACAATTATGGAATCTGTGATTCATGTAATAAAACAGTTTATATATCTAAAGCCTAGATCAAGTCAGTTTGATTAAATCTGCAGTCCTTTATCAGTGCATGCAGACACGTTATGCAGGTTAAACTTCTCTTCTTGGCCATAATTATTTGTTGTAATATTTGTATTGCAAAAAATGTTTAATGTTTGTGTGTGTGTGTGTGTGTCTGTGTGTGTGTGTGTCTGTGTGTGTGTGTGTGTGTAATCCTCCCTGCATTCAGAGCGAGCTCATTCATTTAGGTTCATAACATGTTTGATGACAGATCTATGAATAAGCAATCAGCATCGGGTTGTTTTGTGCTCTACCTATTGATGATATGCAGCAACCTGCAGTGACTTCCCCACTCCAACAACATTTAAGAATTCTGGGTAATCAATACGTTACAACTGAAATATGTATGACTGATATCAATATCAAAGCCCAGTGTGCATGTCGTGTTCATTCTCATCATCTGAACTCCTTTGAAATGTGTTAATTAGTTTCAGTTTGTTAACTGCATATTGCTTTCAACGTCATTTCACACTAGCAATTTACTGATTTACTTTAGATGAAAAAAAAATAAAATAAAAGCATGACGCTTAATATCAAATCACTCATTTGGTTTATCAGGTGGAATATTGGGCCCTGTGATAGATTTCATTTAATTATATTTGTGTCTGCTCGGCACCAACATGTACAACGGTTTAATTAAAGGAGGGGAAAGCCTGAACGCAAATGTAATTGAAGAGTGAATTCAATTATTGTATTTGTTCAGTCGTGTTGCCCTGTGGGTGTGGATTTCATTTTACCCAGTCAAAACTCCAGAGAACCCAGCTCCCAGACATGACACTCACACACACCAAAAAGCACAACACACACACACATAAACAATGTTAATTTTATTGCATCAGTGACATGCATTTATGAAGCCCCCTAGGCATATAAAATTAAAGCCTTTCACTTATTCATTTGATGCACTGCAGTTTAATAAGTTTATCTTCAGCGGCTGGTTGTGGGGAAAAAAGAAGTAAGAAGAGAAGCATTTAGGGGACAAAATCTAAATTAATTGGCAATTTTGTATGCAGATATGAGCAGATACAGAGATACAGGGTGTGCTGCGGCTCCTTTGTATTTCACTGTGGTTTGTTAACGCACACACACTCCACGAGTCATCCACTTTAAACCACTCTATCAGGCCCACTGACTCAAGGGCAGGACTGCTACTCAGTCCACTGCAAATGAACACCAAGGCTGCAAAATATAGCAGCACCACATCTCTTCAGTTTACTGGTGTATTTTTAAGCAGCAGTTGAGTTTATTTGAATATTTTGCATGGCATGGAGGTGGACAGTTTCTCAGGGCTGCTCTGGCTGTAGATCGTCTGTTTTGCAGTTTGCAGGTTACTTTGTCAGCTGGCTTTGTGTTATTGCTAACAAAACACAATGACTGGAAATGTATTAGCTTGCCTAACAACTTCAGCAGCTAACAGGAGCCATGATTTATAAATTTATGTACAAAGACAACCAGTGTTGATTTTAGCCAACAATAAATAATGTTAAGTTACAAAGCAAATGTAGAACTAATAATTGCTTTCTACTAGCCAAGAGGTGCTGGATCGTCCGTTTACTTTCCCACTGTAAGTTAACTGCACTAGGGTTCACTTGCAAGCAGACCGAGACCCACGTTTTCAAGCAGACCAGAGTTTTGATGAGCTTTAACACCTGCCAAACTCAGTCCTGTTTAAAGTGGACCAAACAGCGCTGGTGTGAGCTATACAGATATATATTATTATATTCTTAGCATAAGTTGTATGACAAATGTACTGTTTGGGTATCAGTCGGTAGCTACACAGTTATCATTCCTAGGCTAGGTTCAGAAGACTAGGTTGGACTCTAGGAGTGGAGAGTGAGACACTGAACGCAGATAAGTTTTAGCACCACCATATATTGTGCACCATATACATATTACAATTTATCCACAGTAAATAAAGACAGAGTACAAATACAAATGGCCATTCATAGGAAAATAAATACAATATGTACAGGGAATTTCATCAATTGGCATTATATAATTTGAAAGCACACATCATCTATAATTTGCAGAGGAAAGGGACTCAAGCTTCGCTTGTGATGGCGAAGTGCAACCAAAATATAACGGGCCAAGAGTGGAGTGTCCAGTGGAAGGAGAGGGGAAAAAGAGTCAGTATTGGGAAGTGTATGTAATGAATGTATAGCCATTAATAGGTCGCAAGGCAAAGGTTTAGGGGAAAAAAATGGGCTGCATACAAGAGCCTCCTACCAGCCCGACTAGAGCTGACTCCTTTCTGGGTTCTCAGGCTTTGTGCCCAGGCTAGGCTTAGCTCGCCACCAACTTGGCCTGTATAAAAAACAGGACCAATTCAAAATGTTGTGTGCATACAACATTCAAAGATACCACAGTCAATTAACACAGATTGTATTAAATAAATAGCAGTATCTCAACTTCAGTATTCAATATTGTACAATACAATCAAGTCAGTATATAAATATACATGGATCAATGTGAATAAATAATAATAAATAAATAATATTTGTTATATTCAAATATTTATCACAGTAAAGTGCATAGCAATACCAGTAACTGCCTGGACTGCATGTAAAGTGCATTAAATACAAAGTACCATCAACCATAAAGACTGGCTTTAAAATGTGTTTCATGTGGCAGGACACATTCAGAGAACTAGACATATTCACCGCTCCAAACAATCCACAGGTAGTGGATATTGCCGGTAGCAACTGTGCTGTGTTTATCCGGACTCTATCACGTGACGGTGTGACGGCGGAACAGCGTGACGTCGTAGCGCAATGATGTATGTAATATTTTAGACAAGGGGGTAAATTAATCGATCTTAATTAATTAATAAAAGGTTTTTCCACCCGGGTTACACAAAGCAACCCTATAAAAAAAACAAAATTTCTTAGAGTGAAATGTCAGCAGAGATTTTCAAACGTTTCAGATTCTGACATTGCGACACACTCCTTCCATAGCTTTAAGGACAGGGCTGCAAAGACTCTGACTCCTTTAGATTAGACTTAAGTTTGGGGGGACAGCTCATAGAAATAACATATGCATGTCACTTTGACTTCTGAAGAAAAAAGCTCTTTGTGTCATTTTGTAACATTGTCCATAATTTCAAGAAGAAGAAAAGCAAATAATGGTTTGTAGTTTTGTTTTGGCCTTGAAAGCCTTTAATTGAATGAGTCTGAGTGAGTTCACAGTGAGTGTTTTAGACTGCGTGCAGGTCAGAACGGAGCAGACTATGTGAGGTCTGTAGCTCCAGTGTTGTAAATGAGATTTGTTTTCCTCCAAACTCTGAGCTCACACAGCTCTCTTAAGTGTGTGTTGCAGTCTTTTCAATCAGGGAGCAGAGAGTGTTACGCCTCAGCTGCTTAGAAAATACAAAGTCCTCTCATTTCCCACAGTCCCAGCATGCATTAGGGTGGAAAAGCAAGGTGAGACTCTGGATGGATGAACGGTCCATTCCAGGGCAAACAGTCATGACATGACTGAGGATTGGAATTGGGAGTGTGCAGTTCACCTGAAATGCATGTCATACGCATTTCACATCAATAATATTCACACCCCTGATTTGGTTGAGCTGCAGCAGCTTAGTGTTTAGCCCTGTCACCTCACATCAAGTAAGTCCTAGCTTTGGGTTTGATTCCACTGTCACTGTTAGGAAATGCTGACTGTGCCTTTGGCTGTCAGTCCATTATGATCACCTGTGCAGTACCTGACCATACTCCGCTAACTGACTGCTGAAATGTATTTTTCATGTTGGCCAGTTTCAAAATGACCACCCACCAGGAAGCAAATGCCACCTGTATTTGTCAGTGGTGGATAAATCAGAAAAGGTCATGACCGCACTGGCCGCTACATGTTGTACAGGACCCATGAGGCTGCTCAGAATCCAGTTGCAATGGTGGAACTTTACTCAGATTAAACTAACAAAACTAACAAACTACTCTGTGCTCCTTTACACCTTTTCAGCTTATGTCCTCCTCTGTAAGTCGCTTTGGAAAAAAGCATCTGCTATATGCAATGTAATGTAATGTAATGTAATGTAATGTTCTGGTAGCTCCCCTGTGCGCCCCATGTGCAAAGGCTCAGTCCTTGCTGCAGCAGCCCAGTGTGTGATTCTGTGGCTCCTGTGCAGTGACAGTCAGTTCCCTGTCCATTCCATTATTAATCTTTGGCATTGGTATTATTTTGATATGTGTACGATATATAACACCTCATGTTTCTTTGAACGTGATGAATACATTCAAATGTGCCTCTCGCTCAGCTATGCTTGCTTAAAATGGGTGTGGCTCTGCTGCACTCCACTTTAGATGGTGATAGGAAACACTTTCTCATTAAGATGACAGGAGCTTGCACACTGTGGCACCAGGGAAGTGAGAAAAGGCTCCTGCAGCCGACATATGACAGATCTTTACATTCAAATTAATTTCACTGAATAACTCATAACTCTTTTAGACTCATACTTCTTAACCTTCTCTGCACTATGACCTCTGTATTCACTTTCAAAATTCTCATTAGTCCTGCAACTGATGGGTTGTTAAGCTGTCATGTTCATTTCAGTTTGGTGTTATTTTGTCCAGATCTCACAGAGAGCTTCGGAGGTATTAAATAGTAACTTTTTTTTAAAAAATTTAATGAACACAATTTCGGGATGGATAATTTGCCTGTAAATATTGTCTGTGTGTGTAGAGATGATTGACTTAATTCCTCTGTGCTGCACAGCTCCATTGTTGTCCAAAAACTATTAAAAACACATCAATGAACCACACACTGGGTGACATGTTCTTTCATTATCATGAACAACCACACTGCAGTTTATTTTTACTCAGTCTCACATACACATTCCTACTGCTGTAAATATTTACAACAGCAGCAAATGTGGTTAATTAATCCGCTGCTGAAAATAGTCCCCAACAAGTGTATTGTACCACCTTCATCTTCATTGGTAAGTATGGAGAGAGTAACCAGCCTCATGATGAACATCTTCAGTTGTATAGAGTAGGTAGGTGTCCATCCATATGTTACTCTGTGCATTTCATCTGCACATATGCAAAAAACAAACAAACAAAAACAAAACAAAATGTGACCAAGTGCAATGGAAACAGACTTGGTGAATGAATTGTAGTGGACAGGAAGAATGTGACTAAAAGATCCACTGAAGCTTCCACACCATTGAAGAGACAAAAAAGAACAGAAACATCAGATCTGCATGGAGTGATGATTAGTGTACTGTTCTCAACTACTTTGGTTTGAAGCTGGAAGCTAAGCTCCTCCAGTGGGCCTAGCAGGATTTCAATGACGAAAGGGTCACACTAAAATGAACTCAAATGTTATATCTTGTAGCGGGTCAACTACAAAGAATGCCGGGGTGCCAGTCAGAATCTAGTCTGACAAAATAAATAAATAAAACAGAACAAAAATAATGCAATCAACCCACACAAATATCAGAAATAGGCAGCTTAGCACAAAAAAAATAAGCCATCCACACACCTGCAAGGTGATTCTCAGAATGTGAATATTTTGTCACTGCCTGAGCAACAAAACAAACAATTTCAGGTGTGCAGTTCAGTCCTGGGTTGGAAACTGTCTGTTCCAGTTTTTCCCAACACCCACAGGTCAGTTCAGAAATGTGCCAAAACAAAAAATGGACACCCACACAAAATAAAGAAATAATTCAAAATAACCCAGCGTCTCTCATCGCGGTACAAAAAAACAAAAGGGGAAACACAACAAAAACAAATGTACAACAGGTACTCACTGTACCGAAGTTTAAAGAAAAGCGGTCAGTCAGTCAGTCTGTCAGTCGGTCGGTCGGTCGGTCTTCTTCCCCGACACCGGCACCTCCTGATGCTTGACAGCTGATCCGAGTCCAAGAAATAAACAATCCACTTCACAGGACGACGTGACTCCAGCAACGCATCTATCAAACGTGGACTTAACACCCACTTTAACAATACTAATCACAGTTCCGTTCGCGACCCTCTGGACTCTCCTCTCTCTACCTTCCCTCACCGGTCTTTTTCACCTATCTTAAATCTCTTCCTGGAGGACGGATTGAAACTGCGCGGGATGCGGTGGTTTCCGTCCATTGGAGTAGGCGCTGACTGTGGGTGGATGACGGAGGACACCCATGGATGGAGGTGTGTTTAAAGGTGTGGAGTGATGTGTTTCAGACTGCAGCGCTACACCCCCCCACACACTTTTTTGGCGTTGACGAGCAGAGTCCAGATTTTTTTCCACGAAGGAACAGAGATCTTTGAGCTGTGTGACTTTGAGGTATGGAGGAGTGTCAGGAGCAATTTCCTGAGGTTGCAACAGGGAGTCAAGGGGTCCTCTCAGGGAGCGACCAAGATTAAGTTCGGCAGGAGAAACGCCGGTTGACTCCTGGACTGCAGAATTAATGGCAAACTGGAATTCAGCCAGGTTCTTGTCCCAATGTTTATGAGTATTACCAACATAGGAAGCTATCATTGTTTTCAGGGTACTGTTCACTCTCTCTGTTAGGTTAGTTTGTGGATGGTATGCAGATGTTAATTTGTGTCCCACATTCCAGGTCCTGCATACAGTTTGGAAAACTACGGAAACAAACTGTGTTCCCCGGTCCGACAGGATGTAGTCAGGAATGCCCCACCGGGTCAAGATGTCTTTGACCATGATCTGCGAGATGGTTTCAGCAGTGGCATTTCTGATGGGGAACAGTTCAACCCACCGGGAGAAATAGTCCACAAACACCTAGGAGATAAACGTTTTGTTTGGAGCTTTTGGGGAAGGGACCCATTAAATCCACTCCCAGCATCTCCCAGGGGCGGCAACTCTATTGCCTTCTTTTCTGCGGAAGCTCCAGCGGCCACTGCACTGTTCCCTACACAGACCCCTTTGGAAGATGCAGATTTAATGCTGAGGGCAGTTCAGGAGTCTCACCTGGAGGAGCACATTAAGCCTCAGTTACACAATTTGTTAGGTAACAATGTGGATGTGTGTACAACCAAAGTAGGACGTACTGGAATATTAAAACATCAAATCTTTCTCACCAGTCCTGTATCCTTTGAAATTCCTGGGCCATATTGTCTCTGCTACAGGAGTCCAGGTGGACCCAGACAAAATTGAGGCTGTACAAAACTTCCCTGCACCCACCAACCTGAAAACTCTACAAAGGTTCCTGGGCATGGCTGGGTGGTATCACCGTTTTGTCCCCAATTTTTCCCAGATTGCGGAACCACTAAATGCCCTAAAGAAAAAAGGAGCAAAATTTCGCTGGTCACCTGAATGCCAAACAGCTTTCATTACATTGAAAAATAACCTGGTTAAACCACCTGTCCTGGCCCATCCCAACTTCCATGCTCCCTTTGTGGTATAGACCAACGCCAGTGAGATTGGGCTTGGGGCTGTGCTCGTCCAGAAATCCAACTATGGAACCGAGGAAGTCCTCGCCTTTGCCAGCCGCAGTCTAAACCCTGCTGGGAAAATTATGCTGCCACTGAGCTCAAATGCTTGGCTGTGGTGTGGGCAGTGGAGAAATGGAGAGCTTACCTGGAAGATAGACTGTTCACGGTGGTTACCGACCATGCCTCCCTTCTATGGGTGTTCAAAACCACCAAACCCAGCACACGACTGATCAGGTGGGCACTCCGGCTTCAAGAATTCACCTTCACTGTGGAATACAGAAAGGGAAAATATAACACTGTACCGGATGCCCTCTCCTGAGCTCCTACAGACTCCCTCCATACAACCGCACCTGTGTATGCTACCGTCATGTCTGCCCCTCCAAAACCATCAAAAGAGCTTCCCATCTCAATTGAGGCTCTGTGGAGGAGACAACAGGGAGATCCAGAATGTCAATTTCTATATCAACAAGTAGTAGAAATGGGACAAGACAATGCTACGAACCCTGCATACATCATCATGGACGATCTCCTCTACCGGCGCGTCACCCTTCCCTACAAAACCATCTACCAACTCTATATACCTCCAAGTTTCCGTTCACAGTTGCTGGACTACTTCCACCAAGATCCCCTCTCTGGACATCTGGGCAGGCACAAAACTTACCGAAGACTACAACATCTGGATGTCAGAGAACATGTAAAGAACTGTGCCACATGTCAACTGTACAAACCAGAAAACAGAAAACTTGCTGGAAAACTTCAGCAAACTCAAGCTCACCGCCCCTGCCTCGGGACTCTCCTCTCTCTACCTTCCCTCACCGGTCTTTTTCACCTATCTTAAATCTCTTCCTGGAGGACGGATTGAAACTGCGCGGGATGCGGTGGTTTCCGTCCATTGGAGTAGGCGCTGACTGTGGGTGGATGACGGAGGACACCCATGGATGGAGGTGTGTTTAAAGGTGTGGAGTGATGTGTTTCAGACTGCAGCGCTACAATCTTCATATATCAAAATATCGAAGGAAACAAACCTTCACCAAACCTTACAGTATTTGAATCTTATCCAGACCCCATGTTGAGAAACAATGAAGTGCAATAAATCCTTAGTGAACTTTAAATAAGTGGAGCTAGTATTAAGCTAGTATTATGCAGTATTATTATTGTCATTCATGTTTTGCCTCCATTACATTCTCACCCTGCAGTCTGTTGCCATGTTGACCTTGCCCTTTTTGGTTTGGATTTTTGGTGACATACATCAGGTGATCTGATGTAAATTCTGCGGTTCGATTTGTTTGCACACTTAGTGGGTTAAACCTTTTTGAAAACATTAGCTTTAAAAGTTGCTCTTTTGTCAGTGGGAAAAAGTTTGATGGCAAGATTTCACATCACACTCAGAAATTCAATCAAGATTAGTGTAAGCCTTCTATAAGCTTCAGTAATTAGTGCTCCTCCAAGCAAGGCAAGCTTACCATTCAGCTAAATAAGGGCTGCTGCACCAGGCTTAGAGTAATTGCCTTACTCTATAAATCTTCATTTCTCTTACACTTCATCCATTGCATCCAAGTGAATAAGAATTTAACGTGCATATATTGGTGCTGTTTTTTCTGTGTGGCTTTAATCTCAGGGTAACATGCTCCACAAAGAGGAAATGATACTGTGTTACGAATGTCGACTGTGTATAAATTTCCCGATGTGGGAAGAGAAGGCATGGTGAGTTCTCACCTCCCTATCTGCCTTTGGTGTTTGGTGTTTGTTGCAGATGTGCAAACATTGCATACTAATTTGAATTATATTATTATGTGTTTGTATGCTGTCACACATAATTAACACTAAAACAACACAATCTTTGCCAAAAATCCAATTTCAGTGATTGTTTACTGTGTACATGGTGCCAGCATGTGGTTTCAGAGGTGTTGCCACCTACAGATTAGCTTCTACATATGAAGTTATTTATAATACAAAAATAATGGCAAGAATGAAATCATAATGATTAAGTGATTTAATAATATTCCTGCACACCTAAAAACTGTGTGTGTGTGTGTGTGCAGGCTGCAGATGGATTATCTCTGTTTATCACAAATGAAATGGGACTGGATTAAATGTGTTCACTGGTATTTTTGGCCCGTAATTGAAAAAAAAAGAAAAAAGAAAAGACTAAAAGTGTGGCATTCCATTAATGTCCCCTAGAGGCTGTAGCCTTTTCTACATTGCAAAACATCGACTTTTTACCCTTACCTTGCCTTACAGGGAGGATGGATAAAAGCTGACGCTTCATGCGGAATGAACAACAACAAAAAAATCTTATCCTCACATTAAAATTATGTTTTGAAAATGCAAAGGGTTCATATATACTCAATGCATTTTATTCTAACCTACCAGTTCAATTGTAGTACAGTCGTCCCTCGCTATGTCGCGGTTCACTTTTCGCGGACACGCTGTTTCACAGCTTTTTTTCAGTGTAATTTTGCATGATTTTTTTTTTACAGCGTACTGTACAGTATGAACGCGCATTGTATTCTGTGTCCTAAATTGGCTAAGGGAGAACCGCACATGTGTTCTGCGTTCTGTTTAAGGGAGTACTGTACAAAATGCATGTAAAAAGCTGTATAAAAGTGTGTGGTTAGGGGTTTTACAGCCTTAAAACATGTATAATAATTGTAAAACTCACTTCGCGGATTTCGTTTATTGCAGGTTATTTTTACAACGTATCCCCCACGATAAACGAGGAACCACTGTACTCCAACAGTTTTACCTGATTGGTGGCTCTAGAGCAGGGGTCGGCAATTAGCGGCCCGCGGGCCAGAACTGGCCCGCCATCAGTTATATCTGGCCCGCTAGATGACGATGATTTATTTTAATATATACATATATATTTTTAAATATATCTTTTAAACCTCATGTTTCCCTTCAAAATACAACAATTCCACAGATTTCACAACATTTATTGAAAAGTAGCTGATAAGTAACGTGACAAAACAGCAGCCAGAACATCCTTGCAGCCTCTTTACTTGACGCACAGGTCGGAACGCTAATTGGCACGTGCGTGCGCTGTAACCTGTGGAAAATAAAAGTGTCCTGTGTCCCTCTTGCAATGGACAACGTGAACAAATATGTTTTATTAAATGAAAAAAACAAAACCAAACAAGGTCGGCAGATCTGCGCTGCTGTATACATTAGTTACGGCAGGTTGGACAGACGCAGTGGGCGTTTAAGGCCGTAAAACCCTTAACCACACACTTTTATACACCTTGTTACACGCAATTTGTACAGTGCTCCCTTAAAAAATCAGGACGTTCAACATACGTGCGGTTCTCACTCAGCCAATCAGGACGCAGCACCCCCCCCCCCCCCCCCCTTTTGCAGCTACACATTGTTTTATTGAGTGAAAAGCAATTCCAATTTAAGAGTTTCACCAAAACATCATTTCACGTAGAAACTAAATATATAGATACGACTTCTGCCCACTGTTGTCCTTTAATTACAGCTACACTTAGATATGTTAGTTTTGAAACCTTACATTTTCATCAACATAATAAGGAAACAGGAGCAGGGTCCCGTAGAATCACCATCAAAGCTAAATTCCACATATGCACAACAATATACATAGTTGATTCAAATTAAATTTACAAATTCATGCTCCTCGGAGGATGAACTGATAGTAATGAGCCCATGAACTTTTTTTAACCCTCTCCCTGCTGGCAGTGGAACTATATGGGCCTATAATATGTGAGTCCATGTGTAATATACCAATGGCATGAAAACACCTGAATACATGTTTACCACAGTCAGGAGAACAATCTGCTTTTTTCATCCAAAGAATGTTGCTCTTTTCTGATTCTGTTGCTCTAATTAACATCCGCTCACCAACTGCATGTTTTGATGTTGTTCGACTTACTGGAGTTGAATGAAGATGAGCAATTGGCATACTAATTCTAGATCAGCGGGACTACTTTTTCTTTTCTCTGTGACGCTCAGTATCCTGAGGCAAACCTAATTTCTTCCGAGAATTCTTTCCATTCCATCCTGTTGAGCTCTGCATGGTAAAGTCAAAAAGAAAATTTGGACAGTTACTACTACAATTTATAGTATTGTCAGTAAGAGAAGCAGAGGTTATTGTGTTTACTTTGGCAGTGAGTGATTAGAAAATCTGTTAGAGCAGTCCTGTGTACCAGCTGCACACTGTATTTTCTGCATTTTGTCAGCATGCTGAAATGCCTAGAGCCTCACACAGCTAAAATGGCTGTAACTCCATATCTTTGGCCATGAAGGTCAACTCATCTTCAATGAAACTCTGGAACCATGCCAACATTTGTCTTCCATGCTGTACTCAGAGACAGTGATACGGTAGCATCAGAAGGCACAAAGAGGTATGGACACAAGGACATGTGAGTGTTTTATTTAGAAAGGGATTTAATTAAAACACAAGTAGAGATAAAGACTGCATTCAGAGAAAAGTGTGGTCGTTTTTTCTTGGCTGAACCAAATAAGGCCACGTTCAGACAGGGACAGGCAAAAGAAAGATAGAACACA